>VYXC01003474.1:22849-55747 GCA_013397175.1 Platysteira castanea | reverse complement strand
GCATGGCCGGGCCGGCCCCGCCGCAGCCCTGAGCCGCCCCGTGCCTCCGCCGCGGCCGCCCGGCCCCTGAGCCCGCGCTCGGCCCGTTCCCCGGGGTGCAGGTGTGGGACCACGAAGATGTTCTCGGCCCTGAAGAAGCTGGTGGGCTCGGACCAGGCTGCGGTCCGCGACAAAAACATTCCTGCGGGGCTGCAGTCCATGAACCAGGCGCTGCAGAGGAGGTTCGCCAAGGGAGTCCAGTATAACAGTGAGTCGGAGCGCCGGGCCGGGGGGCTCGGCCAGCCCGGGGGGAGGCGGGCGGTGCCGTCGGGTGCCCGTGGGGTGCCCGTGGGGTGCCCGGGGACCGCAGAGGGGCCGGGAGTGCGTGTGCTTTCCTTGTGCACCGGGGTGCTTTTATCCGTATTCGCTCAAAGCCGAGTTTGGAGTTAAATGTTGGAGCTCGTGGGAGGAGTGAGGGATGGGAAACTTCTCTTTCGGTGCAGGACTCGGGACCCGCGGTGCAGCAGCGTCCCTGAGCGCTGCCTGTCGGCTGTGGCACAGGAGAAGGTGCCTTGTACATCAGTTTGTGTCAGTTCAAGCATCAAGAGGGTAACTCCCCTGAGTGCGTGGGTGACCTTCCCTGCAGCCCAGGATAATGGTGTTCATAATTAAGCTCTAGTGGTTGTATGATAAGAGTCTATTAAAAAGCTCAGCCCTGCCAGGCTTTGAAAAAAGGTGGACAGTGAATACCTCTGTGTGCCCTTGGTACATCACTTCATTCTGACTGTCTTTTCTACAATTGATACATTTGTTCTTTTCTCGGGGAATGCTTTCAGAATTCTTTTTCTCTCATTGTTGAGGCTTAGGGGTGCATTTTTCCCTTGGAGCTTAAGTAAAGGTGATTTGTAATACAGTGTTTCAGGAGGGCACTGCAAGTATGTGAAATACCTACCAAAGTAACAATTGTGAGACAGGGACAGCAGTTATGTCATTCCTGCTGAAAATAGAGCTGGTTCCAGAGAGCGCTGCGAGTACCAGCTCGTCTGTGTGGATCCAGGCAGGCAGGGGAGGCAGATTGCAGAAGGCTGAGAGATTGGCAGGTGGGAAAAAGACTGATTTGTAAACGTGGCACTGGATAATTTCTGTGAAGGCACACGTGTCAAAGAAATAGAGCTTCTGTTGGATCTTGGTCTGAAACAGAATGTGATGGAGAAGTTAGCACTTTGGGGTTTGGATGTTTTTTTCTTTGTTTGATGTTATGGCTGTTGACTGTGCCTTGGGACTGATGTTTCAAAGTGCTTCATTTTACTAGGGAAGCATTTAGTGCCTTTATCCATAGAACATCTGGAGATATGCCAGTGCTGTTTAATTTATAAAATTAGTGTCTTAGCAAGCAGTCCTGGATGTGAACAGCAGCAGTGTGATTGCTGAGAGTGGGTTCCCAGTGAAAGATGAGTGAGGATGAAGGTGCTGCCTTGGAACACAGCACTGCATCCGTAAACACGTACCTGGGGATCTGCTGGTCTCAGACTGTTGGTTTGTGCAGAGGCTCCGTGTGGCCACAGCCCAGGAGACCTGCGTGCTGCACTGGCAGCTGAGTGCCGGAGATCAGGTAGCTAATACCAGCTTGTGAATTATGTAAGAGCCAGGAGCTGACTTCTCAGACAGGGGAGGTTTGTGCTGCAGGCAGAAGGGATCAGCTGCATCCTGCTGGCACAGGATGGGACCAGCCCTGCTCCGTGGTGACTGCATCGTGCCAGACCTGCAGATGGTACCTGCCTGCCGTTAGTGCAAGGCCAAAACTGCCAACTGTAGCTTCGCTGCTTTTTGTCTCATTACCGAAAGCCTGAGGAAAGGTTTTTGGTTTGCTCTCTGTCTTACCAGGATTTGTGTTCTAGTTACTGCTTTATAGCTGAAATAAAACTGTGGCTTTCTGTCATTGCCTTAAGGCAAGCTTTCCAATCTCCATAGTAACTCTTGCCAGCATCACTGTTATATAATATTTAGGCTGTTTTACAAAAGGGCTTCCAGGTACCCCCTATAGCCCTGGCATGGGGTAGGTGGGGAACGTTCCAGCATGGTGAGGTGCTCTGAGTTGAAGGTGGGCTTTGAAGGAATGTCATTACAAGGGCCATTGCTCAGGAAGGGCAGAGCTGCAAATCCTGTGCATTGCCAATTCTCCTTTCTTGGCAAATCCCCCACATTCAGCAGAGGAGTGCAGAATGTGGTTTGGAGCCACTGTTAGCACACACATCTTTACAACTCCTCTGTTTCCCTAAAACTGCCTAAACCTAAACTAAAGGGTGCTGTGATTCGTTTTAGAGCAATGTTTCTTTGCTGCATTAGACCCCCACAGGTCCTGAATGAAGCCTCTTTCCTTCCCAGAAATACATTTAGTGTGCTGAGAATACCTTGGGTTGTTCACTGATGAAGAAGGCTGGGACACAGGCCTTGTGCCTGGCTCTGGCTGCCTCACTGGGCTCAGAGCAGCAGAGCAGCCCCTGCTGTGCCAGCCCTACAGCTCTCGGGTACATTTTGTAGCAGACAGCCCCGTTTGAGGTGATGCTGAAGGCTATGAGGTGTTTTAATGACACCAACAGTTACAGACCCTGAGTAGAATAGAGCACTAAGTTGAACCCAAATGATTTGTTTTGATGGTCCCTCTCCCACACAGTCTTAAGTTTTCAAAAGGAAGAGCATTGCAGGGTGGGAAGGTTTAGGTTTCTAATGAAATGATGAGAGCAGAGACCGGTACCTGCCTTTGGCAGCAATCATGTCCTTTGCTTGGGACATCCTATTGTAAAACAAAAGCATTTCTGTACTGCAGAAAGCACAGAGCTGAAAATGACATGGGTCTGTGCCACGTATGTCATGGCTGGAATGTTTATAAGGGATCATGATTCCAAGGGTGGGGAGCCAGTCTCTGTGAAAACTTGCTCTTGTTTTCCTGCTTGGGATACTCTGGATCAGATGTGCTGTGTGGCTGTTCCCAGGGCTGTGCTGGCCCTGTGAGGGAGCATGGCAAGAGCAGGTAGGAGGAAGTAGCTCTCATGCCTTTGGCAGCACTGTTTGTTTGAACAAATTACAAGAGCGGTGGCAGAACCTAATTTAGCACCAGGGTACTCAAACGTGACCGTTTATGTAAGGCAGTGATGGGTAAACAATGGTTCTGGCTGGGAGTTCCCTGGGATTTGCTGAACAGGAACAGGAACAAAAGACATGGAGGTGCCAAATGTTCATCCATTCTATTCCCCAGACATGGAACCCCTGCTCTGGGCTTTACACACTGCATCCAGTGTGCCTGGAGCACAGGCTGAACAGTCACCAGTGCTGGGATACCAAAGGCAGTAGCTCCAAGAATTCCCCCCACTCCATCTCTTTATTACTTTTTCTGCCTAACATATTCCTTAAAAGACAAAACTTAACTAATACTATGTATTTTAGTACATTTAGTAAGCCTTTCTAGTAAGCATTATAGTCCTTACTTCTTTTGTGTGGCTTTAGAGTCGTAGTTCCCAGACTCATTGTTAAGTATTTTCATTCAGCACAACTCCCAAAAGAAAGGCTTCTCCTCTTCCTGCCACTTCCCACCTTCTCTTGTTTTTTTCTATGGCTGACACAGGTGTTGGTGCAGGATGTGCCAGCCCTGCTTTGAGGGCTGCTGGCCTGTGCCTGTGGGAAGTGTGCCTGGAGGGGTCTGCAGAGCAGGTGGTGCTGCTTTTGGCAGCAGAACAAGCTCAAAGCATTTCGGTTAAAGTCCCAAAGACCTTAATGAGGATAAGGTTATGACCCTCTCCATGGGGTTATTAGTTTGTGGATCTTTGCTGCAGAATCCTGGAGGAGTGTGGGCAAAGCTGGGAGTTCCTGATTTCTAGTTCTGAGTTGGTCTCAGATGTGTTCTCTGGGCCCGTATCGTCACTGCTCTGCTTCCATCTTCCCATCTGGAGAATGGAAATCCCGCTGGTTTTCCTGATGCAATGACAATATGAATAAAGTCATTTGTTTAGCTTTTTCCTTGCCTCTTGATCTATTCCCCATCCCTACCCTTCTTCCCACAGATAATTCTCCTGTCTTTGCTACAAACCTCTGGCTGTTTGCAGTAAGTACTGATTTAACTTCAAATCAAGATAAGGCAGCAGTTGTTACTTGATAGCATTAACCTCACCTATAATTCCTGTTCCCCTTTCCACATTCAGCCACAGCCCAGGCTTGTGGTGCACCAGCCTGGCTGTGCACTGGAAGCTCACTCAGCTCTTCCTGCCTTGCAGGTGCCTGTCACTGAGTAAAACTGCCCCAGCCAAAGTCCCAAATACACTTTGCTTTGCTAAAAGCGATTTGTATCACCTGCCTTCCTCCTGTTCTGTTTTTAAAGACTTTTTCTTTCTTCAGGAAAAGAGTCAGTGAGAACTTGTGCACTATGTAGGAGAAGAGAGATCCTAATGGAGAGTGCTGGAGCTGGAAGGGGCCCTTGGACCTGCTCAGACTGAGCTTGTGGTGCCACAAGCACCTTGCACTGATCTAAACGTGAGCTGATCAGGGCTGGGGGGGATTCCCTTGCATTCCAACTGCGCCTGCCATGTGCTGCTCGTGCTGCTCATTCAGCTGGGCACTGGAGCTAGAGAAGAAAACTGAAAATGGATAATTTTGAGGTTATTTCTCAGCCAGTTCAGTTTCTTGATCCAGCTCCATGTTTAATTGCATAAAAAATGGTGTCGGCATGAGGAAAGTCCTGGGGGAGGCAAGAGGGTCCCTTCTGGGGAGAGCTGACAACCACTTCGTCTGGTAGTGATCCTGAAAGTGCACCTTGAGAGCAGCCTGACTATTTAAGGAAGGGCCTATTTGCCCCGTAAAACTCACTGTTGTAGCATCTCATGCTGCATTCCAGGGCAGCGGGGGGATATGAATTTGAACATTTTAGGGCAGGCAGTGAGAGCATTTGGAAAGGTTTGGGTTTGAAAGGGGACAAATGGAGTCTCATTCTGCCTATGCTGTGGACTTGCTTCATGATTCCAAAAAATCAAAGGGATGCTCTGTTGATTGTTTTACCATCTGTAGGTAGTAAACAATCACACACAAGGTGACAGGAAATGCAGGAACTGGTTTGTTGTGTCTGCAGAGATGCTCTGGGACCTTTAAGTGAAGTCAGCCTGTAAATACTGTGTTCATTTTTGTCTTTATTATCCTGGTGTGGTGTTAGTAAGTACTTTTGAAAAAGAATAAACTTCTGTGTACAACAACAGAAGCACAGTGGAACTGCAGCACTAGATAGAACTCCTCCACAGACTTTGTGTTCATTTTATATTCAAGTTGACCTTTTCAGCTCTTCTCTGAAATGCCTGCAGCAGCTCCTGAACTGCAGCAGAAGGCAGCCTTCTGTCTCAGATCTCCTTGCCCAAATGATGATGCACAACCTAATGCTAATCACCTGACTGCCATTAGGTGTCTGTGAGGTGTCCCATTTTCCAGGGGATCATAGCTCCAAATCAAAACACAAGATTAAAAATTCAGTTTAGGTCAGCTTATGTTTTCCAGTAGCCATGTGGTTACCAGTAAAAACAAAGGTGGCATTTTAAAAAAAGTTTCCACAATATAACAGAAAATTTAGAAAATAACAGGTAGTGTTTTCAGAAAGAACAAGATAACACTTGAATTGACTCTGGAAAGTTCATGATACTAATTGCTACAGTTTCTGTTATTTTGGACACTTGCCTTCCTTGGAAGAGTTTGAATGAGTTTCTGTCTAAACTGAAGCAACCAACGAAAGGGCCTGGTGACAGAAGGTTGTAGCCAGGTGAGGGTCAGACTCCTCTACCAAGTAACAGAAGGGGAAGCAACCTCAAGCTGCCCATGGGGAAGTTTAGATTTGCTATGAGGGAAAGTTTCTGTGCAGAAAGGGCTGTCCAGCCCTGGCACAGGCTGCTGAGGGCAGTGGTGGAGTCCCCATCCCTGGAGAGATTTAAAAACCATGTGGATGTGGCACCTGGGGACATGGTTTACCAGTGGCCTTGGTAGTGCTGAGGGAATGTTGGAATAGTTGATCTTAAAGGTCCTTTCCAACCTAAATCATTCTGTGATTCTGTTCTCTGAAGGCATGAGATGTGTTTAAGGAGAAAGGGGGAGGATGGAGGAGGTAGTGGAAGGAAAAGCCTGGCAGAAAAGGCCGGCAAGGGAATAGAGTATGACAAAGTAGGAGTAAGGGCCAGGGAGAGATAGAGAAGGCAGGAGGATGGGAGGATGTTGCAAATGGGTGATTTAGATGACTTAAAGAATGAGCAGCAGCTGTACGAGCAAAAGTGCTCTAAATATGATATTGCTCAAGCGCGACTTGGCGGGGGTTGATGGCAAAGTTCACTCTGTTACTGACCGTGTGCACAAAACACCCCAAGGAAAGTCAAGTTAGAATTGAGGTGGAACGAGTGACACAGAGATCCTCCTGTTGGGTTATGAGGCTCAGAGGGGACCCCCTTTCTGAACCTCTGCTGGAGCTTAGGTGCATCTGGGTCCAATCTTAGTCTCAGACTTGGACGTGGACAGTTTATGTCTAATGGAATTATCTATACAGAGTTTATAATAATTAATTCTGAGTATCAATTTCATCAGTACTAACTCCACTTGCCATCAGTCCCTTACTGAGGATCTGTTGGGCAGGGAGGGATGTCTTATTCCCAGGTCAGGGACCTCAGACCGAGAGAGGTGTCCCCGTGGAAGGGGAGACTCACTGGCAGACAGTCCAGCCACAGTTCAGAAAGAGCTTGGGTTAGACTGCTGATCTGTCAGGGGTGGAAGGTCTCTGCCTCAAGGAGAAGCCTAAGAGGTGTCCCAGCTTCAGGGGAGGTCCCCAGCATGCAGCCACACTGCCGGGCACGGAGAGCCCAGGGGAGGCTGACCCAGCTCTCATATTGATGGGATAACGTGGGGGCTCATAGTCTGATTGCATTCGATGGGCAGGGTGTGCAGGAGATTGCTTGTGCCCACATCTTTCTTTTTTCACTGATATGTGAGGCTTGGAAAAGCCACCTGGTATTGCTGTGTTAATCCGTGCCTGGTGTGTTGTTCCAAGCTCACGTGCACCAGTGCTGGCTGTGTCACTGCTCCTCTCTGTCTTTCCTAGAGGAATTCTTGGTCCAGCTATGGCTCAGGCCTTTGCTTCCTTTAAAGCCTGAACCAGACTGCTGCTGGTTTGCTTAAGGGGTCAAGTGTGTCCGTCACAGAGCAGAGGCTCAGCTGACTGGAGCTGCGCAGATTCTGAAGATTCAACCTTGCTGTTGGTTCTTTCTGCTGACCTGGTGTGAGTTACTGAATAAACACTGATTTAAGTGACTGAGGCTCGTGTTTTCTAATGAACCCCATCATGCCTGTGTAGTATGGGAGGACTAATTACATTTCCAACCTACTTGCAAGAAGTTAACATGCTTTTCACAACTTTCTTCAAGTTGTGTTTAATCGCTTTGTTTGTCTGCTTGCTCTTTCTCCAGTGAAAATTGTCATCCGAGGGGACAGGAACACTGGGAAAACCACACTCTGGCACCGACTGCAGGGAAAGAAATTTATTGAGGAGTATATTCCAACTCAGGAGATCCAAGTCACCAGCATCCACTGGAATTACAAAAGTAAGATGGAAGAGGGTGGAGGGAGTGACAGTCATGGGACAGTGCCTTGGGGGAGGAAATTCCACCGCAGCCTCATTTGCTTCTTTCTTCTCTGTCTGCTTGGGAGACAAAATGATCTCTCATCACTCTTTTTAATTCATTATTCATAGTTTCTTAGTCATGTTTTTAATTTTGTCAGAAGCTCTGTATTATAAGTGCTAAAGAATATATCTGTGGAAGCCACAGTTCAAGGGAAGTGTTTAATAGGTGGTCTAAAGTATTTGAAATATTTGTAATATGCTTGCCATGTTAATGAGGAGGAGTAATTGTATAAATCTGTCTCTGAGGCCCACTCTGCTTTGGGTGTTACTGTGTTGCCTAGAAGTGGATACACAGTGCAAACTGGATTTCACTGATGAAAATATAAAGAGCATCTGGTGACTGGGGAAAATGATGTTTCAAAAATTATTGTAGTACTATTAGCTCTAGGCTGACTTACTGAAGCACAGAAGTGCCAGTGCCTTTTTTAAGTTCTTGCTGGAGTCTGAGTGATCAGATGCGGATTTTAATTTTTATTTTCCCGGTTGCAAGCAGCTGTGAAAGCTCTGCATCCCACCTGGAGAAGACACTGCAGGCACTAAAGTTGCATGAGGCTGTGATTCAACAGCACATTAAGTCCAGCTTTCAGGTTGCTGATCAAGAATGCCACAGCCTTGTGGGGCGAACTCCTGATTCAGTAGGAAAGTGCTCTGTAAGACTGAGGGTGCTGTACAAGAAAGATCAGTTGTTTGTCATTATCAGACATTGTCCATCTGCCTCACTCTGATCTTCTGTTGAATCAGGTACTGCCCAGCTCCTCCCAGCTGGGAGAACACCCTGTGCAGTGGGGTGAGCACCAAGTTGAGTGCTGTGTCTGATTCACCACCAGATTTGTATTGCCAGGTGATACCACGGTGCCCAAGTCTCGTGATAATGCTCCCAAAGCCACCGGGTGTGTTCACCAGCAGATCTGCTGTGGTCACACATTGGTGTTTCCCATCTGCGCCAAACCTCTGGCGTGTTAGCTGTGGCATTCTTCCCCTCACTCCTCTTCCTCTCTCTCAGGATATCAGCACATGAGTTACTGAGGAATGAACACAGAGCTTACAAGTTGGGTGATGGAAACTATCTCCAAAATCAAATTCGAACGCTTCAGCGTAAACAGACTTGGAGTAAGAAATAAAATTCCTCTTTCCTAGATATCCAAGTGTAAAGAATGCCCTGAGTGATAATCGAGGGTTTCTGCAGTATCACGGGTTAAACCATCAGAGTTGGGTTTCCTCTCTGATGGGTGCAGGTGACACAGCACTTGAGGTAGATACAGCCTGGGAGTCTGGAGTTTATTCTAGGAGGCTTATTCATATCTAACTGTGGACAGGTACGAAATGTGTACATGTGAAGAGGTGTTTGGAGGAAGATCCAATCATCTCACCTGTGTCTGCATTTCTTTTCCTGAGCTGAGGCTCAGGCACTGTTTTTTCAACACTGGTGCAATCCTGGGGTAGAAAACACCTACACCTGTGGCTGGCTTTGCTGTGTGCTGAGACCCACAGGTGTATAGGTTATTTCTAGGGCCCACTTCTAACCTTGGTGTGCTGCATTTCTGTAGAGCACCCTGGCCAGAGCTGACAGCAGTGTGTACACTTGCTGATGGACTTTTCTCAGGGTGAAGTGTTGCTGACCTTGTCAAACTACCTGCAAGGCTGTACCTGAAATTGTGCCTTTCATTTGTGTTTCTTTTACATTGTAAAACACTCTACTATTGTCTTAGTAATAATTTCCACTAATACAGGAAATTTTCCGTTGACTCTCTTAAAATATATTTCAAAAAGCAATCCTCATTTTAAAGACATTGTAAAGTCTGTTTCCTGCTATGAAAAGTTTCCATCCAAGATTGGTGATGTGGGCCCTCAGAGTACTTGGTTCAGGTCTAAATCCTGCCCTGTTGGCCAAGTTAATCTGTAGAGGAAAAATAAAGTTTGTTTTTCCTATGTTCATGCTCTCAAGCTACCTTGAATAAACATTATGAGGTAGTAGGCAGCAAATATTTACAGATGTTAATTAAATCACTGTCAAATATTGAAGGATTCTTACATTGACTGGTCTTAGAAGAATTCTATTTAAAATGTAGCACCGTCAGAAATTTTATACTGGAGTTTTAATAAAGGTAGCAGAATTTGAGTTACTTCTTATTCAGAATGAACAAAGTTGCTTTTCTGAGCCAATTGTAATGGGTATTTGTAATTTTTGTGTCCAACTAAGGAATTACCATTCCTGACCCTAAGGAACACGTTTTTGGATTACAGTAGTCACCAATTTTATTCTCTGTTTGGCAGCCTCAGAAAGGGAGTCTGAAATAAAAATTGACAAATAGTTGTGCTTAGATTCTTTGAATGCCTGAGGGGTGAGAGTGAGGGATGGCAGAGTTGCTTTGCACTGTAGGATTTGTGATCCAGAGCGTATGAAGTGAATCCTGTCATTGAATGAGGGTAAAAAATGTCTGAGGGCCTATGAGTTCCTGGTGATGAACCCACCCACAGTGTGGTGATTCTTATTTTTAAATGAGCTTTCTTGCAATTGGAGCCTTCTCACAGCTCTCCATCATTTTGTGGGAAAGCAGTGCTCAGTGTGCCACTGGCGTATCTGGTCAAATAGCAGCTCGGGACAGATCTTTAGAGTGCTGTGATCTGTGGTTTGTGCTAATCCAAGTTAGGGAGTTGCAAGGATAAATTTGCATTCTTTTTGCTGCCAGAGAGCTGCTTTGGGTGAGATGCTGCAGGGTATGAGTCACGCACCAAAGCCAACGCAGCAGCACTAAAGCAATTATCCTCTTGCATGATCAGGATAATCAGGAGTGACACTAGTGATGAAAGGGGAGAACTTCCTGGCTGTGAGCTAGCAGGATCATGTGGAAATATGGTTTTCCTGGATCTTGTGCACTTGTTTTCTTTGAGAAATTCTGCCCCTCCCCTCAGCCAGAAGGGTGTGAAGCAGGTCTGTGGGGTTAGAGGGGCCCAGCTGCTCAGCAGGGTGTGGGTTCTGTGGCAATCACTCCGCAGGCCAACACACCCTGACTGAGCGTGTGTTTGGCTCCTGGGAGGGAGGAGGAGAGCTCAGCAGCAAAGTGCCAGTGCTAGGCCCTGGGTCACCCCGAGGGTGAGCCTTGTCACCCCAAGGCCTCACTTCTCTGAACTGTCAGTCCTGATGTGCTGCTCCACATGGCACTTCTGGAAAGAACAGGCAGCCTCCTGGGCTCCTCCTGAGCCCATGCAAAACTTGGGGAGGGCAGATATCTCCTACCCTATTGCAGCAAGCCTTCACTGTGGAAAGTGCACACGGGAGCTGATGTGTGTCCCAGCACCTGCAGGGACACGGGGAGAGCTCCTGCAGTGCCAGGGCCTGCGGGAGGAGCTGGCTCAGCTGGGTGCCAGGTGAGCGATTCATGGGTTGGACTTTACCCTACCTGATTTGATTGTCTGTAGAAATATTCAGGGACTGAGTTAATTGGCGGAGTGGAGTGGTTTCAGCAGAAGTTTTTGGGCTGCAGGTGCTGTACCCCCGTGTGCTTTCAGTCCTGCGAGGCACTGCCTGGACTGAGCCGGGGGGAGTCTTCTGTTCATCCAGTGCCCCCTGTGAGCTGGCACATGGGAAGATAAGCAGGAATTACTGTGAGGAAAACAGAGGCTGATTTTGCTTCGTGCATAAGTGTAAAAAAGGATCTTTCTCCAGAAGCAAAGGATCAAAGTTTTCCTTTATTCATGATCTGTCGGTACAATATTTTGAAATATTTAATTAGGCCAAGAGTGAGTTCTGTATAGAAAATACTTCCTGGTTTGATAATGACACTTAGATAAACTCTCATGACATCCTATGATATTATTTTCTACTCTGAGGCATTGTCATCCTATTCTAGCTTTATGTTCAGCGCTGCTCCAAGTACAAGGTTTTGCTTCAAAGCCTGTAACATTTCCAAAAAGCAGCTGTTTCTTGGAACAGCTTCCTGAAAATCAGACTGCTTATTTAGATTCTGTGGAAACACTGAGCCAGAGCTGCTCATCCTTCATGCCACCTGAAAGTGCTGCCTGTGGGTACCAGCAATCACTGGAGTTAGAATTCTGCATGTCTTCCTTCAGATTTTCGCAACTCAAATAGACATTGCTGGTTATAATTTATTGACGCTGCAGCTCGATAGGAAGCAAAATTGCTAGTGAGACCTTATTTTTCACAAAATGCACCTGGAAATGTGCAGAGAGAATGGGTTTCTGTAGCTGCAGGTCTGTCTGCACTGGCTGTCACGTTTACATGGAAATGCCGTGAGTAAGGTTGATCTTTCTTAAATGTGTGTATTCCTTTTTCCACTTGTATGCCTTGTTTATAAACCGGTCTTTACCCTCAAAATTAGATTTTTATATTTTTTGAAAGGCTTTGTAAACCTCTTCATGTTATGAAAAGAATCTACACAAAATAGTCACAACATGCTTCAAACCTGACACAAACCAGCAAGGAAATCCAGCCATATCTTATGTGACTAAGAGGATTGATGAAGTTCTTTAGATAGCTTGGTTTTGGTGGACATCTGGGACCCTCATCAGCTCACTGCCTTCTTGTTGTAGTAGGGTTTTCTTCTTGAACAGAATCTGCTTTTCCTTTGACATTCCTATGCTTTGGCATTCCTCCGTGTTGGCTTTGGGTTGGGCTCTGTGAGTGATGGGTGTTTTACTGAAACCTTCTAACCCTTTGTGTTCTATTGTGCTTCCAGCCACTGATGACATTGTGAAAGTTGAAGTCTGGGATGTAGTTGACAAAGGTAAGATTTATAACTTTCTTTCTAACGGAGATTCATTGTCTTTTCTTAATTTTAATTAAAAACTTACATGGAATTCAGAAATACCCGCTTACTTCTGCTTTAAAAAAAAATCTGTATTTATTATATCACTTCCACAAAGAAAAAGGAAAGGAGAGGTGGGTTTCCTATGCTAGAACCCATTATCTGGAATCTGAGCTTCAGACGAAACCCAGTGCTCCACGTGCTCATGACAGATGAAGTGCCTGCTGCTCTGTGCATTCCGATTCTCTGAGCTTTAGGATAAACTTCACCTTCTCCCCTTTGTAGTTTCCTGTATGCTTAGACAGGTTCTGAGTTCTTTGTTCTGGTTATAAAAGTTCTTGTTGAGCTGTTTTTGTGAAGGCATTCTGCTGTTAAATTGGTAAAACCGTAGCTGCAGTGGGTAATGTATGCAGGGGGGAAGGATGAAAGAGAAGCCAATTACTTAAATTCACTGGGACAGAAAATGCAGTACTTGCATTCCAAAACCTTTTCTAAATGCTTAGCCAAGGAAAATTTTGTGATATATAAATACATTTTTCATTAGTTTTCAGTTTTTGTCAGGGTATAAACTTTTGTTTTATAAAGAGCAAAACCAAACCCCGAAACATCTGTGAAGACACAGTCTGGATGCAGTGCAAACTGGGATGCAGTGAGATCTGTTCCTGAAAGGGGTTGGGGTTCAGATGAAAATCTCAACAGCCCATTCTGTAGCCCCGAATGCAGATGTTGTTTGGCTTCTAGGAGGTGTTTAGTACCAGCCAGGCTCCTGGTTTAGTGTGTGAGTATGGTCAGGAAAGCAGCTGTACAGGTGAGCAGCTCTTGCTCTGTGAATTATGCCCCTTGTTTGGTGTCTCTCTCTGTCAAATTTGTTGACCACAGTCATCAAAACTCAAACTTTGATGGTTTGTCTGGTGCTGCCTTTCCTGCAGCCTTGGCTGGAATCTGTGCTCTCAGGCATTCCTCAGCAGAACAGCATCTCAGAGGCACCACCTGTGCAACTTACACTTGTGTTGCACCAAAAACTAAGAGAAAAAGTACAGTAGGGAGTGGGAAAAGGAGAAATGTCATTTTTCATGTTAACTGAACTGTATTCGAAATAGGGGGGAAAAAAAGACAATTTAGAGGTAGCACCTCTAGTTCAGATTCCTAGTGGAGCCTTCAGGGTAAACTTGAGGCAGGAACTTTAAATTAAAATCCTGAGCACTTTATCTCTTTAGTGTTTCAAGCCCCAGTTTTCTTGGTGTAGACAAAACCTTGCTTAGGCCAGAGTTCCTGCTGAAGTCAGTCTGATTACAGTTTGGCTTTCAGATTGTGGGGTAACAAGTGGAGGGCTGGAATCTGAGCAAAACATCTGTGTTCTCGCTGCCTTGCAGCTTTGGTATGAATAGATAGATATTTAATTTGGGAATCATGTGGTTCCAGCATTTATTTCTGTGAATAGCTTCTCTGAGCAGAGTCATCTTCTCAACTAGAGACTTGTCGTTTTTTTGGCGAAGGGGACGGGATGTGCTGTGTGCAGATGTTGGTAACAGCTCTTCTGGTCCTGCTTTAATTTCTGACAGCAGAGCCTGTGTTGGAAATCTCAAAGGACTCTCTTCACTTTATAGTCTTTTGAAATAAAACTCATTCTGTTAAGATCCATACTTATGGACCACAGATATGTACTTTTTTGCAATCAGTTGTGCTCAATCAGTGCAGTGTAAAAATCAGATCATCATGATGTTAATGAAACCAAATCCTTTCCTATTGCCATAGCGTTGTGGATTCCTGATAAGCACAACTTCAGGAAAATGTTTGTATTAAGCATTAAGAGCTTGCTCATATCTAACTTTCATCTAATGTTATGACATTTTTTTTTTCCTTCTGTATGCTTAGGACAAAAAATCCTCCTGCGTGATGCTTTGGGTGAGAGCCACACTGGGCTGTAGACTTGCAGTAGTGAAGTATCCAGTGCTGCTGTAGCATAGTGCTGACAAGACCTGATCCTCCTTTTTTTTCCTTGCCTACCAGATCCTGGCTAGTGTGCGTACTTAGAGTTGGGCAGAACACTGCATTTATCAGGCTGGATCTGAAACTGTCAGAAAATGCATGTTCTGAACACATATTTCAACATAAAGTTTTCCAGGCTAAAATTCTTTTGCCAGTGTCTCTCCATGTCCTTTTCAGAGGAAATTAGGAGAGCTCTGTTTGAATGGTGTGGGAAACTGTGTTGAGAGCCCTGATGTGGGTTGTAGCTTAACTAACAGGTGCATCCATGAGCTGCAGTTTTCAGCTTCAGTTGTGTACAGCAGCTTTGAGCTCTGCCCTGCTGAGCAGTGCTGCTGTTCTGCAGTCACGGGGGGCTGGGGGGACCTGCAGGAGTTGTACCTTGAAAACTTGATGTACATTTCTGGGCTGAAGTTAATGGTGATTTTCCTGAGTGCTGTTTCTCTGGTGCTCCCTGTCCTTGCTGGTTCAGCAGTGTGGGTTTTCCCTCCAGAATCTGCTGGGATGCAGAGGCAGCTCTGCTGGCCCTGCCTGGCTGGTGACTTAGCTTGGTATTGGTTGTTTAGCATCCAGATGAGAGTTTGGGGAGGTTTGTTGTGAAAGCTTAAAAGCTCTGAGATTGGTTAGTGTGGTGAGGCAGTGGGGAATGGCAGCTGCCAGACTGTGCCCTCCTCTTGGCTTGTTCTTGACTATTTGGGATTCCTTTTTTTAATGTGCAGACTCCCTGGAGTCCAGACTTCCCTGCTGCCTGCTGCATTCTCCTTGGGCCTGCTCAGGGAGCTGGGATCATGTCTGGAAAGCTGCCATTTGTTAAAATCTTTCCAAGATGAGCTTGCCTCCGGCTGTGGATTGTATTGGATTTTGTGTGGTGTGTGTAGTAAATATCATCTCCTTTTCTGCTCTTGGAACTGACAGAACACAGGAAAGATCCCTCTCAGCAAAAGTCACAATCCTGACTCATCTCTCTGGCTTTGCAGCAAGTTGTGTAACTGCTGCAGATCATAAAGCTGATTCTTACAGATTCAGTAGTAGATCCTGAATGCAGAGGATTCAGGAACAGTTGTGAACTCCTATCTTATAACTTCTGCCACTTTGGTTCCCACGTATTTTCTGCTACATGACTGAAGGGATTAAATATTTTTTTTTTCTGTAGCCTCCAAAACGCTTTCCCTTGTATTGAAAATTCCTTTCCTCCTTGTTTCCCCTTCACCCCTCTGCCTCCCAGACATGTGCTGCAAGAAGAGGGAAAGATCAGAATTCATAATTCTATTATTTTCAGATGTCCCAAGTTAGGTAACACGAGAGATGCAAATATTCCAGACGTGTATTTTTGACTGGTGAAGGGAAGCAGCTCCCTTGCACGGTGGACAGCATTTGCTGGCAAGCTGTACTGAATCCTTCTGTCCTGCAGCAGAACTGATGGTACATACTGATGCAGAGACTCAAGTGGTGATCACAGCCCTAGAGTCCAGCAGGAGCTGTTCTGTAGACGCCGGGGCACTGCTGCCAAGGGTATTTGGTGCCAGTGTTGCTCTTATGCCTGTAACTGAGGAGCAGCCATCGTTCAGGGAGAGGCCCTGAGCCACTGCAGCACAAACACCTGTGTTCTCTGACTGAAGCTCCTCCATTACACATCACTACAACCTCAAAATCTGGACCTCATGCGTACAGTGACACAATCCTCCCTGTGCCCTTGCCTTTACAGGCTGAATTACATCTTTTCACTGCATAGATCGTATCTTTGTCTGGTTCATCCTGCAGTTTGGGTTCCAAATATAGAGCCTGTGCTTGAGTCTGTACACACATGCGCTTTTCAGCTCTCTGACTCCTCTGAGATGACCTCCTTTGCAGCACTGATGAGCAGCATGCAAGAATATCACTCGTTCCTGTGGATACACACAGAAAACCATGAGCAGGGAGAGGTGTGCAGGTTGTATATCCTGTCTCAAAGCATTGACTGTAAATGTGCCCAGGTTAGACAGACACCTTGATTGCTCAGGATGGGAGGAATGATGGGGAGTATTTGTGGTTGCTTGGGCTTCTCTTTTAATACCTAGAAATTTAGGTCATGCCAAGCATAATTTAGCAGTGCCTGCAGAAATAGCGATGTTTTGATATTCAGAAAAGCCACACAAATGTCACCGACTTGAAATGAATTGAATTGAAGTGGCAAAAGACATGCACGGCCTAGACATCCCACGCCTTCAGCTGCGCTGGGAAAAATCAGAGCCCATACTTGGATCCCTCGGGGAAACACGTTGCCCAAATGATGAGGGATCAGGATCAGTTTTTCTGCTCCTCTCAGATGTCAGCAGTAAGGTGACATGAGTGGGGCAAACATTTTGCAGTGATGCCAGAAGCACCCACCAGAATCGCCTGCTGTAGCCTGCAGCATTAAAACTTTTCTGAATAACTGTATTTTCTTACTGTTTATCCTTGAGCTGTGTGCAGGAAAAACAAACACTGTTTCCCATGCAGCATCTGGCAGAACTCTGAATTCCACATGTTATTCAGCAGGGTTAAGAGCTGGTGGAAGCTATTTTGGTCCTCAGTGTTACAGAGTCTTTTACAGAGTCAATGGGAGGGTTTTTGCAGGTGCATCTGAAGGGATTAAATATTCTGTTGGCAACACCTTCTGTTGTCAGCGACACAGGAAATTTCTAGAAGTGATGAGAAGGAATTCCGAGGCTCTGCCAGTATAATTTCATTAACTCGTCATTATTTAGACTAGGAAAATACAGAACAGAGTTATTTCAGAAGTACAGTTCTTAGCTGCTCTCAGTAACATCCAGGAGATGCTTGGTATCTGTCGAACACCACTCCTGATTGTGCATTTATTCTCTGTGCAGCAAGGCATGCCTACCCCACCCCTCCTCATCCCCCAGGCTTACAGTAGAAGTAGGATCTGCTTTAAGGTCATGTTCAAACTGCTGTGCTCCTGTCCAGACCCATCCTGCTGTTCTTTGCCCGGTGTAATGCTTTTTGTGGTTTTTTACTATTCTTTTTAAGGAAAATGCAAAAAACGAGGAGATGGCTTGAAACTGGAGAATGACCCTCAGGAGGTGAGTCACCTGGAATGCAGAGGTCTCCCTCTCAGGGGGAGGCCTCTTGTCCACCTTTGGTCCATGGGGAGCAAGTTCTATATATGTTTCTGCTCTCAGGCCAGACTGGCAGGTGGGTGAGGGGCAGTGGGATCCCTGATGCTCTGCACTCCTTGCTCTGTGCATTCCAGCCCTGCTGCTGCCCTCACTGCAACTTCCCTGCTGCTTTCCATTCTGTCACTGGGAACGGCTGTGCCCCAGGTGTTTGCTCAGCAGCTTTGTACCTGTCTGCCTGTGGGCAGAGGCAGAAAGTCCCTTTGTTGGGGCCTTCTTGTGGGGCCTGAAGAAGTGACTTGATGCTCTGCTCTGGCGGCTCCTCGGAGCTGGGCTGTTACCCTCTCACTGGTGCCAGTCTGCTCAGGCTGTGCGCTCAGATGAGGAGAATTTTCCTTAAAATATTCTCCCATGGGAAAAGCCTTTATGAGAACAGTTACCATAGCTGCATCTTCCTTTGCAAACGTGGGTGCATTTTCCACTCCTGGGGAATGAGTGAGAATTGTTCCAGAGGCACAAAATTCCAGCAGGAGCCATGGAGACCGAGTTGGGACCAGTGCTATCTGGCCTTTGCAGTATGCAGAGTCCAAATGTTGAAAAGCCAACCGGGTACTAATAAATCCTGTCAGCTCTCCATGGGAGAAGCTGCCTCCTGCTTTTGGACGCCAGAAGCATTAGGAGTAGAGCCAGTATCTGGGTCAGGAAAAAGATGGAATGGGAGCTGTGTCCTCTGTCCTCCACCCTGTAGTGTATATGGAGTTCTCTTGCCAGCACAAGATTTGGAAGCACAGGGAAAGGGACAGGGGTGGGTTTTAGCATGTGCTGTCAGAGACTGTCAGGTGCTTCACATCCTGTTGCTGTGGGAAATGGAAGCTGGGAACCACCCAGTATCTTATTTCAGTGATAATGGTGTGAAATCCACAGGTATTCCTTACAGTGGTTGTCATTTAAGGGAGTTTGTCTATTCAGTATTGTATCCATTGTGTTTTGTACCAGCCTGAAGTTGAATCCAGTTATTTACTGCTTCTTTGCCTTTTTATCCTCAGGCAGAATCGGAAATGGCTCTGGATGCAGAGTTCCTGGATGTCTATAAGAACTGCAACGGGGTAGTGATGATGTTTGACATCACCAAGCAGTGGTAAGAGACCTTTAGTAGCACCGTGTGATTCTGCCTTGTTCAGGCAAAACAAATGACTTCCAGATTTCCAGATCTGGAAGCTGATAACCAGCCTAATGGGTTGAAGCAAGCTTGTATCCTTTAAAATAAAAGCTTTATCTTGTGACATGGCTTTTAATACACTCCTCTCCTGGGCTTGTTCCAAACAAGCAGTGTCCCAGTGGGTTGTGTGCTGCAGCTGCTGATATGCTGCTGGCTGAGGCGTGGTAATTAGTGCTATCACAGGTGCAAAGTGCATGTTACAAACCCCTGCTCCCCAGAACACAGGGGAAAAGAGAATGCTAGTGAGAAATTCCCAAGAAACTGGTATTAGTAAGGATTATTTAGAGGCCCCAGGCTGCATTAATGTACAGAAGTAATGAACTGTTCATTTTGCACATCTGAGGAGGGTGAGAGAGATAAGAAACCAGAGTGGAAAGAGGAGGGGTGAGAGCTGCTGCTCTATATTTAGGCTGGTGTTCAGGTTTGGTGTGGGTCAGTGAGCGTGTGGACAGCTGAAGGGAGGGAATCCTTTCCTTCTGCTGACCCCACATCATTTTCCAGGACTGAGGGCAGGATTGCTGTAGATGTGAGGGTTCTGGTGAAAGTGGATTATTTGGCTTTTGAAGTTGTTTTTGAATAAAGAAGCATCCAAACATATTGAGGGTTAATGTATTTCTCTGATGGGGTAAAGAAGACACAGACTTGGAAGGATTTTGGAAAAAAAAATTCTTGTTTTATTTCCTTTATGATTTGTGCATAAAACTGCTAACAGAAGGATGTTCTCACTCATCTGCCTCTCTCTCCCCTCTGATGAAGGACGTTTAACTATATTCTGAGGGAGCTTCCTAAAGTGCCGACCCACGTTCCGGTGTGTGTGCTTGGGAATTACCGGGACATGGGGGAGCACCGGGTGATCCTGCCCGGCGACGTGCGCGACCTCATTGACAACCTGAACAGGTGAGGGGGCAGCGGGCAGGGCAGCGGGCCCCGGCTGCCCTGGGTACCCCTGGGTAACCGTGTCACTTCTCATCCCTGTCACGTGCGTCCTCTGCCTTGGGCTCCCAGAGCTCCCCGTGTCTCACCAGCAGCGTCTGCTGGCACCAAGGGCCCTTTGATCTGGGAGCAGATCCTTTGCCATGCTCCTGGAAACAGGGAGTGCATGGCCAGCGTGTGCCTCTCAGAAGTGCTGTTCCCAGCCAGTCATCTCCTTTCTGGATAGTCCTTCTCTTGTGAAAGAACCCTCTCAGCACAGCTGTTCTCTGCTCCAAGTGGCTGAGCTACAGGAGAGCCAGCCAGGGCAGCTGTGTCCTTGCTCTGCCTCTGAGCATCCCCACACAGCACTCACGGGGCACAGCCAAGTCACACCTCCCTCGCCAGCCAGACAAGCATTTTTCTTAAGCAGAGATCTGAGCTGCTCTGTTATGTACTATAAAATAGTATTTGTTGGTCAAGATTCAGTAGATTGTACCTTTTTATGTAGTTTTATGCTTTTAAGGTATTTTTTTCATTTTCCTCATATCTTATTTGTTTATGCCTGTGTCAGGTACAAAGAAATGGTGTCAGTTTTAAGATTTTATCCATGATGAAATCGTTTTTATACAAATTAATTTCTGTATATAATTTTTGTCAGTCTGATTGTGGTTTTAAAACAAAACCTTCACTGTGAAATGAGCAGCTTGTAAAGCTGTGAATCCCCAGTTCAGAAAACCAACATCCCAGTGTCCTGACAGAGTATTTCTTAGCCTGGCAGGCACGTGACACTGTCACACACCAACAGCCTGCAGTGTGAATTGTGGCTGTGCACAAAATAACGAGTCCAAGCAGTGACCTGCTGGGTTGCATTTGAGGGTGGGGGCCAGCTTGTGGGGTGGCTGGTGGTGTGTAATTCAGCTGGGTACAGTGTCCTTCTCTCTGCTTGGCACAGGCCTCCCGGCTCCTCCTATTTCCGCTATGCTGAGTCTTCCATGAAGAACAGCTTTGGCCTCAAGTACTTGCACAAGTTCTTCAACATCCCCTTCTTGCAGCTGCAGGTAAGGCAGGGGTGTTATCCTGATGTGCTGGGTGTGTGGGACAGATTGGATTTCCGTTATCTCTAAGGCAGGAATTTGGTATTTTGGGGTTTCATTTGCTCTTAAAGGATCCTGAGAAGATTTTTTTTTTCATTAGAGTTGATATAACAAAACTGTGTCGGAACACTGGTGCCTGTGACTTAAAGATGTCTCTGGTTGCAGGAGGTCGGCTGTGCTGGGTTCCCAGCGCTGACCTCTGGACAAAGGCTCCATTTTCCCTGGCATGGAAATGGCATCCAGTGGTGCAGTCCAAGTCAAAAACCTAACATACACACATTTGTTAAATTTGGATTTCAATTCTGTTCAGTTAAAACTGAGATGGGAAGAGATTTGGCCATTACCTGAGCAGTTCAGGAACCTCTGTTTGGTGAAAATCTTTACCCTAACGGTAAAGGGCATTTAATATGAGATCCGTGTGCACAGGTTTATGAGCAGTGCCTCGTGCTGCTCCACAGTGGCTGCCCTGAGGCACTCTGCTGCTCCCAGACACTCGCTGGGAACCTCGTGTTGGAGTGCACAGGGAGCAGGGCTGGCCCTGTTCAACATCCACTGCAGCATGAGCTGAAATCTGTAGGAAAATCACATCTGAACTTAATTCCTAAAGGTTCTGCTTATCCCTTCAGAGATCCTTGCCAGTACCAGGCTCCAGAAAGGAGCTTTTTCCTTTGGAGCAGAGCAGGATTAAAGGAGAGGGATGCTGCCAGGTACGAAATGCACATAGGATTTAATCAGCCTCAGAGGTTTCTGTGTCCCTCAGCCTGCCCTGCACAGCTTTCCAGGGCAGAGTGGTCCAGCTGTATCTGAGGTCCCAGGCTGTCCCTCAGCAGGGTTGGTGTCAGTGTGTGGTTTTCAGTGGCACATTCCTGTGCTCAGTTTACAGTCATGCATCTTCCGTGGAGAAAGCAGGGGCTGAAATCCATACCCCCAGTACAGAGCACATTCTCTCTGTCAGCCTGGGCCATTCAATTATTTATCAGTTCCTTTCCAGGGGCAGGATTGGCAAGCCCGAGGATGCAGTTTAGCTGTAGGTATTGCTGGTGGCCCACAAATGGGATCAGGTCACCCAGGGCTCCGGATGCTGCGCTGGAAGGAGACAGGATTCTGCAGACAACTGAAATTGCCTTTTCCCAGGAAGCCCTTGCAAGTGGCTTTCAGCCAAAGCATTGGTCTGTAGCACATGATTTATTCCCTTCTTTTGGGTCATTGCTAAAAATAAGCTGTTTCTTTAATATTTTAATAACCAGCATGATAAAATAGAATATATTTTTTGAAGTATTTAAAAGTTTGTTAGTAACGACGAATTTGTACAAAATTAATTGCAGCTCTCTCTTAATTAAATATATATTCTTTATTTATTGTGGTCTGTGAAAATTGAAATAAATAAAACTGGTGTGTGTCTCAGTGCCAAAGTGTAAGGCAAGGCACACCACTTGTTTAATAGAAGTCATTATCAAAGAGCCTAAGGTAAGCACTGGAGAGCAGTAGCCCTTCTGTCTCTGTTTGTTCAGCTAATTTGCTCAGCATGTGTTTCACCTGTCTTAGGAAACTGGAGACAAAGAAGCATCAGACTTGCCCTTTTTTGTCTCATTTTTGCTTATACGGCATTAATAATATAGAATGATGACATCTACTGCTTCTGAGATCTTGATTTTCTTGAACTTGAATTCCAAAGTCTTTATTAGTAGTTTTGATTAGTTTAGCAACTAAATATGAATAGCTGAATATTTTGCTGAATCCTTCTTGTCTGTAAACCACAATAAAGGAATTGGCATTAAGTAATGACTTTGTAATTCCATGCATACATGTTAATTAAAGTCAAGTTTCCATCTGCGGAGAGCACTTGAATATGATGAATAAAAATTACTCAGCAGAGAAGAGAGGGATTGGCCCAAGCTCCTGACACAATGGCAAAGGTAGACATGAAGACTCTATATGCCTTGGAAGCAGCAAATTGGCTTAAATGATCACAGGAGCCCTTAAATTTCAAGAAGGGCTATGTCTTCCAGTAAATTAGGGTTATCAACTGTGATGAATCACCTAGTCTTACAGTACGAAATAAAAATTACTTAAACCTTTTTTTGCTGATTTCAGTCATGGTAGGTTTGATGTAAATGAGTTGCTCCACAGAGGGCTCGGGCTGTGCTGTGACCATTCCCTGGGACACAGCACTTGGTGTGGTTTGTATGAGCCAGATTAGTTAATTGCTCTTCAAATCTGTGCAGGGTCTTGATAGTTTCAAAGTTGTCACGTCTGTGAAACCATAATGCCAGCAGCATGTGCATGGAGAGACTGAACACCATCACTTCATGCAAATGTGTGTCTTCTCAGATGGATTTTATTCTGGGAATTATGTAATAGATTTCCTCTTGGGCTTTTAATCTGATGGGATATTTCTGCCGTGAGTTTAAGTGTTGTCAAACAGGCAGTTAAGAATTCACCATGGTTATTGATGCTAGCCTTCAAAAATATTTGTCAGAGCAAAGCTTAAATGTACTTGGAGGATGAGGCAGTTATCAAAGCCCAAACCCTGGCAGTTTGGAGGAAGCCTGGGGTTCCTGTGCCACCCAGTGCACAGGCAGTGGGAGAGGGAGGATTGATGCCCTCAGGCACTGAACACTGTGGCTTTTGACTCCGAAATTCGGGAGGTGAGCTGACTGGCATGGCCAGTGCCCAGCTGTGTGCCAGCCAGCTGTGCCTGAGCAGAGGGGATGGGGCTCTGGGGCAGGATTTGCACCCCTGGCAGCTCTAGTCTTGTCCAGGGGATCCGGAATGATGTTTCTGCAGGAGTGGATGCTGTGTCAGCCCTGCAGGGCTGCAGCCCAGGAGGGAGCTGGCTGTGCCTGTGGTTATTGATCTCTCCTTGCTGCCGTCTGGGTGTCGGGAGGAGGGAGGCTGCTAAGCCAGCACTTCCCCTCAGCTGAGGGTTTTGTTAGAGTTCTGTTGGAACTGTGGGGAAGGAAGGACTGAGTGAGGCAGGCCTGGGTTACATGAGTGCAGTCAACTCACTCTACTGCCCGTGTGAAATGGATTAGGGTGTCTGACCCCCCTCTGTGGGACAGCAGCTGGAGGCAGAGGGGCAAGGACTTGTGAAATATCACTGAGTTGACAGGTTCTGCTCACTCATCTCCCCTGACAGCAAAAAAAGTTATTGGGAGGCTTTGCATCAGCTGGGTCCTGATCCCAGAGGGGCTGATTTAGCACAGGGAAAATCAAAGGCCTGAGTGAAGAGTTTGCACTACTGATTTCTGCAGGAGCTGAATCCGTTCTCCAAACGTAACTGGTAATGTGGTGTCTGAAATAACACATTATTGATTCGTGGCTGAGAACAGCTCACAGAACAAGGTGCTTCTTACACACAGACTTTATGGATTATCTACTTTTTATTCACCTTCCCTTTGCGCTCTGTATTTAAATGGACACCATGATCAGGGCCAGGGCTCCTGCTGGACGAGTTGCTGCGGTAGAGTGGTGACACAGGATCTCAGTGCACAGAGATGTGTTACAGTGACCCTTGCTCAGACCCAGCTTGTTTTCCTTTCCTCAGAGGGAGACGTTGCTACGGCAGCTGGAGACGAATCAGCTGGATATTGATGCCACTCTGGAGGAGCTGTCAGTGCAGCAAGAGACTGAAGACCAAAACTACGAACTGTATGTCGCTGAGCTGTCTGTTCTAACTGTTCTGGGTGTCACAGGAACGTTGGGCAGCCCCAGCTGTGGCATCTGGCCAGGTCGAAGGGTCTAGCGAGTAACATTTAGGGAACCTTTGGATAAAACGTTGCTTTCAAATGGCATCGCCTGAAGTAAAGCAATCACCTGGGGATCCCCTGTTCCTCTGCCCTGTGTCTGTTCTGTGCCCTGGCTGTGTGCTTGGCTGCTTGCAATGGTGTTTGCCAGGTTTAACCCCACAAAGCCACAACACCTGTAGCACAGTGAACAGGAATCCATATTCTGTGAATTCCCATCACAAGGCCCTTATTGCAGTGGTGTGCAAGCCAGAAAAGTCAGCCTTAGAATGTATTGGAAAAAAGATTATTTACAAGCAGCTTTGTTTGGAAATTGGAATCGATGATTATGAAATATTCATGCACAGGCTTTTGGACAAGCATTTTTCTGACCAAGTATAAAGTTCTGTAACCTTGTTCAGCATATTTTCCTTGGAGGCCATTGAAATACCCCAGTTCACACAAAGCAGGGCTGTTTCCAGAGCATTCACCTTGTTCTCCTCCTCAGGGACCAGTTAGTCACCTCATGCCTTCAGCACTTCTCTTGATGTCCCTACTCAGAGGACTGGGCTGTGTGGGCTGTGCTGTCAGATGGTTTTCCAAACTTTTGTTTGTACTGCTTCAGTAATGGGAGGATACTTAATAGAATCAAGAGTTGGCAGAGCTGTTTCAAGCTCACAGCACAGCTGCTTCGTCACCTCGTGCCCTTCCAGCAGCTTTAGCATGTGCTGGGACTCCAGGTGTGTCACTTCAGCTCACAAACCCAGCAGAAAAACAGGTTAGAGTGGGCTTGGAGCAGCCTGGTCCAGTGAAAGGTGTCCCTGCCTGTGCCAGGGGTGTGGAATAAAGTGAGCTTTAAGGTCCCATCCAACCCAAACCAGTCTGGGATTCTGTGGCTGTGAAAACCATCTTCTGCCATATCTACCTCTGGGTTAGTCTGTGTTGGGCTGGCTCTGAGAAGCATCTGAGAAGAGATCTTGGGTCTTAAAGGCAGCAGCAGCTGTGTGGTAGTGGTGGAGGGGTGGCCAGACCTCCTTGGTCCAGCAACAGGCATTAGACTGGATCATCCCATCCCGTGTGCCCACACTGCCCTGCTGGGAGGCTGCTGGCACTGTCAGGCTGCAGAATTAGCTTAGCATGGCCTCAGAAATACCAGAGCCTGACAAAAGGGGAGTTGCTAAAATGGTAAAAGCAAGGCTTTTCTGTAGGATTCTGGTTTAGCAAATAAAGTGACATCTTTATGCAGCTGGCCAGCTCCTGCATGTTCACATCTGTACTGAGACCAAAGTTCTTCACTTTCAGAAGATAACACTTCTTTTAAGAAAGGGCTTTAAAATGCCCTTGGATGCTTCCTGGCTAGAGGCACAGATCCCAAAAGATAAGCATCAGGCAGTGTCATGTCTCAGTACTTTGATCACACTGACTAAGAGTGCTATTTTAGGGTTTTTAAGGCTTTTCTCTGTACCCCAGGTAGAAACAGAGAGTCTGTTTGAGTGTCACCTCTGTGAGACAGATGGGCTGCAAAGGGGTTACTTCAGCCCCAGAGTTGAAAGGTATGCGCTTCCTACGCTCAATTTTCATCCCTGCAGGAGGTTTCCAGGCTCAAGTTTTATAGCCAAAGACCCAATTTAAAGAAATACTCACATTCCTATGTCAGAGAACCCAGGTTTGGGTAAAGTTTCAACCTTAGTAAACAGTTGGGGCTGGGAAACAGAGTACATGTGGACACAGCAGTATGTGCTGGGAATCGGAGGTTGCAGCCATGGGGCAGGTCTGCAGTGCTGGTTACTGGGGCTTGGGAAGGTGCTTGCACCCATGCTTCTCAGAGCATTTTGGGATTACTGTGTTTAGTATACTGCCTCAGTGAATGTCCAAGTGAGCCCCTGGTGCTCTGTCTGCTGCCGCTCGCCCTGCTGTGCACAGTGTGTGTTGGTGCAGGGTGACTTGCTGAGCCTTGACAGATCACAGAATCGTGCAATTGTTAGGGTTGGAAAAGCCCTCTAAGATCATCAACTCCAGCTGTTAACCCAGCACTGCCAAAGCCACCACCCAGCCGTGTCCCCAAGTGCCGCATCCACGTGTCTTTCAAGCCCTTCCAGGGATGGTAGCTGCACCACTACCAGGGCAGCCTGTTCCAGTGTCTGACTGCCCTTTTTGCAAAGAAGTTTTCCCTAATATCCAACCTGAACCTCCCCTAGTGCAACTTGAGGCCTCTTTAGCTTTTTCCTTCTAAATGCTTGTTCTTTGGTCGAGGAGCCTGACGCCCACCTGGCTACACTTCCTGTCACGAGGCCCCACGTGTCACACCTTCTGCCACCAGCCCTTTGTGTTGGTTGCTTCCGTTTAGACAGCACTGGGAGTTCTGCTGTGGGTCACCCAAACTGCACGGCAAGGGGAGATGGCCGTGGGCATTTGGGGCCACAGGCCATGGTGTGGCTGCTGCAGCACTTCCTCAGAGGCCGTTCCTGCTCTCCTGCCATAAAATCAGGCCATGGAGCAGGGCGAGGTGACAGCGCTAGGACACATCTCGGTTATTCCTTCACCCTGTGCATGTCTGGTGGCTGCTCTGCCACAATGACCGGTGCTAAATTTGGCTCAGTGAGAACAGAAAGAGAACGAGAGCTCTTCCTCCTGCTGCAGCAGGGGGGACCTGAGGACAAAACGTCACTGATCCAAAATGTGGCTCCTGGAGACAACACGAGGTGGCACACGATGCTGCCTCTTCTGCCTTACGTAAGCCAGCCTGGGCAGCCACTGCCTGGCTGTGCCTGAGGGAGACACACGCTCTGCTTCCAGTTCTTTCCCTGTGTTTAGGCTCCCTGCTGCCTGACACCTCTGGCTCTGGTACTTCCCCTGTGCTTTCAGACTTTACATTTCCAATACTGCTAAAAGAATATTCCAGCCCTTTTTGAGTTCTTGAATCCTTGTTAAACAAACAGCAATGACTTTTATGACATTATGAGTTTGTACCTAATTTGCTCAATTTCTCCATTTTTAATTGTACCCGGCTTACCTTCTGTTTTCAAGGAAAACTTGTTTATGTTCAGTGTGCCCATTCCCCCACAGAAGGGTGCCAGGGCTGGACAACCCTTTTGGTGAAGAAATTTTCCCCAATATTCAACCTAAACCTCCCCTGGCACAACTTGAGGCTGTCTCCTCTCACCCTGTGGCTGCCAGACCAGTGACTGCAGACAGGCATTTGGGCTGCCCTGCTGAGGACTCTGCTTTGGGGAGACACGTTCCCCACGGGGACAGCTTTAGTCACTGCAGAGTCAGTGACTGGGGGTTGGAGTTTTATTTGCCTGGTTGTTTTTTTCCACACTGAGCATAGCTTGTAATTTCAGAAGGACTGTTGTGCTGAGTAGCACCAGCTCTGTGGCAGGAGGAGCTGCTGCTGGAGCTGTTCTGTGGTATCCTCCACTGTATGGAAATACAGGTCCAGAATGGCACCAGCTACAGGCTGAATTACCAGCTGGGAAAGTAAACCCACTCCTGCTTTCTCTTCCCCTGCCCCACTTTTATCTTCTCCACTTGCTGTGAGTCCTTGTGGTCATCAGACAGGTCAGGA
Source organism: Platysteira castanea (assembly GCA_013397175.1). Classification (NCBI taxonomy): domain Eukaryota; kingdom Metazoa; phylum Chordata; class Aves; order Passeriformes; genus Platysteira; species Platysteira castanea. The sequence continues at coordinate 27,713 of VYXC01003474.1, read as the reverse complement.
GCCAGCCTGCACTGGAATGGGACTCTGTCTAGGTCGTGTTATTTGGGGGTGCTGCATTAAGAATTAAGTGCATCTAAGCCTGTCATCAGCCAGTCTTGCTAGAGAAGTGGGGACCATGGAGCATGTCATGTATTCTATGGAGTAGGGAGTTATCCTGCTGCATCTGTTTTGTCTGGTGGAAAACAGGACAACAGCAGGAATTAAACCTGCTTGGCCGTTGATTCCACCTTCAGGGACCTGGGCTAGGGGGGATCAGGGGCAGTACCTTTAATGTGCCCAAAACAAGCATGTGGAAATCTAACCCTCACTAACCCCAGTTAAACTGATGTCATACAGCCAGTTAATCTTCATTTTCACAATTAATGAAATAACCCAAAGCTTTTCTTGCCACATGAAATACACTTGAACAATTTATCACAGCACGTTAGAACCAGGAGCCAAAAAGCTTTAGGCTGCTCCTGTCTTCAATATTAAATGAAGGCGAGCACTGATAATTTTAGGAATTGTGAAGCTAACAAGTCCTTTTGTGTTTTTTGTGTTCGCCCTGGGAGCAGAGCAACAGTAACCTGAGGCCCTGATGAATTTTTGTTCCCGCAGAGCATGTTCATCTTTAAAATTGCATAAAAGTCTCCTCTTGCGAGCAGGTCCAACCACCAGTGAATTATTCAGGAGCTTGAGGATGTTTTGGACTTGCTACTTGGTCTGTAATGGAAGGATTGAAAGGCAAATAAGGAGCTCCTGTGGGAGAGGACAGATGACCCACTTGGACGTACATAGTATATTTGCAGTCTCTGTATCCCAGCGGAACAAAGGTGCTCAGGTGTGAGTTCACCTGGTGCTTTAGTAGGACCTGGTCTGCTACAGCCGGTGTGGGCATGAAGCTACTTATTCCACAGTAAGGTTTTGAGAGAGTCCTTTTCCACAGGACTGATGGATAGAACAAGGCATGGACAGATTGTATAGAATCTGAGATAAAACAGACACATGGCAGGTTTGGCCCGGTGTGTTCCCAAAACAGCCACACTTGTGCCTCTGAGGAGTGTGTGTAAAGCCAGAGAAAGCATTCATGCATTATGTAGTATTTTCAAAGTGTGGAGGATGCTTAGACACCTCCATCCTGGAAATTACTGCAAGCTTGCTGGCAGCATTTCATGTGTGCTGGTTTTCCACCCACCTCCCTCACAGAAGATGTGACTATAGAAACTCAGCAGAGCTGGTTTATGCAGCCCGTGTAGAGCCAGTGTCAGACCACTCTGATTTCCCCAGTGCCACAGCACAAGGCTTGGCCCACGTGTCCTGTTGGAGATGATGGAGGTGACATGAAGCACACGTGTCACAGCTGTCCTCAGTGCTGTGCTGGGGCAAGAATCTGTGTTGTGCTGTCCCCAAATAACCATTTGTATCTTCCTACTGAAGAACTTGCTGTCTCCTGTTGTTATGCCCTTCACACGCCACAGGTGACAAAGGCACAGGAGCACAGGTGCAGACAAAGCCTGCGTGTGTGTTACGCCCCAGTCTAGTTGCGCTGGAGGGAAGGATGACACTCTTTATACTTCAGTTATGTAGTGGGGGTTTTTTCCTCCAGCTCTTAAAATTCATGTGTTTTTGGAGGAGAAACAGGTGGTAGTCGCAGCCTTCCCTCCCTCTGGAGCTGGCTACTTTCCCAGAACAAAGCAGGTTGTTTCCAAAATGGGCAGCTTTGGTAGAACAGTGTACAGTAAATCTTCAAATACTCTGGTATTGTTAAGACTTTCCTGTGCTTTGTTGAGTCCAGCTTTAAGTACTCTTTGAGCTTCGTAATCTGTATCCTGACGTGACTCTGTACATTCTTTGTGTCCCCTTGTTCCCAAATCTTCAGTGTACAATGATCTTATCCTACCTGAGTCAGCCAGTTGCCACAGTGGTGGGACTCAGCGACACCTGAGGCTCAGAGGTTGTTCCTTCTGGTTTTGTGCAGTGTTGGTGGTTTTGGTGTTCCCACAGGCAGTCAGGGAGCCCAGCACAGTCAGGAGAGCAAGTAGTGCTGGCAGCAGTACCTTGGCTGCTGGGTGCAGCAGTGCCCAGGCTTGCAGGCTTCCATCCAGGATCGCTGTTGCTATAAACAGGAACAGGGGTGCGTGTAGATCAGCTGGGATTAATCTCTCCTCACAGCTGGGAGGCAGGAGTCTTTAACCCTGAGTGGCTTAGGAGGAGGAGCAGTGAGTACCACAAAGCAGAGCTGTTCAGCTGTCCTGTCTTTGGCTCACCAGAAGCCCCAGGTCAAAGCTGGGAGGAGAGGAATGGCAGAATTCAGCGCTCGGCACATGTGGTGTGGAGCTGAGGATGCACATCCCACACAGGCAAAGCTCATGAGCAGCTTTCTGGGCTGTGGCAATTCACATGGTTTGGGAATAAAGAGGCTTTGCTTTGTCGGACGAGGGCTGAATTGCAGGGCCCTGTGGTTTGCCTTTCCCACCCCACAGAGGCCGTGCGTACCCTGCTGGAGGATGCTGAGCCGTGGCCCCCTCCTCAGCAAGGGATTGAGTGACAGAGATGTGTTGAGCACACACGATTGTGTTCCTGCAGCATGTGTGATGTATTGTGCACCTTCCAAACAAACCTGATGCACTCTCCACAGAGCTCAGTGCAGGAGTTAAACTGCTTTATGTTTTCTCTCTGGTGCATGACAAATCCATGCATCACTTCCCGTGGAACGTGTTGTCGCGCAGCTCGCCCCGGGAGAGGGAGGATGGGGACTGATGCAGCGTCGCCTGCTCTGAGCTCAGCTCTGCTGGGAGCTCATGTTGGTGTAGCCAGGGCCCTGGGTGGAACAGGAACATAATCTTTGTCCTGGGTCCTGGTGGAAGCATCAGTGGGGCCAGCACAGCACGGCACTGATTTAGGTGCCTTGGCAGTCTGCAGCTTCCTCACAAGGGACAGCGGAGGGGCAGCACCGATCTCTGCCCTCTGTGACCAGGGACAGGACCCAGGGGATGGCTGGAGCTGTGCCAGGGCAGGTGAAGGTTGGGTATCAATGGACAGCATGTGACAGCCAGGCTCCTGCATGGCTGGGATCCCAGTCCTTAGTCCAGACTTCTGGAAGGAGCGAGGCGAGCCTTTTCCAGCCATTCTCGTGTGGAGAACTGGGAGCAAGAACACTTTCTTTCCTCGCCCTTGAGTAGATGACGATTTTGTTTGTACCGTTGAATTTGTTCCTATTTCTGTTACTTGGGATCATCCAGTTCTATCTGTATCTTGTCCCTGTCCTCCTGTCTGTTGATGTTGCCTCACTAATTATGCTTTTTAGTGCTGCCCTTGATCTCCACTTTAGCCAGTTACTTAGTTAGGAAGGACTGCTGGTTTTCCAATTCAAGTAACAGCTTCCTGGGGCTATTGTTCCCTAGGGCTGCAGACACTGCTGGTCACAAAGTATATTATTTTGTTCCTTAAAAGTATATCAGGTTACTGCCTTAAAATAGGAAATGATTTCTGAAGGAGGCTTAGAGTCTCTTAGCCCCTGCTGTTTGCATTCTGCTCAGCAGTCAGTCCAGGGAAGGTTCTGGCTGGCTCAGGTCCCTGAAGGACGAGGTCATGCTGTGTGTGGGAGAGGAGGCTCTCCTTTGACATTCTCATTGCCTGGAGCACAACCAAGTCTGTCTTGCAGAACCAGCTGAACCCAGAGCCTCTATGCACAAATTCATTAAGCTTAATGAAATGAGAGGCAAGATCAGGATGTGCTGGATACAGGATGCATTATACAGGATGCTTCACTGGGTGTCCTCTCTCTATCTCTCAGCTTGCAGCATGTGGCAGATCTGATTTTCGGATCCTTTCACGGCAAGAACTTGTCTCTGTCTGCGTTTCTCCGCACACAGCTTGTGAAACAGGCTGCTGACCCTCTGGGCTGCAGAGGGAGGCTAGGGTTAGGCTTGGGTTTCTTTTGGAAAAGGAAAGAGCTTTTCACTCTCTATAGTGGCACAGGCTTTAATGTTCTTCCAGTCAGGAACCCAGCCAGGACCACAACCTGCTCCAGAGCTCCCGCTGCTTGGCTCCAGGGCCTCCCACACAGAGGGGGGAGTGTGTGCAGGGGGGAGCCTGCATGTGGATCTGCACCCTGCAAGAGGGGTAGTGGCAGTCAGTCTTCTCTGAGCCCTCAGGACAGCTCTTTTCTTTTGGTGTTCAAGGATTCTCCTCTCAAATCCGTTCTTGGCTGATAAAGAGGTTATTATAGCAGTTTTCTCGAGCGCTGTGATTTCTTCTGCAGAATCTAAAAGTGTGCCACTCCTACAGCACTTACTCCTTTGAAAACGTATGTCCAACAACTGACTTCAGGTTGCATTTCAAGCCCTGGCATGTTGTTATAGTCTGTCTATTCGGGGAGTTCTCAGTAGTGTTGCAAATATGGGTTTCATCCTGTAGTGCAGAGTAGGTTGGGATTCTCCACACCTCATGCAGATGGGATGAGTTCAGCTGGTGTGGGTAAACCAGATGTATTGTGACCCAGGGAGTCACAGTGTCACTGGAAGCAGGTCCATACCCTCCCAAGCCCAGCTGGAAGCAGACCCATACTCCTACTGTCCCAGCTCAGCACACAGCCAGAACAAAAGGGCTTGTATAAAGGAGGGAGAGGGGCTTTTTATATGGGCAGGTAGTGACAGGACAAGGGGCAATGGTTTTAAACTGGCAGAGGGCAGAGTTGGATGGGAAGAAATTCTTCCCTGTGGGGATGGTGAGGCCCTGGCACAGGTTGCCCAGAGCAGCTGTGGCTGCCACTGGATCCCTGGAAGTGTCCAAGGCCAGGTTGGACTTGGAGGAACCTGGGATAGAGGAAGGTGTCCCTGCCCAGGGCAGGGGTTGGAATGAGATGAGCTTTAAGGTCCCTCCC
>VYXC01003474.1:0-22773 GCA_013397175.1 Platysteira castanea | reverse complement strand
CCCCGCCCCGGCGCGGCATCATCGCGCGGCTCTTCGGGACAGCGCCCGCCGCCGAGCCCACTGCTCCCCTGCCAGGTGGGTGCGGTGCCCTGTCCAGGCAGGGCGTGACCCGAGGGCCTTCCGCTGTTTCCGTTTCGTTTTTCCCTGGCAGAGGCTGAGCAGACAGGTCTGGGAGGGCCACGGGAGCCATGCGCGTGCAGCGGGTGTCCAGGGGGAGTTGGGCTCTCGTTCTCTGTTTTTTTCCTGATCAGCAATTTGGTTTGTCTCTGTGCTGGATGGGGACTGTGCCCAGCCGGCTGGGTGGTGGCTGTGGCGTGCTTAAAGAGGAAGAGCCTGAGCACACAGGAGACACTAATAAAATAAATAAAATTTCAGGTTCCAGGAGCAAAAATGCCTCTTGAATAGCAAAAAAAAAATGTCAAGAGCAGCTCTTTGAAGCACCATCCTTGCACACGTGTGGCAGTCCAGAGGGGCTCCTGTGTGTAACAGAGAGAAACAGAGCGCTGGGTTAAAGGTTATTCAGCCAGAAATGGTCACGTAGGTGCAGGCTCCACAGCAGATCCCCTCTGGGGAAATCTGCTCCTTCAGAGGGAGGAGGGAGCCCTTGGCTCAGCACTGGTACCCAGCCGAGCAGCACAGCCCTCGGTCCGGACCCTGCCGGACAGAGTGCCAGGGCAGAGGCATCAAGGGTTTGTTGCATGTAATTTTACTGATCTGGACCATAATTTGCCTGTCACATTCACTTTGGTTGTGGAGCTAACTGGAGCTGCAGAGCTGGCACTGCCTAAAAATCATGCCATGGTTTGAGTCACCCTTTNACCCAAACCAGTCTGGGATTCTGAGATTCGCTGTTCCTTATATTTGTAATTTATCTTCCCCACAGCTTCCTGGAAATGATGGAAGCCCGAAGTCAAGGACACACATCACCGCTGGCAGCAAACGGGCAGAGCCCCTCCTCTGGCTCCCAGTCACCCATCGTACCTCCGAGCTCCACATCGACGGGCAGCTCCAGCCCCGGCACCCCGCAGCCGCCGCTCGCCACGAGCTCCGCCGTGTCCCCCGAGCCCGCCCNCAATTTGGTTTGTCTCTGTGCTGGATGGGGACTGTGCCCAGCCGGCTGGGTGGTGGCTGTGGCGTGCTTAAAGAGGAAGAGCCTGAGCACACAGGAGACACTAATAAAATAAATAAAATTTCAGGTTCCAGGAGCAAAAATGCCTCTTGAATAGCAAAAAAAAAATGTCAAGAGCAGCTCTTTGAAGCACCATCCTTGCACACGTGTGGCAGTCCGGAGGGGCTCCTGTGTGTAACGGAGAGAAGCAGAGCGCTGGGTTAAAGGTTATTCAGCCAGAAATGGTCACGTAGGTGCAGGCTCCACAGCAGATCCCCTCTGGGGAAATCTGCTCCTTCAGAGGGAGGAGGGAGCCCTTGGCTCAGCACTGGTACCCAGCCGAGCAGCACAGCCCTCGGTCCGGACCCTGCCGGACAGAGTGCCAGGGCAGAGGCATCAAGGGTTTGTTGCATGTAATTTTACTGATCTGGACCATAATTTGCCTGTCACATTCACTTTGGTTGTGGAGCTAACTGGAGCTGCAGAGCTGGCACTGCCTAAAAATCATGCCATGGTTTGAGTCACCCTTTGGAAATACCTTCCCTCTCTGGCTCACAGTGCTCCTGAGACACCCACAGAGAGAAAGGAGGAGGTGCTGGGAACGCGGGTTGCAATTTCAGATGTTGGAATGGTCTGGTTTTAGATCTGCACACAGTGTTCTGCATCCTGTGCCTCTTCCCAGATATGACACAATGCACCCATTTTGGTTTGTTTATTACTCTCCTACCCAGAGAAAACAAAACAAAAACCAAAGAGGAGCAGATGCAGAAAAAAAAAGACAAGTGGTCTACTACCAGTGTTACAGTGATTGGGTTTGGGGTTTTTCTTTTTCTTCTCTTCTCTTTAACTCTTTCTTAGCTTGACAGCTGTTTTGGGCTTGTGACTTACAGCCCTGATACCTCGGAATGCTTAGGGGCGGTTGCAAAAGGCAGCCAGGAGCTGATGTGCCAGTATTGCAAGGTTTCAGTAGCGTGCCAAGGGCCTGCGCCTCCACTGCACCGTGCCCAGGACCAGTTCACTGGGAAGCAGCTGAAAAATCATTGTTACCAAGTAATACTTGGTTTTTCTGGGAGCTGCTATTTAAGCTTTCTCCTGAAGTCTTGGAGTAGTAATTCTTTTGGCTGTGGTTTAGCTTACACCAATGTTGCTTATGGCATTAGTGGTAGTGTTTGTATGCAGAAGTGTCTGAAAGTTGTGCTGAGGAGAGCAAAATCTAGGAAAAAAAGGCACAAATCTTGCTTCACCCAAAAGAAAAGAGTCTAGATGTGAAGTGTAGCATGAGCAGAGGTAAAACATTGAGCATTGCAAATTCTGGAAAGGTTAATCACTTCAGGCTTCTCAGATATGCTAATTTCATGAGTTTTCATCCTGATACCTTGAGATGGGTAAAGGTGTTTCTACAAATAATCGATATTAAAGTCAGTCTCTATCTGAGGTAGCTGTTGAGCTTTTGTTTACACAGGACATCTAAAAGCAGTGTGAACAGTTCTGCCTTGGACAGTTACAGCTGAAAAAAGCAAGTGGATAGGAGAGGGTGAACTGAACAGTCTGGAATAGGTAAGAGAATGGTGATGGGACATCCCCCAGGAGCAGTGCACGTAGCACAGGTGTAGTAAAATCTGTGGTACAGTCGGTTGCAGCATTCCCTGGAGAGCAGAGCCAACCCTTGCCTGAGAGGTTTTCAGTCTGTCTAAAAGCCTGGGTCAGCCTGGTGCCTTCTAAACCACAGCAGTCCTGATCTGTGAGTGCCTTCATGTCAGACTCTGGGCTGGTTTATATCCTGTTCATAACCTTCCCCTCCCCTCGCTGTGGAGCCAAGGTCCTGCTTCGTGGCTGCTGCTCCTCTGGGCAGCACAGATCTGGGAAAAGCCAATTTCTGTCTTGCTTGTGGTGACTCCCATGTTTTACTACTCCTGTCGCCAATGCAGATCCTGCTGCTGCCACTCCTCCCCCCCACCCTGCAGCCCCTGCCAAGGTGCAGAGCGTGGAGGACTTTGTTCCCGAGGACAGCCTGGACCACAGCTTTCTGGAAGACCCAGCACCACAGAAGGACAGAGGGAAAGCACAGGCCAAGCACCGGCTGGATAGTGAGAGGTGAGGAAGGGAGGGTGGAGGGAGGGTGGCACAGGGACACGCCCGGGTGTGCAGCCTGGCTAGCGTGGTGCAGCCACTCAGGGATTCCAGGGCAGGTAGCTGCCCCACAGGCTCTCTGGCTGGGTATGGTCAGTCGTAGCATTCACCCTCTCCCATTTAGTGACAGACACTGCCCCAGCCCTGGAGCTCCCCGTGCCCTGGCTGATCCCTCAGCGTGGGCAGCAGGGGAGGGGAGATTCTGTCCCACTCTGGGAGACCCAACCTGCAGAGCTGCCTCCAGCCCCGAGGGCTAACATCAGAAGGATGTAGAGCTGCTGTAGAGTCCAGAGGAGGCCACGGAGATGCTCCAAGGGCTGGAGCCCCTCTGCTCTGGAGCCAGGCTGGGAGAGCTGGGGATGCTCACCTGGAGAGGAGAAGGCTCTGGGGAGATCTTACTGAGGCCTTTCAGTATTTAAGAGAAGATGAGGACTGAGGTTTTAGCAGGGCCTACTGCAATAGGACAAGAAATGGGGATTTTAAACTAAAAGAGGGGAGATTAAGGCTGGGTATAAGAAAGAAGTTTTTTACAACGAGGGTGGTGAGGCCCTGACACAAGTTGCACAGAGAACTGGTGGATGTCTCATCCCTGGAAACGTTCCCAGTCAGGCTGGATGGGTCTCTGAGCAACCTGATCCAGTTGAAAATGTCCCTGCTCAGTGCAGGGGGTTGGAACAAGCTGAGCTTTAAGGTCCCTTCCAACCCAAACCAGTCTGGGATTCTATAATTATCTCCTCCAAATGGCAGAGCTGTGCTTATGCCATAAGCTGGATTTTCTTCTTTTTTTCCATTTTTTTTCTTTTCCTGGCTTTGATGTTTTTTAACCAAAAAAAAGGGAAAGGGGATTGTGTATACTGAGCTGCTCAGACAAGAGGATGTGCAGAGAGCTGTCTGAAAGCAGACTGTCTTAAGAGGTGACCTAAGCATACTCTCAGGCTCTGTATCCCTTTGCTCAGAATATTCCTTGCCTGCTGCCTCTTGTCATCAGCACTGGATTAACCAGGAGAGTAATTAAGTGCTGACACCGCTCATCTGTGAATGTGGTGGATTCTGCATCTTTTGACATCTTTGTCATGATCCAGTGTTCTCTACTTCAGCCACAGCAACTTTAAATCAGTGCTGTGTGTGAGGCTCAATGCCTGTGTAATGCAGGTCAGCCTGAATCATCATCCCTTGTGATGGCAGAACACGTGGATGTTTTATTAAAACAAAAAAAAAAAGAGGCAAGAAAAAAGTGGTGGTTGCTGGCAGCGTGCTGGCCTACAAAGCGTCTTGCTCGTGGCTGTGGCAGAGCTGAGATTTTTTTCTGGGTTTAACAAGGAATTGTCAGGAGAGCCGAGCTTGACCTTCTGAGGGACGGGGTCCTGAGGTGCCCTCAGAGCTCTGGAGCTGCAGTTCTGCTGTGGGCAGGAGGCTGATCTTTCACAAAGGCTTCTCTGCTCCAGAGTGTCAGTCAGTGGAAGCGAATAGTGTCAAACTGTATGAGAAGTCAAACATGTTGGGCAGGAGTGCGAGAACCCTGCTCCTTGGTTTAGAGTTCATCCTTTGCTCACAGTGATACCCAGTGCAGTCAGAGCAGCTCTGTTTCCCTGGGAGAAGGCCTTGCAGCACATCCCTGCAAATTCACATGCTGATTATTCCTCTGCAACCTGGCATCCATGGCTTGCTCTGGTTTCTCCTATACATCACACGGTTTCTCAGTGGTCTGGCTATTTTCCATTCTGTTTCTTGCCAGAAAGGGCCTACTAGAATAAGCCAGATGTGCTGAAGTTCAGAGATGCAGATGTGGTTCTGACCACCCCCTGCAATAACTGTTTTCTTTCAGGATGCCAGTTACAGCCCCACGGTAGCCAGGAACAGCATTCCAGTTCTGTAAGCACTGTCCTCTATAATCAGCTTCTGCTGCAGTGAGGAGGTGGTTGTAATTGCCACAGAATCTGCTGCAGAAATTCTATCTCTGACCTAAAGAACACAGTAGATCTGTGAAATCACTCAAACCTCGGGGAGATTTTACTGGTTTTAAAAACTGGAATCCTGGAAGCTGGTTTTCCCCTGTATCTGAGTGAGGACCCAGGCCTGAGAATGTCTCAGCAAGATGCGTTCAGGTCTCGTGGTCATTTTGAAGCAGATACCTGAGTGTTGAGCTTACGCAGCTCAGCAGCATGCCTGGGTGTGCTGGAGCCAAGGATGAGCTCCAGAACTGAAGTGGCATTGAAGATGTGGCAGAAGAATAAGCTATGTTTTGAGAATTTCTGAAACTACTTCTCTACCCAAATAAGAGGAATTGCCTCGGTGACTGTGAGCAGGACTCCTGCAGGGAGCTCTGAGAACACCTCAGTGCACTGAGGTGTGGAGCAGAGATACATTCACAGGGTTGGAAGGCAGCTCGGGGGTCATCCAGTTCAACCTCCCCCTCATCCTGGGCCACTCGGAGCCGGTTTCCCAGAACTGTTCCCAGATGATTTTTGAATATCTCCATGGATGGAGAATCCACCACCTCTCTGGCAGCCTGTGCCAGTGCTCAGGCACACTCCCCTCCCTGCCCTGCTGGCAGTGCTTTGCCTCATGAACAGCAGGACACCGTTGGCCTCCTTGGCAGCAGGGGCACCTTGTTCAACTTGGCACGCCCCAGGCCTGCAGTGGAGTCCTGCGTTTTGTTTAATGGCATGTTGTGGTTCTCTGACTTGCAGTAGAGACCTCCCCAAATCAGTTTCTTTAGCAGTTAATTAGGAAGGTATTTCAATATCCAATTTGCTGTTTCAGGACTTAATTTGCTGCTGTTTAATCTGATGCTGTGAGCCAGTGTGTGTGTGAGTGCCCCAGAGGACCTAATCTGGCTCCAGAGCATCTCGCCCTTGGCTCCTGCTGGGTCAGGCCGGCCTGGGTCCCTGCAGGGGCTGGAGCTGTCTGAAAGCCATTTATGCTTTATCTGACAGTGTTCCTGATCTTTCTTTTCTGCATCCTTAGACATATATCTTAAACATGAATTAGATTTCTGTGTGCTTACATCTGAAGGGCTTTGAAGTGGTTCTTTGCTTTTATGGATCTGTTTTGGATTCAGTGGTGCCCAGCTGCGCTAGCCCAAGGGAGGGAAGCCAAGGTGCACAGTAGAAGACCAACATCTCCTAGAACAGCCATGCAGGCTCATCCTGCAGCGTGGGATTCCCTCAGCTTACCTGCTTTGTTAGAGCTTGGGTTTTTTCTCTTTCTTTAGCCCCAGAAAAGGATGTGGCAAGAGCCCTTGAGCTCCCGGGGCTGCGGGAACATTGCCCACCCAGATCTGAGGTTGTGAGCTCAGGTTGCAGCAGGATTTGCTTCCTCCCCAGCAACCTGTGACACACCGGAGGCTCACTGAGGACACCCCAGCAGGCTCTGTGGTCGCTAGCTCAGAGCAGACCTCAGTGAGCAACATCATTTTTGGGGAGTACCTGCACCTGCAAACACGCTCTCAGTGCTCACGCCAGCCTGGCAGTGCTTCAAGGGCTGGAGGGAGTGGTGCAATGTGCTTGGGTTTGCATGCTTTGCTTTCCTTCCAGCTGGAACCTCAGGACCACAAGCTGATCCTAATTTTGCCTTGTCAGAGCCTGTTTATACTGCAGCAGTGATTTTCCTGATGTATGTTCACTCCATTGCTCTGCTCTTACGCTGTCGCCCAGCGATGTGTGGTGGCTGGAGATGGAGGCAGGGTTCTCACTGCGAAGGGACGTGACCCACTTTGGCGAGGGGCTGTGCACATGGGGGTGTTCCATTCGGGCTGGGAGGGCTGGAAAGGCTGCAGGTCTGGATGGAATGGGGAAGGACAGTGGCAGCGATCTCTTAAGAGCCCCTGTGCCTAAGAGAGCAGTGATGTGTTAAAGAGAGGCAGTGTGTCTGGTTCTGAATAATGTCCTGCCATTTTTAGGATGCAACTCCATTTTCTTTTCAGTGCATTTCAAGAGGAAGCCCTGCCAGTGCTTTGAAAACCTCAGGAATCATTCATTTGTCATTCCTGAAGCCTTGAGGGCTGGTTGGGCACCAGTTTTCCTCTCCTTTGTGTGGCTGGGCTGTGTGCCTGCGTCCTGGCGTGGTGTGAGAGCAGCAGTGTTAGGGATGAAGAGACTCTTCAGCAGCCTGGCCCTGCTCAGCTGGGCACTGAGAGCAGGTCCTGAGCAGAGGGAGGGCTGATGCTGGCCCTGGTCGTAGCACTCCAGCCCAGACAAGCACTGGCTGTGATCACTCTGTGCTGCGCCAGATGCCATCGGCGTGGTGTCCCACTGCCACATACAAGTCCATTGTCTGTTGGCAGATGTGTTAACTCTCCAAAACTACCTTGTAAAGCAGTACCCAGCCCTATATAGGAGCCAGAGTGAGCAGTTACCACAATCCTGACTGTGTTTGGGCTATTTCTCATCTCACCAGCACACCATACTCCACTGTCTTCCAGTGCTTGTCCTGTGCTAGTGACTGGGAACACCACCTACTTCCAGTTAAGGATTTTAGGGTTGTGTTCATGTCTCTACAATCTAAGCTGTTCCAAGCTATTTTTTTTTTTGTCTCTGTGTAAAAATGAAGGCTAGGCTGGGCAGTGGGCAGGGAAAGGCTGGCAGTGCACAGAATCACCAACTGGTTTGTGTTGGAAGGGACCTTAAAGCCCCTTCAGTTCCACCCCCTGCCGTGGGCAGGGACACCTTCCACTGTCCCAGGCTGCTCCAAGCCCTGTCCAGCCTGGCCTTGGGCACTGCCAGGGATCCAGGGGCAGCCACAGCTGCGCTGGGCACCCTGTGCCAGGGCCTCACCACCCTCCCAGGGAACAATTTCTCCCCAGTATCCCATCTATCCCTGCCTTCCTTCAGCTTAAAGCCATTCCCCTTGTCCTGTCCCTCCTGGCCCTCATTCAAAGTCCCTCTCCAGCTCTCTTGGAGCCCCTTTAAACACTGGAAGGGGCTCTAACATCTCCCTGGAGCCTTCTCTTCTCCAGGCTTAACTATCCCCATTTTCAGCCTGTCTCCAGAGTACAGGTCCTCCAGCCCTTCAGTCATCGGCTGCCCCAGGCTGAGGAGGTGTGCCCTGAAGTTGGCAGCACAAGCCAGGCCAGTCTCAGTGTCTGTGCAGGGGCAGGCAGGTCTGTCAGCACACCCTGGGCTGCTGTGGCTGAGCCCTCTCTGCTTTGCAGCGATGGAGAGGCGCCCGGGGGCAACCCCATGGTGGCAGGTTTCCAAGACGACCTGGATCTGGATGACAAAATCCCCAGCAGACCAGTGGTGGCAGCAGAACGGGTGCCCAGCAAGAACATCACCCTCTCCAGTGAGGAGGAGGAGGAGGAAGAGGTGAAGGACTCTAAGGTCATCCTCATACCTGATGGAGACAAGAACACAGAGCAGGAAAAAAAAAGGTACAGAGCACAGACTGAAGTGTGGGGTTGTGCTGGCAAACCTGGACCTCTCCTCGGCCCTGCCACTGAGTGTGTGTGGCCTCTGGGCAGTCTCAGTGTCTCTGTCTGCCTGTTCTTCAGCCGTGAGCTGGGGCTGTAGTTACCGTGGGTGTAACTGCTGGGTGCGGTGTGTCCTGCCCCTGCCGGGGAGCTCCTGTGCCATGGGGCTGGTTCTGCATGGCAGTATCTGCCTGCTTTTCCTCAAATCTGAACACGAGCCTGGAACTGAGCACCAGAGGGGCTGTTGGTGGTGGTGTGGGGAGGAGAGAGGAGTCCAGTCCTGGGTGAAGGGAGTGGAGGCACTCACCACACCCTGTGCTGGGGAACAGTGAGATGGGTCGTGTTCTCTCCATACTGCATCCTGTGGGGTGAGGGTTAGGGTTAGGGTTAGGGTTAGGGACACGAGGGTTATCCTCAACCTGAGTGGTGCATTTGACCCCACACCCCTGTAGGATGCACTGACTCTCCCAGGGGGATGCACGATGCAGCCCTCGAGGCAGGCTCAGCTGTTAATTGTGCTTTGCTCCACAGAATAGGGGTGGACAGGCTCTGACAACCTGTTTCTTTCTTCTCAGGTCTTCCAGAAATTCTCTGAAACCCCAGAGTGAAGCAGTTTTGACCAAAGCAGCTGACCCGAAGCCTCCTGACAGTTTACCTCCCCGCTCTGGGTCTGAACGGAACAGCAGCAGCAAGGGCAGCACGAGCCTGGCAGCTCCTGCTGCTGCCCCCACAGCAGCAGCACAGGCCCCCAAGGCCACTGCCCAAAGCAAAGGACTTGCTCCCAAGCAGAAAGTGGTCAGAGAGGAGAAGCCTGAGGAGTCTGACAGTGATCAAGAGGGACCAATAGCTACTCAGATGCTCTCATTTGTTATGGATGACCCAGACTTTGAAAGTGAGGATTCTGACAGCCAGAAGAAGAAAATGGTAAATAACAAGCCCATGTTGCTGTGAGCTGTGCCAAGCTGAGCTGGAAGGGCTGAGGCATCTCCCTGAGCAGAGCCTTCATCTGCTCTGCCCTCCCTCAGCAGCAGTTGCAGCAAGGCAGGTGCTAAGCAACCTGCAGAGATTGATGTGAGCACAAAGCCAGCAATGCTCCGAGGGTGGAAGCCACGTGGCAGCAAGAACCCCATAGAATCACAGATCCATAGAATGCCCTGAGTTGGAAGGGACCCAGAGAATCACTGAGTCTGGCTCCTGGCCCTGCCCAGACCCCCCAACAGCCCCACCCCGGGCATCCCTGGCAGCGCTGCCCAAACGCCCCTGGAGCTCTGGCAGCCTCGGGGCCGTGCCCATTCCCTGGGGAACCTGTTCAGGCCACCCTCTGGGGGAGCAACCTTTTCCTAATAACCAGCCTAGACCTTCCCTGGCACCAGGTTTGTGTTTACAAACACGAACAAGATTTGTGCTTGTGTTTTACTGTGCTGTTTATTCTCAGCCAGTCCAGCAGTGTGGGAGGTACCAAATACAAAGCTGCTGGGTTTTCACCTGAACTTTAACGTGCAAAAGGGTGTCTCTGCCAGAAGGAGTGAGCTCCTTGCAATCAATCCAGCAATAAAAAGGCCATCACAAAATTTGCTTGGCAAAGCTTAAAGGCAAGAAGGAAGGTCTGCCTGGGAAGGACTTTTCAGGACAGCAGAGGCAGCTGTAAGGTCTGTGACATTCAGCACGTGCCAGCAGGTGTCTGCTCAAACACGAGGTGCACCAGGAGTCCCCTCACACCTCCCCTGTATTACAGCTGGAGAAAACACTTCTCCTGCCCCTCTTCTCCTTGCTGGTCAGAACTTGCTGCATGGCTTGAGATATCCCTGATTTCAGTGGCCTGTACTCATAACCTGCAGAGCAACCTCTGGAAACTGCTAGCAGTGATTTAGGATGGGCAGTGGCTGTTCAGGGGTGTCCTGATGTCTGGGTTAGCTGGTGTTCAGGGGGTTTCCCTGTGTTTGCATCATTCTGGAATCCTGTAGAAAGGGCTGTTGTCCCAGTTTCTTTGACCTTGCTCATGTGTCATGCTGTTTATTAAGTAATTTTCCATTCATTTTTCATCTTCACTTTCTGCTTTTCTTGACAATTTAGTATGAAAGCAAAAGTATTTGGATCAAGTTTCCATCTCTTGCCTGCGCCCATGAGAAGGGATTGGTGAGGCGGTGGCAGTGCCAGGGAGTGCCTGGCACAGGGAATGCTCCGCAGCACGGCAGTGCTTTCCCAGAGCAGGGTGTGCTGGGCAGGCACACCAGTACAGACAGCACCTGTGGCAAGGTGGGGGCACTGCCTGACCCAGTGCAGCAGGGCTGTGTTCCAGCAGTGCACAGGGGCACGAGGAGGGGTTGGGTAGCAGACTCTGAAGAGGATCAGCTGGCAGGTGTCAGAAGATCATAAACTGAATCCCCGTTCCCATCATACAGAGACAGAGGATTTGGGGGTAATTTCCAGGCTGTGCAGCATCCTGGGTTTTAGCCCACGCTGAAGGGGCAGATTTGCCCTGGGAGAACATTCCCTTTTGGCTCAATGAAGGGAATTACTCTGCAGACACACTCTGCTTCCTCAGCCCTGCTGAGACCCACAGAGCTGCACAGCAGAGAGCTTCTGTCGCTCAGGGCTGGAGGGGAGTTGTCAGTCTGTTCAGTTGGGTTTTCCCAGAACAGAGGTGCGTCCCCAGGGCAGGAGGAAGCTGATGCTGGTGAGCTAACAGAGTTGAAGGTCTCCCTTTACCTTGGGAATTTGATTTCAGCAGCCCCAGCGTGAAGAACACCCTTGCCAGTACCAGTGCAACTGAGGCATTTTACCAAGGCAAAATTAGAGCTCATAAGATCCAGGACATTGATTTCCAGACAATAACAGCTCAGTTCAGCTGCCATTTCCTTCCCTCCTCCCCACCTGCTGACATCTGACATTTTTGTGTGCGAAATGGTTAGAGATTTTGGTGGAAGCATTTGTCAGTGTTATCTGCCTTTGTCTGTCTCTAGGATGAATTCCCAGTGCGGGAAGATCTCTCTGAACTATCTGATGATGATACCTCGCTGGCAAAGCCACCCCAACCTGTGAAATCAACAGTCCCCTCCTTTAAACTGAAAAATGACTCAGATCTCTTTGGCTTGGGTCTGGAAGAAGCTGGTCCCAAGGAGAGCAGCGAGGAAGGTAAAGCTCACACCTTATTTCCACTCTTGCTGCTTTTGTTTGTGAGACACCTGGTTTTCCCAAAGTCTTTCCAAGGGTGTCACCAAACCAATTTGCACTAAATAAAATACCCTCTAACTTCATGCAGTGCCTGTATGAGTCTGTAATCTGGTTTAACACAGCATAAATAGCTTTTAAGATTTTCCCCATGAGGAGGAGAACTTGGCTTGTCCCTGGCACCAGCCATGGGTTATTTTTGTCCCAGCTGCAAGCAGAAGCACATCTTCCACAAGCTGCTGCTGTGAAAGGCTTCCTGCTTAGCCCTGCGTGCCTGGGAAGTGGTGTTCAGTGTTGCATTGCAGTGTCCACCCCCTCCACAGTTTGGATCAGCTTGGACAAAACGCTCTGACATACCCTGCCAATTTCCTCTTCTATTTTTGGGAAAGATGGGGTGGGATCCTGATCACAACCTAAGCGTTCATCAGGCTTTATTTTTTGCCCCCCCATTCCCTGAGGGAACAAATCCTACTCATGTAAATAATTCCTGCTGTCTAGGCATTACTGCAAAGCAACTTCCTGTAGACCTGCCCCGATGTCAGCATGAAAGATGGGAAATTAAAGATTTAAGGAAGGAAAAAAGCTGTGAGCAGCACCAGAGAGAGCTCCTCGAATAGCTGTTCCAAAAGTGTGAGGAAGGTGTCACAGGCTGCCATGGTTCCATCAGCTTGTCGCTCTGAGCTGCTCAACAGCAGAGCTTGAAATAGCTGTAAGTGCATCTGCAGAGGCCCAGGTCAATAATTTAACTTCAGTTTAGATTCTTAAATAATTAAACGTGGGTCCCTCCTATCTCCTCTTTTGGTGATAAACATAAAACCATCTCTCGGTCGTCAGTGATTGGAGCTTGACTGGCAATTGGGCTTCTCCAGGGCTGCATTTACACATCAGCTGAGGAGAAGGGCGTGTGTGGGTAAGAGTGACAGCACATGTGAAAAGTGGTGCTGTCCTGAAGCCTCTGGTGAAGCAGCCCAGCAGGTACTCCCCTGGTCAAGGAGGTTCTGTGCAAAGGCAGTGGCTGCTCAGCAGCCAAATCATCAGCCACAGTCATGTGTGACACCTGTGACAGGGATGGACTCTGGGACTCACTTGGTGGTGTGAAATATTCACCCCTGCAGAGCAGGGCTGCTTTGGGGCTGCTTTGGGGCTGTAATTTCCATCCACAGGGTGAGCAGCAGTGAGTGTTGGCCTGCCAGGGTGTCCCATCTGCTGACACCGTGTCCTCAGTCATCCTCAGAGAAGATGCCTGGGGGCATTTCCATCAGAGGGGAACTGTTGCCAGCAGCTCTTCAATTCTGGAAATAACAATCCAGTCCCAAACTCAGCCTTTGGACCAGTTTGTAGAGCTCTAGATGTGTTTGTTAGTAGCTGTGAATGCTAGGTCAGTGTTGATCACACAGATCCTATAATGCTCTCAATTAAACAAGACGGATATGGTTGAGTCAGGGTGTGCTGGGGCCTGTGTTGGTTCCCAAAGGGGCACAGTTTGGCCTGGGGTGTTGGCATTGCCTTTGCCCATGGCTCCAGGGTGGAGCATTTTGATCTCTGAAGTGGGGCCAGGGCAGAACTGCAGCTCTTACCATTTAAATGGATTAAACACAATGGGGGTTTTTTTGTTTTGTTTTAACAGATAAACAACCTTCTAAGGAGAAAAAGAAGAAGAAAAAGAAAAGCAAAGAGGTACTGTTGAATTCCCTGGATCTGCCGTGTTACCCACCTGCCAAGAACAGGGGTGGCATTCCATGGTGTCCTCCTGGGACTTGGTGGACTCCCTTCCATGCTCACAGCCTGCAGCTCTGATCTGTGCCTCCTAGGCTCTGCAGACCACTGACCTTCAAAGCAAGCTTTTAGAGCAGTTGAATTTTGAAAAGGGAGTGTGAGTTTTTAAAATACAGGATGAGGCAGAGCAATGCCTCTGTGCTGGATTGTGTGTTCATGGTTTTCCAAGCAGAGGAGTGCCCACACAGACCCAGTCTCAGGGATAGTGAGGGAAGTCTGCAGGAGGCTTTGTCTGTGCCCTTTAAGCCTGTCCAGTACCGTGGTGTGGTTGGGCACAAACGCTCTGACAGACCAGTGCTCTGTAGAACCAGAATGGTCTCTCTGCTTTTCTCTCCAAGCTCACAGAAAGGTCCTCTGGTGCTTCAACCTAAGTAAGATTCCTGATCCTTTAACAGATAAACAACCTTCTAAGGAGAAGGTTGGACTAGGTGATGTTTAAAAGGTCCTTTCCAGCCCAAACCATTCTTCAGAGCCAGGTGTCAGGGCAGTGTGTCCTGGGTCACGGGCACCCTCCGAGGATTTGCTAATAAAAATGTTCTCATTTTGCAGGAAGAGGACAAGTCAGTGAAAAAGAAGAGCAAACACAAGAAGAGCAAAGAGAAGGAGGAGAGCAAAGAGGAGAAAGAGAAAAAGAAAAAGAAAAAGAAGAGCAAGGAGAAAAGCAGTGAGATAGATGAACTTGAGGCTTTTCTTGGCGGAGGAGGAGCCGGCATGAGCAAACCGCGGGGCGGGGGGGACTACGAGGAGCTGTAGTGTGGCTGCGAGTGGACTCTGCACCGTGGCTGTCTCCATCTTCTCTGACGAGTCACCCCAGGACAGGCACAGATGTGTAAAGCTTTGGCCCTTTGCTGTGTAGTCTCTCAAACCAGAGCGAGCAAAACAAAAGCTTCCCATCTGTGCGCGCTGCTCTGGTGCATCGTTCCACCAAGAACACCCAGCTGAGATGTGCGTGAGCCAGGGGAGGGTTCAGGGCACGGCTGCCGGGCCTGCCTCCAGGCTGTCGGTTTTCCTCCTTCCAGAGATGCCCCATCAGGTCACTGGCAGGCTGTGGGGCGAGGGGACCTGCCTCCTGCTCCATCCCTGCTGCATTCCACTCCTGCACACCTGAAATTCCTGTCTTGTTAAGAGGAGTGCAACAAAACATGCCGCATGAACGCATCGTGCTCGACTGTCTGAAGTCTGTAACTTCTTATCCTTCCTAATTTTTTAAGGAGAAAGGTGATATTGGCCATTGCTTCACCCAGCAGTTGATGAGCTTTAAGTCAAGCAGATCATGCTATGGTACAGCTCTCTGAAGCAGCAGGCACAGGGTCAGTGTGAGAGAGTGAGTGTGTGATTGTTGAAGTCCTTTGAACGGGACCTTTCTGCACAGCAGCTTAATTGGCCCTCACTGGTGCTGCTGTTGGAATTCATGAAGCCCATTGATTTCCGTGGCCCCAGTGTCTCAGACACTACATGTAAGCTGCTATGCAGTTTGGGAAAACAATGAAAAGTGCAAAGCTAAATTGAAAGAGAGAGAAAAATCAGTGCTTTTCTGCATTTCCCACCCTTGAATTTGCATATTCCAGAATCCCCTGCTGCTGGGACCTCTCAGGGACATGACTCCATGTGGAAATGAAGATACCCAGAGCTTCAGAATTGGCTACAGGGCAGTGTTGGCATGGCAAGGCATTTGCTTCTCAGGCATTTTACAGTCAGGCTGTAGACCCCAGCTGCTGCTCTGTGCCGAGAGGGCCCAGCCCTGCAGCTCGGCAGCGTCCGTCCTGCTCCAGCTTCTGTCCATCCTGCAGCCAGCCAGCGCTGCCTTCCTGCCCGAGCAGAGAGCCTCCTCTGCCCCAGGACTTCGGGAAGCCTTTTAGTTTTTGCTTTGAACTTAAACGCATGGGTTAGCACCTGCTCAGCAGCCGTTGGACGGGCACTGCGGCCACCCCTCGGCGCTCAGCTGTGCTCAGTGAGCAGCGCCTGTGTTTGGTGGAGCTGGTCCGTTCTGTGGTTTGGCTCTGGGGTCCCTTGCTCAGCTCAGACGGTGAAGCTTCCTCCGGGTTCTGTGCGTTACGTTCCCCTCTTGCTTGTAAGTTGATTTGGGGTTTGGTTTTGTTCTCCCTCACCTCTTTTTGTTGTTAAATGTCAGCCATGAAATCCAAACTGGAGTTTCCTTCTGCGTCCCTATAAAGCAATGTGTTCTTTTGATCCATTATCCACTCCAGAGCTGTCTTGACCAGCAGGCATTTCCTGCTGCATTTTTCTTTTTCTTGTGCCCAAAATGCACTTGTAACCATTTCCCTATAAAGCAAACTGATTTTTTGCTGCATGAGCAGTGTATAGTTCAGGTCTGTCTGCCATTAGCATTTGCCTCCTCTGAGCATTCCACGTGGCACTGTAGGGAAATTGCATGGGACAGTTCAAACTTTGCACATCTGGGGAGGAAAAGGGAGATTGAGACGGGACCAGTTTGCAGCCCTTTTGGGCAGAGGCAGGTGGGAGCTCGAGCCTCAGCTGCTGCGGTCCCAAAAGTGCTTCTGTTCCATCAGGATTTTGGGTCGTGTTCCATTTTTGCATCGAAAAACCCTGGTACAGTCCATTCTGACTATAAAGCTCTGTTGTACACTTGTCTCTGCACATCTTCTTCTACCCCAGAGCCCCGTGCCTGGCCCGGGAGCTGCGTGTCCCTCCTCGTGCTCCCTCGCCTCGCGGGACGGGGCGCTGAATTAAAAATCATTCCCAAAAAAAGGAGCTGAACATAAGAACCATGAGTTCTTTCCCCAAAACTGAGGCCTGCCCTGAGAGAGCTGCTGTTTCCCACAGCGCAGGGGGCAGTGGCTTTGGTGAGGTGTGGGTACCGGGGCTGTCCTGGTGGCCAGTCCCTGCTGACACCGGTGCTGCCCTCGGTGTGTCCAGCTCCTGTGCCAGGTTTGCTGCCCTAGGAGCCTTCACGTTCCCTGCAGCTTGTCAGCACAAGGAGCTGAGGCAAAAACAAGCAAAGATGAGTCATTCTGCTCCAAAATACTCCTGTAAAAGAGAAAGGCAGATGTGGGAGCTGGCTCTACTTAACACTCGAGCCCCAGCGGGGTGTGTGGCATGGTTTGGCTTCTGCAGCCAGGCCAGAGAAATCCCACCCTGTGGGTGAAGTGGGAGCATGGAAGGAAATAGCAGCAAAAAAGGCCTTTTTATAATACAGAGTCACACACTGGTTTAGGTTGGAAGAGGCCTTAAAGCTCATCTCATTCCAGCCTCCTGCTGTGGGCAGGGTCGCCTTCCACTAGACCAGGTTGCTCCAGGCCCTGTCTAACCTGGTCTTTTTAGACTTCTCCCTTTTCCAGGGAGTGCTGAACTGCTCTGGGCTACAGCGTGAGGTGTGATCCAGAGCCAGCAAGTGTGAGGGAGGGGAGGAGGAAACGGGCCTTGTTTGAGCCAGGCTCTCCCATGCCATCCTTTCAAAGAAGCTAAATATAAAAAGTATGTACGTGCCTGTCATTATGGGGAATCTTCTGCAGGATCACAATGATATAAATAGTTCCTGCAAGCATCTCCGCAGGTACCATGGTATTTGCTTTTGGGTTTATCAGTCTTTCACAAAAAAAAAAAAAAAAATCAAGAGCTTGAGGCTGAGGAGCTGCAGTTTCTTGCAGCTGATGCTGGCCAGCGCTGCAGGGCTGGGTTTGGAGCAGCAGGAGGGAGAAGCACAGATTGATCACCCAAGCTGCTGAGCCACGTGCCCCAGCCCTGCAGGGCCTGTGCCCAGGGGACTGTGGCTGATACCTGGCCCGTGGCTGCCTCCTGCCAAGCCCCGGGTGGGGAACCAGCACCAGGACGAGCTGGCAGGTCCCTGCAGCTCCTGCCAACCCACTCCAGGTGTGTCCCTGCCCATGGCGAGTGCTTGGAACCAGCTGATCCTTAAGGACCCTTCCAACCCAAACCACCCCATGATTGTATGATCCCTGTGGAAAGCTGTCCATCACCTTCTGCCCTGGGGCTGTAGCCTGTCTCAGCAGAGCACCCAGCCTTCTTCATTCCCCGTGGTCATTGCCGAGGGCCACACGCAAGGAGTGCCCTGAAGGTGCCCTTTGGGGGATGCAGCTTTGCCCTTTTTCTGGTGCTCCCAGAAAGTCATGACAAGTCTTTCCCTGGCTTGCCAAGGCCCGGGGTGAGAATTTGCTTCCTTCCTCCCAGCAGTGAACATCAAAAGGTCACTGGAACTGGGATTTTAGCAGGACACAAAATGAATGTGTAAAGCTGTGAGTGGTCCTGGAGGCTCCGGGGGCTGCGGGGCAACCCTGGCACAGGATGGACCTGGGTGGGGACTGGGCCGGGGGCACGATGGGTTTGCTGCCTGCCATGTCCCCACATCCAAGGGTCCAGCTGCTTGGAGAGCCCACGGTGCTTCCCTGTCCTGTGGGATGCCCCAGAGCAGCCAGATGAGTGATGGTGGGGAAATCCTGCAGTAGGACGGGCTTAGGGAGCGGGGCTGTAGCCTAGCAACAGCCTCAATCATGGCATAATATAATTAATCCAGCGCTGGCTCAGTCCGCTGCATGAAGATATCAGGGCAAGTGGTTGAGCCTTTTTACCTTGTGGGTTTGCCTCCCAAACCAGCCTGCAGCGCCTCAGGCACGTCTGGCGTGTTCCTGAGGGTGCTCCGCGGTGAGTACCCAGCCTTCCCTGCCAGCCCCCCGGCAGGGCAGTCTGAGCAGAGGGAATTGTGCTCTGGCACCTTCCGTGAGCCGTCGTGGGCGATGCCCTGGGCGCAGGCAGGCCCCGCTGGGGCCTGAGCCGAGGGCTCAGCAGCCTGTGGGGAGCAGGACACCATTCCAGGCTACAGCAGGGTTGGTTAAAGCACGTGTGCTCTGCCTGGAGCTGCACGGGGGTGCCGCCACGGGGCAGCCAGCCTGGGAGCCCCTGAAACTCCTGGGTACCCCCGGGCTGTTGCCAGGCTCTGCCCTAGGGCAGGAGCAGGGAGGGGAGGCAGCGGTGCAGCTGTCCCTCACCGCGGAGGGGACATGGGGGCTGTGCCCCGGGGGGCAGGGGCCACTGCGGGTGCCAGGACCGCCTCTCCCGCTCCGGGACGGCGCGGGGAGCGCGCCCAGAGCCTGAGGCTGCAGCCCGAGCCTGCGGGCTGGCTGCGGGAGGGAGCCCGCCGGCTGGGAAAGGAGCCGGCTTCTCCCTGGAGCTGGCAGCAGAAACTCCCGTCCCTGTGCCTTGGGCAGGCAGCGGCTCCGCGGCAGATGTGAGTGCTGGGCTCCCACCCGCTGGGGCCGGCACCGGTGTCTGGGCAGCCCTGCAGCTGCCAGAGGTCCCGAGCGGCCAGGCTGGTGCGTGGCATCCCTGAGGGGCTGGAGGGAGGCTCAGCGCCCTGCGCAGCGCACGGGCGGCAGGGCAACACCGAGATCCCCCCTCACAGCCCCCGCGGGGCGTGAGGTGTCCGAAACACGGTCTGCCTGTGGCCCTGCTCTGGGTCAGCAGATGGATGCCCTGAGCCTGACCTCTAGACTGGATTCCTGCGAGCTTTTGGGGACCAACTGGTCCTTCCCAAAGAACCCCAGCAGGAATGCGGGTTTACAGCTCTCTGTGCAGGCAGGGACCTCTCAGAAGCTGCTCAAAAGGCTTCACCTCACCCTTGGGTGCCACCAAACCCATGGGGGCTGCAGGGCAGGGTCCAGCTCCCTCCCCAGCCCCCAAGTGGGCAGCAGGGCCTGGTTTCTCCCTTGGTTCAGAGCTGGAGGCAGGGAGGGGATGAGAGGGAGAGAGGAGGAGAGAAGCTGGAAAGAGGGGAGACCTGCCCCCAGCCAGGCATCACGCTGATGCCAGGCAGCTTGGGAAAAGGAGAGCATCACCCGCAGACAGGAGCTGCAGGGTGCCAGCAGCGAGCATCTCATCCCATTGCAGCGCTGCCTCTCCCAGCTGTGGGATCCCCACGTTACCTTGGAAACGGGATTTCGCAGCAGCTTGCAGTGGTGCTGCCCGCGGTGGGGGCAGAGGCCCTCCCCTCCCTGTGCCCCAGCCCTGCCTGTGCCGCTCCCCCCTCGGCCCTTCCCCGGGAGCAGGGCTGCGGCGGCTGCCAGAGCCCTTCTGCTCCCCCAAGGCTGGTCCTGCCGTGGGTGCTCTGTGCCCACCCTGTGCCCCCCGCTGTGGCTGCCCACACAGTGAGGAGGGGGACCAGAGAGCCCGGGACAAAGGGAAGGTATCAAATCATCAAATACTCATCTCCGCTGTGAATTGAGCGGCGTGGGAGGGAATGGGGCAGCCCCAGCACTTCCCAGAGTCAACGCAAGTCCCCAGCATGGCGAGGCACTGGGTGCTAGTCACCCCCGTCTCCCACAGGGTGGGCATCGGTGGGTGCCAGAGCCCCCCATCCCCATTTTGGGGTGCCCCACACCGTTCCCCCAGTGCTGGAGGCCTCACCGCTGCCTGGGTGGCTGTAGCACCCGCGGGGAGGACCTGGCACCCACCCCCTGCTCAGAGGCCCGGCCAGCCCCAGCTGCAGCCTCTTCCCATGGAATCACATCCCACGGGAGCACGGCACGGACCCAGCATCGCCTCCCGGTGCTGCGGGTGCCACCCCGACCCGTTCCGTGCTGCATTCGGGAAGCCGAGCGAGAGCCAGGAGCTGCCTCACCGGAGCTGCTCAGGCTCGGCCCGAGGCGCGCCCCAGCCCGTTCCCGGCGGAGCCGTCACCCCGCGGCTGCAATCGCCCTGACACCGGCTCCGGCTCGCAGGTGGCCCCGGGGACGGGCTGGTGGTGCCAGCGCCGCGCTGTCGCTTCCCATCGCGGGCCCCGTGCTGAGCCGCGCAGCCTCCCCCGCGCTCCGCTGTGCCGTCGGGGCCACCGGCCCTTCCCCGGCACAGCCAGCCCGGGAATCGCCGTGCCCGGGACAGCGGGTCCCGAACACCCACCCCAGACAGCCCCGGGCAGCATCAGCCCGCCCTGGCCCCTGGGCTGGTAAGAGCACCCCTGGGAGGACAGCTTGGCCCCCCGCTCCCCAGGCTGGGCATTTTGGGGGATTTGCCCCCACACTGGCCCAGTTTGGCTGCTCCTGGCCTTGACAGCGAGCCACGGTGGGACAGCCCGGACACAGGGACAGGAGCTGCTCCTGCCGGGGGACAGGCACCAGGCTGGCCTTTTCCTTGTAGGATTGCAGGGGCGAGCCAGGCTTGTGTGATCCCTCTGGCCACTCACGTGTTCCCCCAGCAGGACAAGGGCCCCGGCAGCTCGGCCAGGGACAAGCCTGGACCCGCAGAGCCGTGGCAGGGGCCCAACACCTCTGTCCTCTGCACTGGGGTAGGGGACAGTCCCGTCCCAACCTGCAGAGTCCTGCTGCCCACATGGCTGTGCCAAGGGGTTCCCCTCCATCGGAGGGGCTGCCACCCCTGTGGCTGGTGGGCACAAGGCCGGGGACAGCCCCCCAGCCCTGCCACTCACCCCTTCTCAGTTCCCGCGGGGCTGGGGCTGCCTCCCCTGCCCGAGTGCGGCAGACGGAACCCGGGGTGTCACAGCCCCGAGCAGCAGCGTGGCCCCGTGCTCAGGGCAGGTGCCAGCCCTGAGCAGCCAGCACGACTGCAGCCCTCAGCTCCCACCTCCTCGAGGGGCATCTTCTCCTCTCCCACAGGCTGCCACTGACTCGAGGAGGAGGAGGAGCAGGAGGAGCGGGAGGAGGAGCGGGAGGAGGGGAAGGCAGTGTCCACAGCCCCGCTGCCCTGCGCAGAGGACATGGCGCTGCCATCTCCGGTGCTCGGAGAGCTGCCCGCGGTCCAGTTGGATCCCTCAGCACTTTCCAGCCTGGAATAGCAGCCGCACACGGGGAGCAGATGGCCCCACTGTCCCCTGCCATGGGGCTTGGGGGACATTGTCCAGCCCGTTTGTTCCCTGATTTCGGAGCTGTGGCCGTTCCAAAGCCCAGAGCTCCAGACAGGTGACCTCAATCCATGCAGGTGTCACCCAGGGCCACAGCTGCATGGACAGAGGGTGGCACTGCAGGGGATGCCCTAAGGGCAGCAAACTCCTCCATGGCGGGACCCTGCATTCCCCGGGGATGGGCTCCTGCATCGTTCGCGGGATTGCACCCACGGGGGATGTGGAGCCCGCCCGGTGCTCCCGCGTGCATCAGCGGCCACATCGGCGGTGCTCGGGGCTGGCTGGAGCGGGGCGGCAGCAGGCGGGAGCAGATGGAGCAGCACGGCGGGGACCGCGGGGGCAGGAAGCCGGGGGCAGCGGGAGCGGCTGGACCAGCAGCCGGAGCCCTGTGTCCTGCAGAGAGGAAAATGGAAGTACTGGAGAGTTGGGGGGGGAGGTGATGGAGCCTGGTGATGGGTGGTGGACAGGCTGACCCTGCTCCCAGCTCCTCCCCCGCGCCTGTGCCACCCGTCAGTGCAATGAGTTCCTGGTGTTCAGCCCGGCCCCCAGGGCTCGCACTGCTGGTCCCAGTGGGCTCAGCAACGCCCGCAGCTCCCAGGGGCATTCCTGCAGGAATCACAGCAGTGCCAGCCCGCCACAGGCCCCCCAGCACAGCTCGGCCTGGTGCAGGCCCCAGAGACAGTGGGAAGCTGTTCCTGGTGCTGCAGTGGAGGAAGGAAAGGGTCTCGACTACAGGGATTTTGAATCAAGCAAATCGCGCGGTGCACCTGCCATGCAGGAACACGTGGGGAGCAGCAGCCTTGGATCAGGGCTCGGAGCCGTGGCAGGTCCCAGGGCCGTGGCCGTGGCCCCTTGCCAGGGCACCCACAGGTGCTGGGGCTGCCCCCCGAGCTGTGGGCAGTGGAGGGCGGCTCGAGGAGGTGACAGGGGGAAACTGAGGCAGAGCTGTGGCACAGGGGCCGTGCTATGCTGCAGACGCTGGGGCCGGAGTGGGCTGGGAGCTGTTCTGTGGCTCCTTCATCCGTCTCCATCACTGAGCATCCCTGTGGGCTCCGGCCGCCACAGGCAGCGACAGCCCCGGAGCCTCTGGGAAAACGAGGCCATTCCATGGAGGAGCTTAGCGGGGATTTCGCTGCCCGGTCGGCCCCGGCCGCGCAGGGCCACGGTGATGGGGCAAGGTCAGGCGGGACAGGCCTGGGGGGTTCCGACACTGGGGAGCTGCCGGTGCAAGGGCAGTGCCTGCGGAGGCCGTGGGGTCTCTGCGAACACGGTGTGGGGCTGAGCTCGGGGGCACCCGCGGTCCCGCGGACACGCACACCCATGGTGCGG
>VYXC01003472.1:1962-14456 GCA_013397175.1 Platysteira castanea | reverse complement strand
AAGACCCCTGGTATTTTATTACATTAGTTTTAGACACACTGTTAACTCCAGGTGAACGAATTGTGGTAATGGCAAAAGTAGGGGAAAAGGCTGAGAGAGGGCATGCTCAGAATGTTCAGCAGGGAATGGTGGATCTGTATTTCTCTCTTGCAGATTAAGTTCACAAATAATATTTGAAAATTGTCAAATACAAGTATGTACTTCTGAAAGTAAAGCCCTGGAAGCTCAGGTTTTTATGTCAGTAAAATGGAATCAAATGCAATAGAGGGAATCTCAGAGGAGGTGGAAAACACTGTCACTCTGTTGGTGTGGATCAGTGGAATTCCAGGGAAATCAAAAGCAGTGGAACCAGTAAGGATTCAGTTGGAGCCTGACGGAAGTCTGGTTAGGCAGAAAAAATATGCTTTGAAATTAGAAGCTGGAAGAGGGTTAGAAGAATGAATTGCTAGATTTTGCAACATGGATCACTGAGGGAATGTGAGTCACAATGCAAGACTCCTCTCCTGCTGGTAAAGGAACACAGACTGGCACAAAATCTCAGAGCTAACAGGGAAATAGTGTCAGACTCAGACCCAGTGGTAGCAAGTCGTTACACACTTCCAACCCCAGGTAAGGAATCTAATGAGTGGTTCATTGTTTTGGATGTTAAGGATACTTTTTTCTGCATCACCCTTGAAACTGAAAGTCAACTCTTGTTTGCCTTTGAGTGGAAAGTTCCACAACGGGCCCAATTAAAAGTGGACTGTTCTTCCTCCAGGGTTCAAAAATTGCCCCACATTGTTTGAGAACCAATTGGCTGATGCTGTTCCGTTATTGTGCCCTCGCTCCAAGGGGACGCGGCGTCGATTCCCACAATTGTCCCTGCAGTGGGGATCATCCTCAGCGAGGTATGCTGTGGCAGGTGTGCCTGCGGGCTGGCTCCTTGGCAAGGAGGCACAGATAGGGCACTGCTGGTGAGAGCTAGCGTCGTCCAGAGACAAAGAATTGAGAGGGACCTTTGGTATGAATTCCAGCAAGTTTGTTGTCTGGCGAGGGAGAGAGGGTGCACAGGGGATTCTTATATGGGGGCGGAGGAAAGGGGAGAACCAATGGGATACAGGAAAAGGGGAGGCTATAGCTTAACCATGACCAATGAGGAGAGTAAGGAGGCGGGAGTAACAACAGGGGTCCAATTGGCAACCGAGTAACAAGGAATTCTCTGGAACAAGGGGAGGTGGTTAGAACCAGGGAGCCACCCCGTGGGATTTGGCTACACCTCTATGCCGCCCACTGACCCGCCCTCAGAGTCACTGTCTTGGGTGGGGAAATCCACCCACTGGATGGTCAATGCCTGATGGGCACTTGTCTGCTACCACCAAGGAGTGGGCGGGGCCACCACAACAACTGGCAAAAGAATTGATGGTACGGGAGAAGGAGAATGAAGGTATCACTTTGCTGCAGTATGTAGATGATCCTTTAATTGCTATGGGAACTCAAGCGGGATGCATGGAAATGACGCTAAGTTTACTGAGTTTTTTGGAACAAGCCAGTTACAGGGTGTCCAAGAAGAAGGCCCAAATTGCCAAAGAGCATGTATGTAACATGAACCTGAAGTTCACCATTTCCCATGGACAGCAAAGCCTTGAAACTGAAAGGATGGAGGTGATTTGCCAAACTCCAGAGCCAAGGTCTGTTTGTGAGTTAAGAACATTTCTAGGAATAGGTGGTTGGTGTGGGCTCTGCATTCCTGATTCTGGACTATGGGTAAGACCTTTATATGAGAGCCTGAGAAACCCCAAGGAGGTGCTACACTAAGGAGGTGCTACAGCGGACTCCAGAATGCCAGAGGCTTTCAGAGACTCCAAGAGAGCTCTAATGTCAGCCCTGCATAGGGATTACCTGACTTGACCAAACCTTTTGAGCTGTTCATGAATGCTGACACCTTGCACTAGGTGTGTTAGCTCAGAGGTTGTGGACATGAAAAAGGGCCATAGGATATTTTTCCAAACAACTGGACAATATAAGTTAAGGGATGTCCTGGTTGCCTTTGACTTGTAGCAGCAACTGTCCTTTCAATGCAAGAAGCCCAGAATCGACCATGGGCCAGAAAAAAACTGTTTATGTTCCAGCCATGGTCCTCTCTGTTCTAGGACAAAAAGGAGGCCACTGTTTATCCCCAAATCAAATGCTTAAGTATCACGTTGTCCTGTTGGATCAGGATGATGTAGAACTGAAAACAATTACTTTGCCTTGCACGCAGCCATGTTTCTGGAATCTGTACCAGAAAGTCCAGAAGCCTCACAACATGACTGTCTTCTAACTATTGAGCAGCTTTACTCCAGCAGAGATGTAAGGGATACTCTGGTAGAAGATCTGGATTGGGAATTGTTCACAGTTTTGTGAGCAAAAGGAAAGCAGAAATTTGGGTGTGCAGTAGGGCCCAAACTGAGGTAATCAAAGCCATCCTGTTACCTGTTATGACCTCTGAACACAAGGCTGAGCTTCTCACTCTATGGCACCCTGGAATTGTCTCAGGGGAAGAAGGGGAACATACGGGCTAATTCTAAATATGCATTAGGAGCAGTACATGCCCACGGAGCTCTCTGGAACAAAGGAGGGCTCCTTTCAGCAACAAGGATCTCCTATCAAAGGTGGAGACATTATCAGACAACTACTAGAAAGTGTTCAGCTACCAGACAAAGTGGCTCTTATGCATTGTAAAGCTCATTTGTTTGGAAATACATCAATTAATGTAGGAAACTGACTGGCAGACAAAGCTGCTAGAGAGCTGACGCTGTGGTAGTGGGCTGCCCGAGGCCCACCATGTCCGGCTGCAGACATTTCAGCGGTCTGTACAGCACAGAGGACTTGGCAGTGTCCTCTTAGGTGGCCAGCTGTTACCTGGTGACACAGTGCGTCTGCAGGGGTAAAGAAGCAGAAGGGAACTTTCATACGGGTTTCCAGAGGTTTATTGCTAGGAAGGGTCCAGGGAGAAAAGACGGGATCTCATGGTCTCACAGGGATTTTTATATAGGGGGAGGGCTAGCTTAGGAACTAATGGGAAGAGGGCAAAGGGGAGGATTTGAGGAAGATCGACAGTACAACAACCAATCGGGGAGTCCCAGGGGAGGGATCAGGGGGCAAGATCCAATGGCATACTGTGAGAGATGGTCCAGAGACCCTTCATCTGCCACACGACTGTCTCCACGTTGCCAAGGACAGAAGACCCCCCCAGAAACAAGCTAGCCTGGCTGGAATGGGTGTCTGCCTTGTGCTCCCTACAGGTGTTCGCTGGACCAAGACCTGGCATGCGTTCCTATGGGAACGCTGTGCAGGGACAATGGACGGGGCACGGTGGATCTGCCTGTGCTGGCAGCCTGCCTGAGCTTGCTCAGCTTGAACAGACTTGCCACTACCTGCTCTCCTTCAACAACAGACCAGTTCTCCAACCTGCCCGGCCAGCTGCTTGTGGCCTTGGTAGCCAAAGACTATAAAGAGAGCCCCCGAATTAACCCAACTTTGAGTTCTCCCCACAGAAGATGACGGATCTGTGCGCAAACAGAGGCGTCGAGAACCTCGTCTCTTCTGCTGGTAGCTAATATCCCACCCTCTCTTTTTCTCTCTAACTTTCTTTTCTTTCCCCCTCTATCGCACTGCTGTGTTGTTGGCACTCAATAAAAGTTTATTGTTCTTGATTAAACCCGAGATCCCCACGGTGTGTTTTTACACTCTGAGATCGGTTAACGAACCATCACGACCCCCACCTTCGCAGAGGATCATTTGACGCTGGTGCAGGGTTTGCCCAAGGCCCACCACGTCCTACTGCAGGCACCCTGGCGGCCTGTCGCAGCATGCAGACCTTGCAGTGCCCTTATAAATGGCAAGCTGCAGCCTGGTGGAGCAGTGCGTCACCCAGGGGTAAAGAATTAAGAGAGGGGTCCTTGTTGAGTT
Source organism: Platysteira castanea (assembly GCA_013397175.1). Lineage (NCBI taxonomy): Eukaryota > Metazoa > Chordata > Aves > Passeriformes > Platysteira > Platysteira castanea. The sequence continues at coordinate 10,526 of VYXC01003472.1, read as the reverse complement.
CCAAGAGCTTTATTGTCTTGAAGGGTTCAGGGACAAGGACCAGGTCTCAGGGTTATGCAGGGGTTCTTATACAGGGGAGTGATAACACAGAAACCAATGGGAAGAAAGCAAAGGGGAGGATTTGGAGAGGATTGACAATGCAGGAACCAATTGGGTGAACACAAAGGAGGGATCAAGGGACAGGATCCAATGGCACACCGGGGAAGGGAGAACTTGCCAGAGGGAAAGGTGTGCCTTGGAGGGATTGACAGGGCTTCTCCGCCCAAGGGGCGGAGAAAAGGGAGGAGAGGGGCAAGGAGTCTCCACCTGGGAGGCAGGGGAAAGGGCTTGGCAAAGGGAAGGGGAGGAACAGAATTCAAGGGAAGGGGTAACCATAGTAAATAAGGCACAAAGTAACACCTTATGACTCTAACATAGGCTGAAACAGAACTTGAAGGGAACAACTTAGACTTGGAACAGGAGAGCCTTCTTTCAGCCATTCCCCCAGCTTGCTCCCAGGCTGGGGTGCTACAACAGATCGTGACACATACCGAGTGGGGGAGAACTTTCCAGAAGGAAAGGTGTGTCTTGGAGGGATTGAGAGGGGCTCCAATGTGTGTCTGGAGCAAACTGTAGGTTGACATTAGTTTCCAACACCGAATCTAAATCATCAGATCTTATCAGTATGTAAATGCACACCAAGTCACACCCGGCGAGGGTGCAAAGGCAAGCCCTAGCCTTCATGATCAGCTGTGCCATGAGTTATTGTGGTGTAGTGATGCTCTTGGATGGCTGATGTGGAAGAAACACTGACTCAATGATAGCTAGGGAGTCCTCCCACCCCTCGTCCAACTGAAAAATGAGGCCATGGAAGTGTGGCACCTTCTCAAGTATGGCAAACTTGAATGGCAATTCTGGATTGGCACGGTTGAACTTTTTCAGTAGAAGCCTTGGCTTCTAAAGAGCCAATGTCCTTGGAGAGTTGGGTTCCTGGCTTCCTGGTAGCAGGTTTAGCAGGGGAGCAATATCCTCAGTTGAAAATCCCAGCCATGGTCTAATCCATTGGATTTCTCCACACAGCTGCTGCATCTCTACAAGAGTCTTTGGGTTGTTGTTGATAATTAATGGCTGGGGTGTAATGGTGGTTTCCGTGATTTTGATCCCCAGATATTTCCAGGGACTGATTTTCTGGATATTTTCCTCTTGTAACTTGAAGCCATTTCTTTGTAAGGTCTCTATGACAAATTGTAACGTGTCCTGTAAATATTTGTCATCTGAAGCGCACACTAACACATCGTCCATGTAGTGGTAAATGATGGCTTTAGACTTCTGCTTGTGGATAGGGGACAGAATGCAGGCAACATACCGCTGGCAGATAGTAGGACTGTTCTTCATGTCCTGGAGCAGAACACGCCTCTCAGTTGATGGTCGGAACCAAGAATGCAAACAGTCGTCGGGATGCAAAGGAATTTGGAAAAAACAGTCTTTAATATAAATTACAGCCAGAAGCCAGTTTTGGGGGAGCATCGATGGGAAAGGCATCCCTGGTTGGAGGGGACCCATGTCCTCAGTGATGTTATTGATTTGATGCAGATCATGGAGGAGCCGCCACTTGTCCTTTCCCGGCTTCCGAATAACAAGCACCAGGAGTTCCAAGGGCTGTTGGTTGGCACGATGTACCCCAACCTCAACTGCTCGTCCACAAGTGCACTGAGTGCCTAGGACTTTTCTTTGTTGAGTGGCCACTGATCCACCCAAACCGGGGAATCAGTTTTCCAACTAAGTGGAAGGGTGAGGCGCTCCACAGTGGCCACCATTAAAAATCCTGGGGTTTTCGAGAGATGTCTACTCGATCCACCCATTGGGTCATGACATCACGCCCCCACAGGGTAAAGCCTGTGTCCAAAATGAATGGGCATATAGAGGCCAATTGCCCATCCGGCCCCTCAATTTGTATGACGTTCCTACTTTGCTTAGCCAATTGAGATCCTCTGATCCTCTAACTGGCTGCAGCTCCCATTGTGACAGCCATTTGGTGGAGGGAATGACTGTCACATCTGCCCCCGTGTCTACCATCCCTGTCATGCTGATGTTTAGAGACCCCTGACAGATAGTGCAGTCCATCAGGGGCTTGTGTCTTCCTACCGCTTCTGTCCAACAGGCAGCTGGTACATCTGAACCTGTGGACAGTTTATAAGGAAGAGGGATGGCTTGGGCAATGGTTTGGCCCTGTGGTAGGAAGAATGGGGGATAGACACATCTCGCAAACAGAATGAAGCTCTCCCCCTGGTTGATGGAGATGACCTCAGGGGAAATTTCAAGCTCGCGCGGAGTTAGCTTAGCGTCTGCCACTACATGGAAGTGCGCGAAATTGTTAGCGTCCATACCCTGGTGCAATAAACGCACAACTAATAATGTCCAATTCATGCAAGTGAACTGTCTGGCCTTGTTGTAGATCACCTGCAATTTTATTCCAAGTGACCATACGTCAGCGTTTTTGGTGTTCTTTTTCCCGTTGTCAGCTGCATTTGTGTTGTTGTGTGCAGCTGAAACACGCTCGCCCTTTAGTTTCCCTGCGGGCTCGGTGTGGGTGTAGTGTTTTTGGTGGTGTCCTTGTGCGGAGCATCATGTTTAGGTGCTGGGGCTTGGCAATGCCCAATGCCCCTTCTTACCACACTGGTGGCAGATGATCTCCTGTCTTTGCATAGGTTGGGTGGTGGCGATGGTTGGTGGTCTCTCTAGGGCTCCCACAGCTCCTCCTCCCTTTGGTCTTTCCTCCGGCTCGGCAGTCGCATATTTGATGCACACTTCAATCATTTTACTGGTGGTCGGCAAGGGGTCAGATGGAAGCGACTGGTTAAGGTGCTTGCACATCTTGTTGGCATTGAGACGCGCTAAGTCCGTCAGTAGCTCTCGCTGAAAGGTGGTGTTGCTTATGTGTGCTGTGATGGCCAGTCAGAGCCTGTCTATGAAATCTATAAAAGATTCTCTGGGAGCTTGTTTAATGTCAGTATATGGGGTCGTGGGAGTCCTAGAAGGCATTTGAAAAAGTGCGCATTCCACTGTCTCTGCTATTCTTATGAGAACTGGACTGGTAGTAGGTGGGCCTGTTCCAGCGGCTCAGCCAATGCTCCTTTCCCCCATATGTGATGAAGAGCAATAACCGAATTGTCTGCATCAGTCGCAAGATCAGGGGTTGCCAAAAGCACAGGAAGGAGTTCCCCCAATAGCTTTTCCCATACTGTCTTCCACAGCATGAATTCTGCGGAGGAGAGTAGGGCACAGAGAATACTTCTAGTATCATGGAGTATTAGCATTTGCAAATTAAAAGTTTCCTTAATGAGGCCTTTAAAATACTCACTTTGTCTACCAAACTCCTTTTGTGCCTTTAGCAGCTCCTTTACTGTGCCTTGGGGGAAAGGATCCCATCTGGGATTCCTCCCTGTCCGATTAAACTGAACAGAGGTGGCAATATGTCTGACTTCCTGTTCCAGGTTCTGGTTCCCAGGACCCCCATTTCTGGTGGGAGGAGTGTGGGAACAGGAAATCGGAAGAGGAAGGGCAGAGCAAACAGCGGACAGTGCAGAGCAATGACATGAAAGGGCGGAGCCACCAGTGCAAGGGGTGGAGCCAGACGGGAATGATGTAAGAGGGGGGGCTCGACAGATGGGAGGGACCCAACATCATAAAAGGGGAGGGACCCGATGGAGGGGAGGGGCCTGACAGCAGGAAGTCCAGGGAAGGAGAAAAGAAGGGGTTGGAAGGACAAGGGCAAAAAGGATTCTGGGATGAAGAAGGCAAGATGGAGGGCCATGCCGTGTGGCCTCCACCATCTTGTCTCCTCAAGAACAAAGGGTTAAAACTGCCATCTTGCGGCACCAAACTATCTTTAACTTTGGGTTTGACAACTGGGGTATAGGGAGTGGAAAAAGGGTTAGGGGAAGGATCCTGGGCAGCAGGGCCCTTGCTGCCAAGGACAGGGTTCTGGGGGGCCTGGGAAGAGCCAGGGAGCTGGTAGCAGCCCTGTGCCGAATGGCATTCTGCAGTTCCTGGACCACCCAACATTAGGGAAGAAAGTTTAGGAACAGAGGGTTACAGAAGATGGGGAGAGGAAGGATTTTCACCTGGAGATTCAACTTTGGGCTTTTCCTCCAGTTTCCCCTGCTTCCTAACTCCATTGTAAATTAAAATCAACAAAGGACAAAATTTCTTGACGGAGGTCTCCCCACTCTCAGTCAAGAGAGTCAGTTTGTCTCCTACCTTGTCCCAAAACTCCAGTTTGCTGATCTCTTCCGGGGAGACCCAGGGAAAGTGAAGGATGTAATAGGAGCCTAAAGTTACTTGTTAATCAAACTTGTGACACAAGAAAACTGTGTAATAATGTTGAAATATTCTAAAAAGGGCTTAACTGTATCCGCAGAGACAGCACAATTGCAAAAATGTCAAACCGCAGTATCTGGTACAGTAAACGTTGTAACTGAACATATATACCCTAATAAGGGAAACTGCAATAGTTAGGTAAAGGCTTTTAGCAAGGTGCTTTGTTTCCAAAGTGAGTACGTGACCAACCAAGCGGAGGAAGACTACAGCCTTCCTCCCCGCGACCACCAGAGGACCAAGGAAGACCACCTAGCAACGGCCCGCGCAAGCACAGGAATCACCGAGAAAGCCACGAAAACCCGGAAAGTACTGTAGCATAAAAGATCAGTGAAAAAGGAACTGCTTGCGTGCCTTTGGAGGGGCAGTGACCCCACGGCCGCCCAGCGCTGCTTTACTTGCTTGTGCTTGCTTAATAAATTCTGGATGATTCAAACTCTTATTGGCTTGTGAGTTGAATTTAATCCACTTACAATTTATAACAATTTGGTGCCGTGACTCGGATAGAGAAACTCAGGCAAGACTCCAAAGGTGGGGGAGGTGCCCCATCTCTGGATGGCCCCGGCCAGCAGACCTCTCCCTTGAAGCCTCTACTTCCGAACCCGAAATTCAGGCAAGCAAGTAAAGAAATACTGCAGTACCACATAATTCTTCTGCACGAAGACCTGGACGAAGACTCAGGGAGGTCGAGTAAGTATTGGCAGGTGGATCCGTCCGGTTGGGGTGGGTATCCTTAAGTGTGAGTGTGTGAGACGCCTTGATAAGGCGAAGCGAGTGTGGACTCTCTTGTCGTGTGGTTCCCATAGTCTGCGAGGGCTTGGGCCACGAACGAGGGGAGCGACTCAGTGAGCACTAGAAGGCACTTGGGAAGATGGGCCAGAGGAAAAGCAAGCCCTCTGAACCCATGACGGGGGAACTCAAACGTCTTGGTACAGTTACCTGCAATACCTCCAGACAGTCCATTATGATTAAGACACGGAAAAATTAGTCTTCCCAGAAAGGAAAAAGCAAAAAAAAAAAAAAAGATAGCACATTACTGCATGCAGGTTTGAGGTGGTAAGCAGATTAAAGGTGACCACCTCTACTGGCCAGTTTTTGGATCATTTGAAGACTGGATTTGGCAGGCTTTAAATATTTATGTAAATTCAAAGGAACCATTTTGCTTAGAAGAAAGTGAATAAGCGAGTCTATGGATTAAATCAAATACAAGAACTCATTTGTTCACCTTAAAGAAGAAAAATCCTAAAAGAAAAACTAAACCTTTGGAGGAACTACCAACCTCTCCCCCATATGTTCCTCCAGCCCCAAAACCAGAACCGGTACCTACCCCTCCTTCACCCAGCACTCCAAGTTCAGAGCCACGTCCCCCTAGTTCCCCAGAGAGACCCAAAGGATTACTACGAGCCAGCCACGAAAAAGAGAACATTTGGAGGGAGGACTTTATCCCTTGAGGGAAATTGCAACGGGAGGTGCCCAGCCTGGAAAGGGGTTTGTTTCAATTCCAGTGAGTACAATAGATGTAAGAATATTCAAAAAGGAGATGGGGAGCCTTTTAGAAGACCTGTTACGGGTGTCTGAAAGGTTAGATCAGTTTTTAAGATCAAGTGTGTATACTTGGAATGAAATGCAGGCCATTCTAGGTATTATTTTTACCATAGAAAAAAAAAAGAGATATGATCAGAAAAGCAGGGATAAGAATTTGGGATCAGCAACATCAGCAAGGTCCACAGGCGGATACAAAGTGGCCCTTACAACAGCCCAACTGGGAGAACCAGAATGCAGTACACTGAACTCACGTGGGGGACTTACGAACTATAATCATCACAGGAGGTAAAGAGTCAGTCCCCAGAAAGCAGAACATTAATAAGGCCTTTAGTGAGCACCAAAGAAAAGATGAGACGCCCACCAATTGGCTTGAGCGGCTACGAAAGAGTCTGCAACTTTATTCGGGATTAGACCCTGCCAGTGAGGTGGGTCAAGCCCTTTAAAAAACTCAGTTCGTAGCCAAATCATGGGCAGATATAAGGAAAAATCGGAGAAAATCAAAAGTTGGCAAGAGCAAGATTTGGGACTTTTATTGAGGGAAGCCCAGAAAGTGTACGTAAGAAGGGAAGAAGAAAGTAAAGAAAGTCAGAGGAATGGGATGAAGAATGGGGCAACTGGGGCACAGGGAAAATTTTCCTGGCCAAAGGTCAGCTGCAGGACGGAACGCAAAGGAGTGTTGAGTGCTTTTATTGCGGGAAAAAAGATAACATGAAGAAGGACTGTAGAAAGAGGATAACAGATGAGAAAGTCTTCCAAGAGGACTAGGGTTGTCAGGGGCTCTATATGCTGGGGGTGCATAAAACCACAGAGCCCTTGATAAAGCTAAAACTAAGCCCGCAGCAGCAAAAGTGGAGTTCCTAGTGGAGTCCGGGGCAGAGAGATCTAGAGAGGGGTGAATTTAACCATAGACAGCATCTCCCAGGTGATCCATGACTGTGAGACCTGTGCTGCAATCAAACAGCCAAGCAGGTGAAGCCCCTGTGGTACGGGGGGCGGTGGTCCAAGTACAAGTATGGGGAGGCCTGGCAGGTTGATTCCATCACACTGCCTCAAACCCGCCAAGGCAAGCGTTACGTGCTCACAGTGGTAGAAGCCACCACGGGATGGTTGGAGACCTACCCTGTGCCTCACGCTACTGCCTGGAACACCATCCTGGGTCTTGAAAAGAAAGTCCTTTGAAGGCATGGTACCCCCGAAAGAACTGAATCTGACAATGGGACTCATTTCAAGAACAGCCTTATAAACACCTGGGCTAGGGAACATGGCATTGAGTGGATGTACCATGTTCCTTACCAGGCACCAGCTGCAAGCAAAGTGGAACAGTGCAATGGATTGTTGAAAACCACCTTAAAGGCACTGGGTGGGGGAACTTTCAAAAATTGGGAACAGCATCTAGCAAAGGCTACCTGGTTAGTCAACACTTGAGGTTCTACCAACAGAGCTGGTCCAGCCCAGTCTGAGCCCCTGCATACAGTAGGTGGAGATAAGGTTCCAGCAGTGCATGCCAGAGGACTGTTAGGAAAGACTGTTTGGGTTAATTCTGCCTCAAGTACAGACAAACCCATCCATGGGGTTGTCTTTGTTCAGGGACCCGGTTGTACATGGAGGGTAATGGGGAGAGATGGAACAACACGTTGTGTACCGCAGGGAGATCTGTTGGGTTATTGGGTGAAAACCATCTGTAATGTGAAATGCCCATATACCACTGCTTGCTGAATGTCACTGTCACTGTTTGTACATAGCTGTGTATATGTATATATATGTGTGTGTATAAATGTGTGTGTGCAGAGTTAGAATATGTTCGTGTGGGCATTGAGCCGATGATATGGGATAAGGGGTGGAATGTTGTGGAGTGACTTTATGCTGTTGCATCTCCTATCACTGCTCTATGCCCAGACATGATTCCTGTGCCTTTCTGTGCCTTTAAAACTGGGTGCAAGAGAGAGAAAAAAGCTGAGCAAACTTTTCAAAGCAGTCTGTGCTTCAAGGACACAGAGATTGGCTGCTGCTGCTGCTGAGGAGCAAGGAAGCACCCTTCCTGCTTTTCAGGGGTTTTCTTGGCTCTGCTTCTTCAGGGAGGGAAATGAAAAGTGGTTTTTTTCTGGGACTTTGGTTTCTTTTTTCTTCTCTTCTGGACTTGTTCAGAACATCAGAACATCAAAACCCCACCTTCCACCGGCTTGGAGGGGGCCCTCATGCTGACTCAGCTCCGAGGAGGAGGAGAGGGACCACACCCACAGAAGGACTTTAAAATCTTCCCAGGTTTCTCTCCACAGCAAGAGGTCTTACTATTTAGCTTTATTATTCTTTTCCTGGGTGTTTGTTAAATAAATAGTTTTTATTTTCTCTTTCACATTCCTCCGAGGAATTTTTTTTTCCCCCCCGAACCTAGTGGGGGAGGGGTGGCTATAACCTGCTTTCCTTTGAGGAAACATTCCTTTTGGATTGTAGTGGGTTTCTTCGCATTTTTACCTTCTGTGAGATAAGAACAGGGAGGAATGCAAAGCAGGCACCAAACTTTAAAGAATATAAAGAAGTTTATTACTAGAACTAAAAGTAAAAAGGAATAACAAGGAATTAAAGCAAAAAAACTCCTTTTTCCTTCAGCACCTCTCCCTTTTATCCAACTCACACAAAGGATAACAGACTATGATCTTGGTCAG
>VYXC01003470.1:0-40729 GCA_013397175.1 Platysteira castanea | reverse complement strand
CCAAGCCCCGTCCAATGTGGCCCTGCACTGGTCCTGACTGCTCAGCGTGGAGAGGAGAAGCTCTGGGGTGACCTCACTGTGGCCTTGCAGGGCCTGAAGGAGCTGCAGGAAACATGGAGAGAGACTCTTTCCAAGGGCTGGAGGGACAGGACACAGGGAATGGCTTCCCAGTGCCAGAGGGCAGGGCTGGATGGGATCTTGGGCAGGAATTGTTCCCTGGGAGGGTGGGCAGGCCCTGGCCCAGGGTGCCCAGAGCAGCTGTGGCTGCCCCTGGATCCCTGGCAGTGCCCGAGGCCAGGCTGGACACTGGGGCTTGGCGCAGCCTGGGACAGTGGGAGGTGTCCCTGCCCATGGCAGGGGTGGCACTGGATGGGCTTGGAGGTCCCTCCCAACCCAAACCACTGTGGAACTCTGTGATCTGCACATCCCAAGAGGACGGAGCTCTCTGGCTGCATCCCAGAGTCAGTGACTCTCTCGTGTGCCATTTCTTGTGCTCAGCAGTCTGAAGGCAGCGCAGAGACATCCTGAGGAGGAGAGAATGAGTCCAGACAAAAGTTAATGCCAGGAAATCTTTTCAGAAAGGACCTGACTCAGTGAGGTGATGAGACCAGCAGTGCCTGATGAGCTGGCACACACACCCCGGGCAAGCAGGAGAAGAAAACGACTTTTCCTTTAGAGCTTGGAAACTTAAGGATTTTTTTTTTGGTGCTTAAAACAAAGAAGCCAACAAATCCAGAATGTGCCCCTGCAAGGAGGATGCTGGAAAACACTGATTTCAGGACTACTCCATAACCCTTCTCTTCCCTGCTCTGCCGAATGAGAATTGGAGCTAATTTGCTGGAGTGAGTTATTTATCGTTGTGAAACCTTACGGCTCGCAGATGGTCACTGCTATTGTAAGAATTGCAGGGGACCTGCAGCATCCTGCTGGGGCCTCTTCTGCTTTAATTCCAGAAGAAAACAGAGCTATCTGCCAGTTCCCAAAAAGAGTCCATTCTCTGTGCATCGCCACTGGAGCTACACCCTCTTCCCACTGCTGGCTGCTCCCCTTTTCCCCGTGAAAGGCATCGAGTGCAGACTGGTTTCAAAGAGAGAGAATTAAAGCTCCTTTCGTGGAGGAAAATGAACTCTCAGCAAGGAAACCCCACTGTAACCAATATCACTCAAGGATTGCTCCTGCCTCTTCCAGCAACCACAACCCTCACTCCCAAGGGCACAGAATGCTGCACACTCCAATAAATAAATCTAAGATGATAAATGCATAATTATGTGCCTCAGATTCCCCTAAAATTCTGAGCCACTGAGCTCGTTGGCCCCATCCACCTCGGATTTGAGGCTTGGGCTTTGCCGGGAGGTGAAAAACCAGAGGGCTGAGGAACTGCAGCAAACACTGGAGGTCTGTGACCCCTTCCCCAAACAAAAACATCCACAGCAGGAGAGCAGCAGGGCTCTGGTTTCACTCTGCAAGAGGCCAAAGTGCTGCTCCTTCTGTTCCAGGAAGGGGAAAAAATAAGTGAGTGAATTAGCAGAGTTCCTTTCCGAGGTCTCGGAGCATTAACCCCAGTAAGACGAGTCCCAGGATGGAGACTGGGGCAGCTGCCTGAGCTTCGGGAGAAGTGGGAAGCACTCAGCTTCCCTCAAAACACTCAGTGACACAATATCCTGCTGATATTCTTTTTTTAAATAAAACATTTGGGTTTTTTTAATAGAAAACATTCCGTTTCTTCACACGTAAATCTGATTATCAGCTACTCCAGCAGGAAAAAAAGGAGCAATTAGATTTGGAAAAGTGTAGCCAGCAGTGAATGTGCACACAGAGTGATTCTGGAGTGTAAACAAAGCTGGTTTAAACCATTCTGCTTTATTCTTTTTCATTAGTTTGCAGAGATTATATTCAACTATTTGCTTTTTAATCACATTTGAAAACATTAATTTCCTATCAACAGTCCTGATTTCAAGTGCAAACACTGCTTAATTAGAACTCGTGGGGAAATGATTTTAGGTCCTGTGGAAAATGAGCCTGCTTTCATTTCACACAGTAAAGCCACTCGCAGCCCAAAGGTTACTCTACTTATTCCTGGGGAAAATCCAGATGGCAGAGATGAAATCCAGAAATGCAGGCACTGTTTGATGTGCATCAAAGCTCCCTCCAATTCTCCAGGACAAAGTATATGGAGAGGGAAAAAGGATGTTCCATCCATACTGCATGGAATCACACCTTTCAAAAATTCCAGAGCCTAGAAAAAGCAAATCCCCTGGGGAAATAAACAAAATTTACTGATAGGAAACCAGTTTCAAAGGGGAAAAAACCTACAGCCACAATAACAGGATAGCCAGAACCTGAGGATCCAAAAGCTTTCTTAAAAAGTCAGGGGAGGGATACAGAGTCTCTCTCTGCTCATTTCTGTGCTTTCTTCTGGTCATGGAATCACAGAATATCCTGAGCTGGAAGGGACCCACAAGGATCATCAATCCAACCCCTGGCCCTGCCCAGACACCCCAGCACCCCCACCCTGGGCATCCCTGGCAGCGCTGCCCAAGCGCTCCTGGAGCAGCCTCAGGGCCGTGCCCATTCCCTGGGGAGCCTGGGCAGTGCCCAGCACCCTCTGGGGGAAGAGCCTTTCCCTGCTCTCCAGCCTAACTCTTCCGTGGAAGTGAGCTACTAAGTTGTGAATTGCTGAGCTTTGCCTCAGCAGAACCAAGCAGGAGGAGACACAGGCTCTGACAGGCTGAACTTAATGAGACTGTAACAGGTAACCCCAGCTGGTGCAGAAGGTGGGCACAGGGAGGAGCTGATTAAATCAACCCGCATTTACTTAAGGGAGCCAGATGAGAAGTTATTTGGAACGAAGGAAAACAATACAAGAAGTAATGAGAGCTTTGAGGGAAACATGTATAAAGCTCCCTCACCAAACAGCCACTGTGGCCACCGGAGACCCCATCACTGCTCCTTAACCACTCCACACCGACTGCTGGGCTGCACTTCCTGGGAATTCCCCCTGCTCCACAGCTGGCAAAGCCTGGCACAAACACAGTCACAGGATCCCAGGGTGGCTCAGGCTGCAGGGGGCACAGCGGGCACAGCTGGTGGCAGCTCCCTGCTCCAGCAGGGCCATCCCAGAGCCCCGGGCACAGCCCTGTGTGCACACAGCTCTGGAACAGCCCCAGCCAGGAGAGCCCACAGCCTCTGTGCACACTCTGCTCGGGGCCGGGCACTGCCCAGGGCAGAAGTTGTGCCTCCCGTGCAGGGCAATCGCTGCCATCGGGCCCTGCCCGTGGCTCTGGGGCCATTGCTGGGCCCCGCAGCAGAGCCCGGGCCCTGCTCGGAGCCCTCCCTGCAGCCAGGGACAGCCAGGGCTGAGGGCCCCTCTGGGCTGGGGCTCCTCTCGAGGCTGCCCAGCCCCAGCTCCCTCAGCCTCACCCTGTGAGAGGTGGATGGCAGCAGAGCCTCTTTCATCCCCCAGGATGTGTTGTAGTCTCGTTTCTCTGATTAAACAAACACTTCTCCTACAGATTACCAAAACACCCACTTGGAGCATCCAGCTACTGAGTGAAGCTCCAAGCACCGGAGCAGTCTGGCACAAATGTTTTCACTCAGCACAACCAATATCTTCCCTTGGCTTTCCTCCTCCAAGCTCGACAGGATCACAATGGAATGGAACAAAAGGGGCTGTGTCATTGAAACCCTCTGGAACTTAGAGAAACAGAGGCTGCTGGACTCGGGTTTGTGTGCGACACAACACCCCAGGCCGATACACAGACAGAAGGGTGATCCTTGCCCCCAGATTCCTAATTTTCCTGAGGTACTCCCAGCTGTCCTCAGCACTGGCCAATACCTTGTGCCTCATCCTGTCATTTCTGGACTGGAGTTATTTGAAGAGCACAAATGAAGGCGCACAAGCACAGCCGACCTTTCTTTGAGCACTCAGAAATGCTGGATCTGTAAGGGGATGAAACAGCCAGGAAATTTTTCATCTTTTATTCATCTGACTAGCTCTTACTGCAGAAGAATTGGGAAATCGAGCATTAGAAAGTTTGGACAGACCTGGGGAAGCAATTCAAATGCAAATACCAGCAGCTCGGTGCAAAGACAATGAGACTCAACACATGGACACTGAGTTACAACAAAAAATTCATTAGGAGAGATGTCAGGCCAGACAAAAAACTGAGTAACCTGGTTCAAAACAGGACGGCAGAGATCTCAACAAACCTGCTTTATAAAATAATCAGGAACTAAATATTTAATTGAGAACTTCACCAGACACCTGGTGTGAAGGTGACCTGTAAGGCTGGGGCCATGTCCTGCCCCTCCTGGGGTTTATCCCAATTCCAAAACTGTTTCTGTGCCCCACACAGGGAATTTCCATGCGCCTCTGGCTGGGAACACTTCAGGCAGTTAGCAGAGCTCTCATTTTTCTCCAAATAAGTCTGAATGGGTGAGATTTCCATCAGCACAGAGCCTCTGCAGTGCAGCTCTCCAGCTGCTCCGGGGTTATCAGTCCGAGTGCCCTTTGGGATGAAGATGCTATTCTGGCCTCTCTCTCTGCCTCATCCATCCTCCCAAGGCTTGATGAGATCATTGTCTTGAGTGCTCCAAGGAGTGAAGAACACACCAATTTCGAGCTCTGCGTGCTGGCCCTGCATGCTAAGGGCTGGCTGGCTCAGGGGATGTCAGCTGCTGGCCCGAAGAGCCGCTGGGAATGGCAGGAAGGAAGGAGAAATTGCTCCTTGGATGCCTTGGCCTCAGAGTTTGGAAACTCTGAGGTTTCACGAGTACAGTGTGAAATGTGACTGCACACAGGAGGGGTTACTCACAGCAGTGCCAGGACGGTCCAAACCCCACACTTGTCCCCGAGTGCAGCAAAGTGTCCCAGCACGACTTCAGGTGACAACACCTGGCTTTTTGGGATAACTCACAGAAGTGGAAGGAGGTCCCAACAAAAGTTGGCAGAACCAGCAAGATCAGAGAGCTCCTGCTCCTGTATCAAAGCCTGGATTTCATTCCTGGCAAAGCCAAGGTTTTCCAGGTGCCCAGCGCTGCTGATGAACCCAGCACATCCACTCTGGTGCCTTCTGACTGTACTCAAATGCACTCCTGCCACCACTCCTTCCAAATTCCACTCACTTTTTACCAGCCTGGTACAGAACGATACAACCAGGAGAAAATCCCAGACTGGTTTGGGTTAGAAGGGACCTTAAAGTCCATCCTGTCCCCACCCTGCCACAGGCAGGGACACTTTCCACTATCCCAGGTTGCTCCAAGCCCCGTCCAGCCTGGCCTTGGGCACTTCTGGGGCTGGGGCAGCGAGTTCTCCATGTCTGGGATGTGTGACTGGGCTGTCCCAGCCCTTCCCCAGAGCCCAGACACGCTCAGGAGATGCCATCAAGCTCCCTATGGAGGACACACATCCAAGCAAGGCAGGAATCTCCAGCTCCTCCCTGTCTGAGGGCTGCAGGGAAGCAGTTTGGCAGACACGATGACCTTATTGCCTCACGTGCGGGTCAGCAGCCAAGTGCTTCTCCAAACAATGCCTCCGAAGTCATGGCTATTCAAGAGTGATAGAGAGGGTAAGACAGAGAAGGATTTTGCTGTCCAAACATGATCTCAGCTTCCTCCGCCCTTCTCAAGGACCTCCAGGCAAAGTGATCTCCACAAGGGTGAGATGTTTGCCATCTCTCCCCCCCCAGACCTGCGGGCAGCTCAGCCTCTCCCCTGGCAGCCAGATCCGCCCAGCTTCAGTTAATATGCAAGAGAGAAGGCCGTGGTTTCTGAGAAGCTGAAAATGAGCATCTTCCAGAAAAACAAACCCGTAATAAACAGCCCAATAACTCCTGACTGCTTTGTCTCCATCACACGCAGGCAAAGCACAGATTTTCTGCTCGATCATATTCAATACACAAACCCACTGGAAAAACAACACCTCATCAACGCTCTCGCCACAAGTTTTGGGGGTTGGTTTCATTCGGGGCGTTTTCGTTGAAAGGACACAAACCCAGCAATCCTGAACATCTGAAAGGCTGCAATTGCTGCCAAATCCGAACTGAATCAGCTATTAAACACCTCTACAAATTACCCTGATGTCAGGAAAACAAACCATGCCCATCTTAGCCAGAACCATTGGAGGCTCTGGGATGAATCACAGCAGTGACGTGGCTGCCGTGCTTGAAGGGACACAGTCATGTCTTGGGGACGTCACCAGACAGCCCAGAACAATCACCCACCAAGACATATTTTTTAGTAGCTGCTCTCCAGAGCTTTTCAGGTGCAAGGCTGGCATGTGCTGTGATTTATTCTGGGCTGGGAAAGCAGCAGTCTCACCTTGCTGGATACTTTATTGACCCATTAAGTAGCAAATTCCTCTTAAATCTTGCTTTTTCTTTGAAGCACCTTCCAAAAAGTAAACAAAGGCACTTAAAAGGTCAGAGACAGGTTTTCTTTCCTGCACGTGAGAGATGGAGGCATTTTTAAGCCTGCCAATATTTTCAAAGCCAGTCTCCTGTATCGCCTCCAAATAGCTGGGAGAAGAGAAAATGTCTTTCTGCACCTGTATTTTCTCTCTCCCAATGAAAGGCTTGTTTCCTGACCCCCTGAAAATCATGAAGCGGATCAAGAATGACAGAAAATGTTTTCAAACTAAGGAAAAAAGGACTCCCGTGGGCAAACGTAATTCATCTGAGGAGGGGATGGCAGACTGGATCCGAAATAAACGAGGTGCCGAGCGATCTCACCGAGCTTGGAACGGCCATCAGGTGAAATATCAGTGTACCCAAAAAGGGAGGAAAATGGTGTGCTGGGCAAAACCAGAACCTGCATCTCCTCTGGAGTCACTGCCCAGGTGGGACCGTGCTCCATGAGGCAGGAATGGATTGGGAAGGGAGGACGAAGGAGGAAAGCCTGACAGTGTCAGAGGGGTGTTCCAGCACCCAAATGTCCTAAGGACACCACTGGGCCCATGCTCCATCACGCACAAAAGGAAGCCAAGGTCACGGAGGGCAAGTCCACAGCAGAAAATGGGATTTCTTTCCAAGCAAATAAGGCTTGGAAGTGCACTAAAACCTTCAGCCGCTGGTCCCTGCCACAGGGTTGGGCCAGGAGAGCACACCAAAACAAGCAGGGCAGTTTTTCCCTGGATTGCCCATGAAAAAAGTGTGGAATTGCCTAAGATGCATTCCCTAAGGAATATTCAACAAAGGGAGCCAGTGGCTAATTGTTGGTGTGCAGCTCACTGGGAAGAGCTGCTTTGAATACTGATCACCTGGGCAGATTAATTCATAATTAACGTCTGCGTGGAACCCGGGGGCTTCTAAAAATAAATGTCTCTTCCCAGCCAGGACAGTCGGGGTTTGTTTTGTTCCTCTGGAGGTGGAACCCAGCTCTTTAGGAAGGTACTGTGCTTTTCCAGGCTGAGAGTGCTGGGGAAACCCCCCAAAAAATAGAATCTCTCAGACTGTGTCACTCTGCTGAATCCTGTTGGACTCAGCCTTGGAGACAGCCTCAACCTGCTGGCCAAGGTAGGGTTGGCTTGTTCACAGCACCGAGTGCTCCTCTTTCACCCTGCTCAGGGTTTACTCCACGCTTGGGGCAGGTTTACAGCTCGTCCCAAGGCTGGGTGTCCACACGGAGCGCAGACTCCATCCCCACGCTTCCTCCAGCGGGGAATTTCTCCCCCTCCAAGCTTTCCTCTCAGCCCCCAGCGGGTAAAATGACCTCATGAGCACGGCTGTTCTGCCATTCCATTCCGGGAGCCGATAAACCCCTTTCTGCCTGCGCTGCTTTCCCCCGGTGGCTTTATCTGCCCGCTGATCGCCCTTCCCCACGCGCTCAGACACGGCTCCCACACGCTGTTACTGCGCTCCCACCGCGCACGGATCGATACCTCTGGAAAGGCCAACCTGAGCTGCCTTTTCCTGAGGCCAGCATTCCCTTCCCCTCCCCTCCCTGGGAGTCCGGGCGGTGCTGGCTGTGTAACAAAACCCTTTTTGAGGTTATTAACCCGCACAGGGGAGCTGATGGGAGAATTCCCCACATCCTCTAAAATGGATTCCTCTGGATCGCACAGCAGCCCAAGGAGCTGTTCCCTGGCACGAATAATACGCCAAGCACACCGGCGACTGCTTTCAGCCCACGTTTTAGGTTATGGAATTGCTTCTTGCTGAGGTTATTCTTGGAATTAAGAGAGTTTCAGACTGCCTGGGAATGCAAATTCTTAGGGCAGCTTAGCAACAACAGCTCAGGGGGTGACTTGTAACAATGACAGAAGGGAGAAAAGAGGAAGGGTTGGGAAAAAAAATCTCCTGCAAGACCTTTGTTAAAACTCGTCAACAACAGAATCTGGCTGCTCTCCCCCTGTAAGAATTAGGTCTAACTTTGGTAAATACCACAAAAACCCCTCATTTTGTCAGCTGAAGTCATTTCATTTCTGCACGCAGTACTCGGGTGATTGTATGGGGAAAGTCCTTAACAAAGCAATTCCTAATCGCATCAAGGAATTTGGGATGTGCCTTGAGATCGAGACAAACCACACAGCAAGGGCTGTGTGGCAAACTGTGATCATTCAGGAAGGCTGCAGGGGGAAATACAGATCTCTCCAAAGACAGAGAAAAATCACTGAGCCAAAGGGCAGGGAATGCCCAGCGACGGTGGGGCTGGAGCTGCTTCCCAGGACAGCAGCCTGGCACGTCTGGATTTCCAGATTCACTTAGCCTCAATCACAGCTTCATCATCAACATTTTTAACTGGCAGAGTCCCTCCAGCTGAACTTCCCACAGCAAAGACAAAGTGCAAGCACTTCTTACACTTCAAGAAGTGGCCCTTAGCTCTGGAAAGGACAAAGTTTTGATGCCAAGTCCGAAGTCATGCACTGAAGGGTAAGAATTCGGCACAAAAAGAACACAGCGAACCATTTCTGTCCAGGAGTCTATCAGAAGCACAGTGTTCACACTGCTGTTTTCCAGGAAGATCCCTTGTGTCCCAGTTGTTCCTTTTGGTTTGTTTTTATGCCATTAGTCAGCCATGGGGGCGTGGGGCCTGAGGGGTGGAAATGTTCTCGATACTCCATCAGCAGCTCCCCAGACTCCCCACGACCGGGACTTTCAGCCCTATCCAACGTGAACTGGAGGAAAAATCACTCAGCTTCCCTGCTGCATGACTTGAGGCTTTCCCAGCCAGATGTTCCACCTGAACATCCCTTCCCACCACAGAACAAGCACGGCAAAAGCTGAGGCACTTTGCTTTAATCACCTTCATTAACAGAGCAATCGTTAAAGCTTAATTTCCTCACCAGATGATAAATGCAGGAGTTGTTTCCTCCCAGCAAAGACCAGTTTTCGGGCTGGTTTTGTGATGGGAAGCCCTGAGGAGGAGGTGTCCATTCCTTGGGGCAGCACCAAGACAGGCTGGGCGAGCGAGCATCCCAGCAAACCTCTGTGCCCCCTCACCATCGGGAACAGGGAAGGTGCAATTCCCTGTTAAAGCTCTCAGGGAATTGGATTAACAGCTGGGACACAAGGGAGCAATGCCTGATTTTGGTAAAACTCAGTTATTTAACAAACCCAGTCCTCTTTTCTCTGCCTGGCGATGATGTCCTGAAGAACTTGAGCCCCACAAGGAGGGCGTTCTCCCAGCTCCCCATCCTGCCCGTGGGAGGGGATGATGTTAGAATTCCAAGCAGGCTGGAGACGGCAGCAGCAATATTCCAGCACATTAGCAATCATCTGCCATGGGGAGAGCTAATTTTTGCCTCATTAGAGCCTGATAGGAATCGGTGATGTTGAACAGTTCTGTTTGCAGCTGCTCCCAACCTGTTCTGGCCAGGTTTTTGTGGTAATCATCAGGCTGGACCAGAGCAGGGATGTTGGTAAAGCATTTCCTTCCAAAGAAACATGGTAGCTGGTAATGCACTCCAAGATTCAGTGAACCCTTCTGGTTGGTTAAAGGCTGCCCTTCCCATGCTTCAAATCCTTCCAGGATTCAGGAAGGACATCCAGGGACGAGCGAGCACAAGGTCTCAGAAGCCACCAGGGATATATTCCAAATATCCTGCACACAGCAAAGATGACAGAACGAATGCCGTGGAAGGTAACAGCTACATCGGATTAACAAAATTACACATTCCCTTAGGAACAGAATCATACTGGAAATGTAAAGGTTTCTACGTTGCCTAAAGAATTGTTTATGTGAGATTTGTACCCTGTCTTTCACCACTGAAAAAAAATTTTAAAAAGGTTTTTTTGCCCTTCGAGTTTGTTGCCTGTTTGGGTCTGCTGAGGACTCTTAATTCCCAGATAGTGGAAACTCCCCTTGCCCTGGCACGTTCCCATTCCCTATCCCCCTTCTCCACAGCGTGGAGCACCTGCTCTGGGGGAAGCTGTCCCTGCCCATGGCAGGAGCTGGAACTGGATGGGCTCTAAGGCCTTGTCCAGCCTGGCTTGGACACTTCCAGGGACTGGGAATCCACAACTTCTCCGGCAACCTGTGCCAGGGCCTCCCCATTCTGGGGAATAACATCCTGAACAAGCACAGGACAGTCCAAATCAGCCTGCCAGGACTCCAAGGAACCTTCCCACTGATGCTCATCACACCCACAGCACTGTCACTGCATTAACTTGCTCATGATGAGCTTTTAAAAACGATGATTCTTTCTACTCCTTATGGAGCTCTTAAAATCACTAATTTGTAATATTGGAGTGAATACTCCCTGATTCCTATTCTGGGACCAGAGCAATTCCTGCTGCAGATATCCCACAGTCTGGCAGCTGATCTGCATAACGTAGTGAATGTTCTTATAACTCATCTCCAGACAGGGGAATAAATAAAGCTTCAGCTCCTCTTTTTGCTGGGCGCTGCAGTCAATGCTCAGTTCTGGAAATGCCTCCTGATGCCAGTTCTGGCTTGTGGGGTTCAGAAGATTTAAACTGTGTTATAAACCAGATCATTTTCATCACTTACTCAGGGGGAACAAAAGCCCAGTGAGAGGTTTTAACCCTTAACCAGTTTAGACATTGGTGACCCTCAGGAATGGGATTTTTCCAGCCCTGGGGCCCAGCACAGGGAGGGCCTGGAGCTGCTGGAGAGAGCCCAGAGGAGGCTCCAGGATGAGCAGAGGGATGGAGCAGCTCTGCTGGGAGGAAAGGCTGGGAGAGCTGGGGGTGGTCACCTGGAGAGGAGAAGCTCTGGGGTGACCTCAGTGTGGCCTTGCAGGGCCTGCAGGAGCTGCAGGAAACATGGAGAGAGACTCTTTCCAAGGGCTGGAGGGACAGGAGCCAGGGAATGGCTTCCCAGTGCCAGAGGGCAGGGCTGGATGGGATCTTGGGCAGGAATTGTTCCCTGGGAGGGTGGGCAGGGGCTGGGATGGAATTCCCAGAGCAGCTGTGGCTGCCCCTGGATCCCTGGCAGTGCCCAAGGCCAGGCTGGCCACTGGGGCTGGGAGCAGCCTGGGATGGTGGGAGGTGTTCCTTTAACAAACCCTCCGTGCTCCTTCCTGCCTTGGCCCCATCAGCACTGAGCAATCCTCGCTGGAAGTCCCCACACCCACATCCCATCCCACACTCCATTGCCTCCCATCAGCTTTCATTTACTGTCAGATTTTATGCTGTGCTTTGGCCCCAGCTCTCACTCTCTTTTCCAGCCGCCGTGTTTGAGGCCAGAGCACGACGGAAAGGTTTCACTCACTGCTCCTCTTCCTCTGGTGAGTAACAACACCCAACAGAGCATGGAGGCTGCGGCTCGGTGACAGACGGGGCCGTGCTGGTTCATGCCAGCCGAGGAGCTGGCTCGGAATGCTGACACACAGAAAGCACCCACCTGCAGAACTGGAGAGCAAATCTGGGGATGAGGAAGAGGGATAAGGAGCTCCAGCCCTGCTTTTTCTGTCAGCTATCTCAGAGGCTTCCCTGGAACTGCTCAAGGGCACGTCTCTGGGTGTGGCCCAGCCCTGGACAGTGGAAGGTGTCCCTGCCCAGGGCAGGGTATGAGATGAGTTTTAAGGCCCCTTCCAGCCCAAACCACTCCAGCATGTAGGATTTATTTTGCCAAAGTAAGAGAGAAAACAGATTACCATTAAAATTTAAAAGGCAAAGCAGCACAAGAAGCTGCTGGGACTTCTCAGCACTCCCCAGCCCCTTGATCTTCAGAACCACCACCCAAAGCTCCTGAGAAAACCCAAATGCTTTTGTTCCAGCTGACAGAGCACAAGAGCAGGAAATGAATGATCCTCCCAGCAGCAGTGATGAGCAAAGTAAGTTCTGCAGGGTTAAATACGTTCTGCAGGGTTAAATACGTTCAGCCAAGTGGGGGCTGTGAAAAAGGTCTGGTTTTTCCAAGAAGGAAAACAATGTCCTGGAGAGAGCTGACAAATGATAATAAGCAGAGGCTGCTGGTGGAAAGCAGAAAATAAACTTCCTTTCATTTCATTCATCATGCAGCAGGTCCGCTCGTTCCCTCCAGATGAACATTCCCAAGGACATCTCCTTCTCTTATCTTGTACTGACCAGGAACAAAAACATTCCTTGCTTTAAAAAATGATCTTCCATGGGTTTATTCAGTCCAGATTTGAGCCCAGGTCTGGAGCTGGTTCTCAGTTCAGGGCATGCTGACCACTTGGCTCTAATAAGACTCTCTCCTGGGACCTGGGGCTTTTCCTCAGCCAAGTGCAGATTTTACCCCATGGGTTACTACAAACCTCCAGGGATCACTGGAAACCTAAATTTCAGCAACGATGTCAGTTTTCCATCTAACTTCTGTCAAATAAATCCTAAAATCTGGGTCAGGAGGAACTTCAAAGCTCATCTCGTTCCACCCTTTGCTGTGGCTCACAGGTTTAGGGGCACAAATGGCTCCATAATCCATAGGAATACCTTTTGCAGGGACAGCTGCAGTAAATTCCTAAGTTATTCAACATTTTCAATGGACACAATCCTGCGCCAGGTCCTCTGGGATGGCCCTGCTGGAGCAGGGCTTGTGCTCAATTAAACCAGGACAACAAAGTGTTGGTGGAAGTGCTGTTCAAGTCCTCAGGTCAAGCACACACAAATCGCTGGCTTTTGGCCCTGGGTGGCCTCGCCTGCAGGAAAAATCTTCCCTACCCTGGTGCTGCCCCTGGCCAAAGCTGAAATCCAGGATTCCCGTGTCCCAGTTTGGCCCAGAATTCCACATTTCAGGTTGGGATGGAAGTCTCGTGCCTTGCCAGCAGGGCAGCTCCCCACCAGCACGGAGCTGTGGCCTGGGATGGATCCAGCAAGTCCATCCAGCTCGGAGATTTCTCTTCCCAAACCTCCCTGCCCACCCCGTCCCAGCCCTCTGGGACTTGCTGCTTCCATCTGCAGCTTTCCAGCCTTTCCCAGGGCAGGATGGAGAATTTCCTCAGCAGGGCTGGGCACTTCCCTCCTGCTTGGCCCTGAGCACATCCAGCACCCCCTTCCCGTGAGGATCTGCCCCTCCTGACCGTGGAATTTGGGTTCCAGTGGTTCCTCAGCTCCCATGCACTGAGTTGATTTGGGACCTGTGCCCAGAAGCTGCCATGTCCCCAAATTATGGACAGATTTAGGGGTTGTATGTCCTATCCATGGGTTAAATCTCTGGGATGAACCAGGCTAGAAATGAACCCAAACCCCCCAAATTATGGACAGATTTAGGGGTTGTATGTCCTATCCATGGGAAAAATCTCTGGGATTAACCAGGCTAGAAATGAACTAAAAGCCCCAAATTACAGACAGATTTAGGGGTTGTATGTCCAATCCATGGGATAAATCTCTGGGATGAACCCATGCTCTCGGCAGCCCCACCTCTGGGCTGGCAGCTGTGGCACCAGATGTCCCTTCCACCCTGACTTGCCCCGTGACCCTGAGGGCAAGCAGGGCTCTGCCAGTTCCTCACTCCCCACTGCACATCCTGAATCCGTGTGGTAGCTGGAATTCCCTTTTCCAAGGGGAACGACTCTCACAGGAGAACAGGGCAAAAGGACAAAACGCTTTGGGCTGAAAACTCTGGGGAAAAAATAACCTCATTTAAGTCAGATTTCACATAGTTAGGAACCAAGACCTTTAAAAAACTCCTGGACCTCTCTGTGCCCCCAAAAAAGGAACGAGAGGAAAGAGCTGGGAGCAGAAGAACAACAGGCAACACAAAATATAATTAATTTTAAGGGGCCTGTGAAACTTCACACATCACTACCAGAAAAAAATTTTTAAAAAGCCCCACAGTCCAGGCAGAAAACGACTTCAAGTTCCCTCCTACTCCAAGATAAGAGTTGCAGCAGTGATAAAAAGGCCCTTGTGGAGCTCCTCTGGAAGGATGGGCTGCAGAACTTCCCCAGGATTATTGCTTTTCCAGATCTGCAGCAGCTCCAGCCTCACTGCTGCTGTTACTCAGAATATGAGAGAGCTCACCCGGTGTTATTTCGTGTTCTGGTAGCTCCACAAAATAGATGTTTGCAGTCAGAACTGAGGGGTTATGAAAATATTTAGCACAAGGATGGCAAACATCTTATTTTTATTAGTTTTTCCATCTTAAATCCAACGTGTTCTGATTGCATTTAATTATCATCTGTGCCTGGATGTGCGAGGAGCAGCANGTCAAGCACACACAAATCACTGGCTTTTGGCCCTGGGTGGCCTCGCCTGCAGGAAAAATCTTCCCTACCCCGGTGCTGCCCCTGGCCAAAGCTGAAATCCAGGATTCCCGTGTCCCAGTTTGGCCCAGAATTCCACATTTCAGGTTGGGATGGAAGTCTCGTGCCTTGCCAGCAGGGCAGCTCCCCACCAGCACGGAGCTGTGGCCTGGGATGGATCCAGCAAGTCCATCCAGCTCGGAGATTTCTCTTCCCAAACCTCCCTGCCCACCCTGTCCCAGCCCTCTGGGACTTGCTGCTTCCATCTGCAGCTTTCCAGCCTTTCCCAGGGCAGGATGGAGAATTTCCTCAGCAGGGCTGGGCACTTCCCTCCTGCTTGGCCCTGAGCACATCCATCGCCCCTTCCCGTGAGGATCTGCCCCTCCTGACCGTGGAATTTGGGTTCCAGTGGTTCCTCAGCTCCCATGCACTGAGTTGATTTGGGACCTGTGCCCAGAAGCTGCCATGTCCCCAAATTATGGACAGATTTAGGGGTTGTATGTCCTATCCATGGGATAAATCTCTGGGATGAACCAGGCTAGAAATGAACCCAAATCCCCAAATTATGGACAGATTTAGGGGTTGTATGTCCTATCCATGGGATAAATCTCTGGGATGAACCAGGCTAGAAATGAACCCAAATCCCCAAATTATGGACAGATTTAGGGGTTGTATGTCCTATCCATGGGATAAATCTCTGGGATGAACCAGGCTAGAAATGAACCCAAATCCCCAAATTATGGACAGATTTAGGGGTTGTATGTCCTATCCATGGGATAAATCTCTGGGATGAACCAGGCTAGAAATGAACCCAAATCCCCAAATTATGGACAGATTTAGGGGTTGTATGTCCTATCCATGGGATAAATCTCTGGGATGAACCAGGCTAGAAATGAACCCAAATCCCCAAATTATGGACAGATTTAGGGGTTGTATGTCCTATCCATGGGATAAATCTCTGGGATGAACCAGGCTAGAAATGAACCCAAATCCCCAAATTATGGACAGATTTAGGGGTTGTATGTCCTATCCATGGGATAAATCTCTGGGATGAACCAGGCTAGAAATGAACCCAAATCCCCAAATTATGGACAGATTTAGGGGTTGTATGTCCTATCCATGGGATAAATCTCTGGGATGAACCAGGCTAGAAATGAACCAAAACCCCCAAATTATGGACAGATTTAGGAGTTGTATCCATGGGTTAAATCTCTGGGATGAACCAGGCTAGAAATGAACCAAAACCCCCAAATTACAGACAGATTTAGGGGTTGTATGTCCAATCCATGGGATAAATCTCTGGGATGAACCCATGCTCTCGGCAGCCCCACCTCTGGGCTGGCAGCTGTGGCACCAGATGTCCCTTCCACCCTGACTTGCCCCGTGACCCTGAGGGCAAGCAGGGCTCTGCCAGTTCCTCACTCCCCACTGCACATCCTGAATCCGTGTGGTAGCTGGAATTCCCTTTTCCAAGGGGAACGACTCTCACAGGAGAACAGGGCAAAAGGACACAACGCTTTGGGCTGAAAACTCTGGGGAAAAAATAACCTCATTTAAGTCAGATTTCACATAGTTAGGAACCAAGACCTTTAAAAAACTCCTGGACCTCTCTGTGCCCCCAAAAAAGGAACAAGAGGAAAGAGCTGGGAGCAGAAGAACAACAGGCAACACAAAATATAATTAATTTTAAGGGGCCTGTGAAACTTCACACATCACTACCAGAAAAAAATTTTTAAAAAGCCCCACAGTCCAGGCAGAAAACGACTTCAAGTTCCCTCCTACTCCAAGATAAGAGTTGCAGCAGTGATAAAAAGGCCCTTGTGGAGCTCCTCTGGAAGGATGGGCTGCAGAACTTCCCCAGGATTATTGCTTTTCCAGATCTGCAGCAGCTCCAGCCTCACTGCTGCTGTTACTCAGAATATGAGAGAGCTCACCCGGTGTTATTTCGTGTTCTGGTAGCTCCACAAAATAGATGTTTGCAGTCAGAACTGAGGGGTTATGAAAATATTTAGCACAAGGATGGCAAACATCTTATTTTTATTAGTTTTTCCATCTTAAATCCAACGTGTTCTGATTGCATTTAATTATCATCTGTGCCTGGATGTGCGAGGAGCAGCAGCTGCTGGGATACACTGTAATTTCCATTATTTTAGATAAATACAGTGCAAACAGTGATGTGACATTTTGATTTGTTTCCTGAGAGCAGAATTCTCATTTTTTCCCCCAAACCCATCTGCCAGGGCTGCAGAGAAGCTGCAGATCAGGACCCCGCACATCAAAGTGCAGCAAAAATCAGGAAACTTGGCCAAATAATGCAATGCAAACATCTCCCCCTCCCCCCCTTTACTGGTTTTATCCTTTTGTTTGGATTTATTCTCAGACCTGTCCCTGTCCAACCTCTGGGCTGCACAGAGCCTTGGCCACACAAATCCGTGGGAGTTTTTCCCATCAGTACCAGGAGAAGAAACCTCAGTGGAGAAGAAAATGCAGAAAATGTTCACGTGAGCTTCCCCCGGGGTGAAGAGATGTCCCACCAAGGTGAGGAGTTTAGGGAACACAGAAAAACTCCCTGGGACCAAGAGGAATGGTTTCCCCATTTCCCCCATTCCTGCCTGGAATGGCAATGATGAAGTCACTGCTCAGCAGCTCTTTGGGATGAGCTCTGACAGGAAATCCTGCAGGATTCCGGATAACCAGGAGCTGCTCCTGGTGGGATCCCTCCAGCTCGGGCTGTTCTGTGATGGGAAATTCTGACCCAGCCTCTCTCGGCCTCCCCTTCCCAAAACTGGTGATTCTGATCTCTGTCCCACAGCCAAGAGCAGGAACAAAGGGCACGCAGCCCCCATGCTCTGATCATTTTGGGGATGAGTTTTCCAAGCAAACAAGGGAGCCAAAGCCAGCAGAGCCCACACACAGGGAGCACTCTCCTTTACTGCCAGTTTGGATTCCAGCAGTGGAATTCTTCTATCTGCACACACAGCCTGGACAGCAGAGCCCTGGAGCTGGAGGGGCACAGCCAAAGGGCAGAACCCAGGCCCCGCCGTGTTCCCTGAAAAGCCCTTTTATTCCACATTTCACTTGTGGGAGTCGCAACAAAAGGGAGCCATGGAACAGCGGGGTGGGACAAGGAAGGCACTTGTGCCTCCCTTTCCAACTGCTGTTATTAATGGACTGAATGAGGCTTTATCTCCCCAATTTCTCTGGTAAATAAAACCTCTTCACCACAACGCAGCCTTGGCAGAACTGCCGAGCTGTACGGAAATCAGGGGGGAAAACCCACCATAATTCTGTTTGTCACCCGGCAGGAATTGTTTTGGGAGGGGTTACACCTATCCTCCGTTTTCCCTGGAGAGGGGAAGGTGGATATCTGGCTGCCTGGGGATGAACCAGGTTGGAGGAAAGCACTTACAGAGTAATTTATCTGTTTGATGCACTTCAAGCGCTCCTCCCCAGCAATGAGTTCTTTCAGCTTCTGCCGAGGCTGCCCCAGATTTGTGTCAGCACCACACTGCAGAAGGACTCAGAGGCTCAGGTAGTGATTAAAGGAATGGCAAGAGCAGTGAGTCGCTGTGAGCACGAGCAGATCCCAAAGAAAGCCGGGCATTCTCAGGGAAAATGAAAGGAATTCTCAGGTCAGCTCGACACTCACACTTTTACAGCCCTGCAGAAGAGCAGCAGGCCCCTCTCAGCCAATTCCAGCAGGAATTTGTGCTGGCAGCAGGGCTTGGGTGAGGACAGAGCCCTGAGACCCAGCTCTTTGGGGGATTTATATCTGAATAAATCATCAAACACCCTCCAGCCCCTCCTCTCCTCTGCCAGCCCGGTAACACCTTCACAAACTTGGGAAGGCTGAAGTCACCAGGTCCCAGCTTTGATTCCATTTTCTTCTCCTCCCTGTCAAATCCTGGCTTAGATTAACCAAAGACTGGGCTTTTCTTGCTGAAAAGGACTGATTTCATCATTACTCCTTATTGCATTTCAAGTGCTAAGGTTTAGTCCTGCAGCTTTTGTATACAGAATATCAAACCCCATCTGTCACGAGCCCAGTCATCCCTTCATGTCCCACTTCATCTCATGCACATTTCAGGAAATAAGTGCAAGAAATAAGTGCAAGAAATGTTTAATTCCCCATCACTAACGTGGGGAAATAATGTTCTTGGAAGAGTTAATTATTTTTTAGACAAGAAATTAAAATAACAAGTGAATACCAGTGGAAGATCTGAATTGCATTGTCCTGGATGTGGCAGGACAGCCCAATTTCTCCACGAGGCAGGAAGCCTGCGGGATTCCAGAGAGGAGCCCAGGGAAAAACCCTGCTCTGACTCCTGCCCGAGCCTGCAACACCAGGATGAAGGGAACACAGCTGAAGAGTACAAAAGCAGGTGACAGCATGAAACAGGAGAGTAAAGAAGAAACTGCTGCCACAGGGCATTGTCCCAAACCCCGGGGAAAGTCCTGGGAAAGGCAGGCTCCTCGGAGGACAGCGATTTGTAGGCAGGCTGTGCAGGAATTCCCACTTTGCCACAATTTCCAGTGGGTTCCTTGCCACACCGTGCTCGTCTGGACGCTGAGTGAACGCTCCCCAGTCTCCAGAGGCACCCAGCACCCGTGCACTGAGATCCTATTTGGGATGTTTGCTTGGGAAGGCAGAGCCAGACCCCTCCAGAGGAGGTTTGGGGGCTCAGGTAGGGCCCAAATCTCCTGTTCTGGGAGGCAGGATAAGTCCTGGAAGCAGAATGGGCTCGGTTGGGTTGGAAAAGCCCTGACTGCAGTGGATGCTGCTGTCCTCACCTTCCTCAGTGCCCTGGGAGGTGCAGAGAGCTGGGAATTAGCCACAGTACCAGGAATGGACTTGGAAAAAGCACTCAAAACTGCCTGGTCCCACAGCAAAAAGGAGGGAATTTCCTGGAGGAAGCCCAGCAAGGACAGTTTTTGGGCACACAGGACAAACCATGCTGTGCAGCCGGGGAAATCCCACCTGAGGGGCTCAGCTCCACCTCTGGGTGTGATCCCAGGGCACGAGGGTGACCCAAACACCCCAGCACACACCAAGCTCAGCCACGCCTGTGCCAGGGAACAATTCCTGCCCAAGATCCCATCCAGCCCTGCCCTCTGGCACTGGGAAGCCATTCCCTGTGTCCTGTCCCTCCATCCCTTGTCCCCAGTCCCTCTCCAGCTCTCCTGGAGCCCCTTTAGGCCCTGGCAGGGGCTCTGAGGTCTCCCTGGAGCCTCCTCCTCTCCAGGCTGAACAATCCCAGCTCTCCCAGCCTTTCCTCCAGCAGACCTGCTCCGTCCCTCTGATCATTTACACTCCTTAAAACCAAACAGGTCTCTGTTCTCCACAATTTCTTCATTTTGAAGTTCCCACCTCATTTCTTCATTTCCCACCAAGGCCTCTCCCTGGAGCCTTCTCCTCTCCAGGTGAGCACCCCCAGCTCTCCCAGCCTTTTCTCCCAGCAGAGCTGCTCCATCCCTCTGATCATTTACACTCCTTAAAACCAAACAGGTCTCTGTTCTCCCCAATTTCTTCATTTTGAAGTGTCCTTCCCACCAAGGACTCTCCCTGAGAGGAGGAGGTTCTCACCCACCAGGCCCCACAAGGGAATCCATCCTGTGAAATCAGATCCATAAAAAGAGAGGAAAGAGGGCTCCGAGGGAGGTGACCCAAAGGTGACGGAGCATCTAGGAGCCTGCCGTGATCCGGGGGGGAAAGCAACTGGGAAAAGCCAGCAGGAGGGGAGAGGGGGCTGTGGGAAGTGTCAGTGCCAACACAGCAAGGATGAATCCTTGGGGCAGAGGCTGTGCAGGCATCCTGGGGCAACACGGACAACATCCCTGACAACATCCCTGCGCCTGCTTTGCTTTGGATTCAACAGGAAAAGCCCCCAGAGCCTGCCAGAGGAGCGTTTCACCCCTCTGAGACCCCATGGAAGGGCTGCCACGGCCTGCCCTGTTTGTAGTTCAGACGGCCACAGGGGCTTTGTCTTCCCTTTTCAGCACCCAGCAGATCCCACAGTTTCTAGGAGTACACTGCTTCCCAAGACTCCCAGAAACCCACGTTCCCATGGGAAATCCCAGTTAGATCCTTCCTGTGGAGGAGCTACCGAGGAGGAAGCGAGAGACAAAGTCACCTTTAAAAATCAAAGGCAAATCCCCACGACTGAGGGCAAAAATAAAAGGAAGTGGAAGAGGAGAGGGAAAACTGCTGAAACAGGGGCTGGGGGAGGTGTGGGCTGGTTCTCGACGTGGCTCTTTAAAAGCTGCCTCTTCCCTCTCCATGCCTGGAAAAGCTGGAGCACACAGGGCACTTCTCTTCCCTCAGGTTCTCCAGGTGTGTGCAGAGGGGCAGCCTCAGAATTCACCTGCAGCACCAAACCACGAGCCACAAAGAGTTCACCCAAGCAATTCCCCCTTCCTCTTCCCCCTGTGCCACTGGGGTATTTCTTCCAGGCTTTATGGGAATGGATCCACCCCTAAAGGGAGGACTCGTTACACCAATTAATAAAGTTTAAAAAAATTAGAACATCTGTTTATTGACAGTAGAGCCTCAAACCTGGACCTCATCACCTGATTTCTCCTCAGGTGATGGTGATTCTTCCTGCCCTACTCCAACCTGACACCCTGCAGCTGACAGGCTCAGCCAGAGGAGACATTTGGGGGCAGAGGTGAGATATCACATTTATCCTCATCAGGACAGCTCCAGCCTGTCAGCACAGCCCACGTCTGAGAGATGGAGCTCTCTGAAAACACCTCGGTTTTAAGTGCTTTCAGAAGAATTGTAGGAATGTTGTGAGGTCAGCAAATGCAAAGCTGCAGAACTACCATCTGGAAAATGTTTAGGTTTTTTCCCTTAAAGGAAAAAAAAAAAGAAAGGGAGGTGGCAGACTCATTTTAGAGGCAGACTAGGATTGATTAACAAGAACTTTTTTGGCTCTAAAAGGCCTCCTATTGGAAGACAAATAACTTACTGAACCCCTCTCAGAGCAGCAAGCTTTCTCCCAGGAAAGGGAATATATGCCATAACTAAGTTTATTTTCCTCTCACAGTTGTTTTCCCTGCAGAGCCAGTGTGGAGCAGTTGAGCTGTTGAAGGCAGAGCGTCGTTCATCCCCCTTTGCACTCCCAGCCTCTCAGCCTGCAGGAACATTCCCGCTGGAGGTGGGCCCAGCAGGGATGTTTAATGCAGCCTCAGCCCCTGATGGACATTGTCGCATCATAAATACACTCACTCCCACCCTCAGAGCACGGCTGGAAGGGAAATTTGTTGGTGTTGCTCAAGGTTTAGGGCATCTCCTGACCCGTTTCAGTCAATAAGGAAAAGGTGAGGGGTTTTTGCTGCTTTTTGAACACGAGGGAATCAAGAGGTGTTCCCAGAGGGTTGAAGCACCAGCCCAGGCAGGGAGAAGCCAGAGGAACAAAGGGTTTTAAAGGCTGGGATGTGGCGGGGCCAGCACCTGAAAGCCTGGACCAGGAGCCCTCATATCCCTAGAGGTGAGAATTCAGCCAGCAAGACACAGACTGTGGCTAAAGTCACCCCAGAATACAAAAAAAAAAAAAAGCTTATTGAACTAATTAAAAGCAAAGAAGCTCTAAATTCAGGATTCCGCTTGCTGAGAAATTCCAGCTTCAGCTCCTGACTCAAAGCTCTGGCTTTTCTCACTACCAGCTCAAAGAAGAGCAAGAGCCCAAGGAAAAAAAGAATTAATGGAAGGAGGACAGCATTTGTTTGACTTTTGACAAAACACCTCTCAGTGATATCCAAAGACGGGTCCCTCCAGGAGAGTTTTGTGAAGAACAGAGTTTTTATGTGGGTTTTTTGTGGTAATAATTGAGAGGACAGAGAATGATAAACCCAAATGAGCTCTCATAACCACAACCCAACCTATTTGATAATGTCCTCTCCCCTTTCCATGACTTCATCATCGCTCATTGCATTATGGCTAAACATAGACTGTAAACTCGCCGTAATTGGGTTTGTGCAGCATTATGCATATTTAGGGAGCTATCTAAATAATTTAAATTAAGTTACAAAGCCAAGGGAAGAGCCAAGCCGTGCCCTCACACACACAGGGCTGCCATGGAAAACCTCGAGCGCCCAAAACCCACAAAATTTGGTTTTGACACACATTTGTAGCACGCTCATCACCACATTTATCTGATAAATGATAACCAGAAATACAATCAAATCTCTCAGCAGGACGGGGTTATCTGAGTACCAAGCCGTGCTCAATACCCCAAACCACACTGGAAACACTTCTGCCCCTAAATCCCCCCCAAAACCCTCTCCAGGGAATGGGGAGAGGCTGAGCAGGAGACAAACACCCCCTGATCCAACATGTCCCACTCTTACGGGGCTTTCTCAAGGGACAGCACTGAACATGACATCCCAAAAGCAGCCAGGCAGCAAAAACCCCATGAGTGAACCTCTGGTGTGGGGGGAATTTGGGAAATGAACACAGAATTGCGCAGTGCAAATCCTCCACACTTCCACTCCGAAGAAAATACTACTCAAGGATTATTTAAAAGCAGTTTTTTATCATCAACAGAACAGATTCTGCACCTCAGAGTAGGCTCAGAGGACTGAAAAGCTCAAATCTTTCCATGCTGGGGGTGGAAACGCAGAATTCGCTCTGGCACCCCCCACCTCGCAGAGAAACCATTTCACCGTGCAAAATCTGAAACTCTGAAAAGCCAGAGGAATGAAACCTGTGCCCTGAGAAAGGACCTAACCTTAAAAGGGCAGAAGCTTCAAGTTGTTTTGGGAAAGCAGCGAGGAGCATTTGCAGCTATACAGCACGAGGAATTTGGCAGGGAAGCTTGTTTAAAAGATGGCTTGCTGCCTTGGAAAGATTTTTGTTTAAAAGGACCATTTCAGATACTAAAATATAGATGGGCAAGTGCAAAACCTCCACTCCCCTTAGGTGTTATCTGGCCAAAATGCTTGGAGCCCACCAGATAACTCTGGTGAGGAGCAATCAGAATTCAGTAAGCGTTTATCCACTGTGGTACCAAATCACAGCGGGAAGGAAAACGGGGATGTTTCCCTCAGAAATCAGCATCAGCCACTCTGAGGGGAGAGGTGCTGGATGCACACAAGGTTTGATCCAGCTCGGCAACTCCTGCAGCCAAAGTGCACTTCCTTAAAAACAAACAGCACGAATTCACATCAAAAGTGCTCAGTTTGACACGTGGAGAGCGAGAGAACCTGGGAAGAACACGACACCAAGCACAAGGAGCTGGGATTTTGGAGAGGCCGAGCACTGGCAACACCTGTCAGAAGGGTTTTACAGAGCTGAGCAGCCCCTGCTCTGGTGTTCCCTGAGAAAACCAAAACCAGCCATGCTCGGTGCACTCCCCTCATGCCCAGGATGCACCAACACCATTTTCCACCATCCCCAGCACGGCCCCGTGTGCTGGGCCAACCTTTTCACCAGGCAGGAGGCTGGGAGTGCCTTCTCCCTGTCCCACTTCCACTGCCACAGCACCATTCCTGCTGTGAAATCCCTCGTCTCTCCAGCAAACCAGCTCCTCCAAGCCCAGGAACTCTGCCTCGGGGAGGTTTATTCCAGTGCAGGGTTCACAGCTTTCACCTCCTTTCTCCACCCAGATCCAGGCAGAATTTTCCAGGCAAAAGCAATCTGCACTATTTTTCAGCAGCCATATTTAGACAACCTCTTTCTCCAAAACCAGTTTTCCGAGGAAAGTTTTTAAGTGTTGAAAAAAAGGTAAATAAGATCTTTTCTAACCCTACCTTCCATGACATAGACCAGGGACCCCACATCTCCCTCCTTGATGATGCAGCTGTCCTTGCCATACTCCACGGGGTACATACAATCCACAATCTCCTGGATCTGGGACAATTCCAGGTTCTTCATGAAGTCATTGTCAAGGATCGCTTCCTTTATTAGCTCCTTGGACCTGGGGGACAAATAAATAAATATTTTAAAAATCAGTATTTTCCCTAAAAACGTGCCGAGAAGTCAAAGAAAAAAAAAATCACAGAGCTGTGAATTGCAATTATCTTTTGTAAATAAGCTTTAGATGCGCCCAGCATAGAAATAAAAATAGATTCCGCGGGGTTGCAAAATCCTCTTTTAGCTACAAGTCTCACATCCACAACAACGTGGCTACTCGGAATATCTTCTGTACACACAACTGAAAGGAAGCACAAACAAGAAGGTAAAGGATTTATTACTTGGTTTATTGTGTTTTCTATTCATTACACAAACTGGAGCACACCAAAGGGTGACACTGCACTGATTCCCAGAGTATTTATGTTATAACCACTACAGGAGGCGTTTGGCACAAAATCCCCAGAGCAGCTTGTGCAGCTGGACAGCTGAGAATGTTCAATCCTGATCTGGACCAAAACTAAAGCCCCTAAAACACCTCCAGGCTGGACAGCAGCTCCTCAGCTCCTCACTCCTCACCCAGCAGAGCCTGAGCAGTCAGGAGGGCTGCAGCTATTGGAAAGATGAGTAGAAACAAGGTTTTCAAAGCAAAACACTTTAATGGGTTGTGCGTTGTTGAAAAAGAGCCAGACTGGGATTGAGGAGACCCAAACCAGCCCAGCCTTGGGGACACCATGGGTTAGACCCGGCTCAGGGCTCCATCCCCCGCAGAGCCAGCTCAGGGGTGTTTAAGATGCTTTTTGATAGTTTGGAGGTTATTTCGACAAAGCATTCAGCTGGACGTCAGGGGCCACCAGAAGTGTCCCTGCTGAAGGGCAGGAGGGGACAGGACCAGGCTGCCCAAGGCCCCACAGAGCCACCCCTCAGAGTCCGAGCCTGCCTTCACACCAGTTCCTCACTGCCACTCCCGGCCCCCAGGGGTTCCTGGGGGTTCTCTGCATCCCATGGGCGTGCAGATGCCCCCCAGGAACACCTGCACCCGTGGGGTGTCTTCCTTTCAGCCAGGCTGGCCAGCTGTAGGGTGCTGGACAACCCCGTGTCCTCACCCCACCTCCTGTGCCCACCCAGACCATGCTTTCCCCACTGTGCCTTAACTCAGCCCTGCTCTTCTGGGCCCAGCACCCCAAACCCTCATCACAAGGAGCTCGTTATTAGCGTGGCCCAACTGCCCACCAAAGAAAGCCTAATTAAAGCTTTTGTGTTCACCATATTCCAATTTCAGGCACTTGTTTCATTCCAAGGCTCAACATTTATTTCATTTCTCCTTGATTAAGTCAGGCCTTCAAGTGGAGCTGTTGCAAGAAATCCCACAAAGACCACGGGGAATTCCTGGCCCAAGTCAAACTTCCCTCTGGATGTGGAGATCCTCAGCACAAAACTGTGCTCTCCTTGCTGGAACTGAGCACGGGAAAGGATTTGAGGAGGAGTTGGGAGATTTGGTCCAAACAACAGCAAAGGAACAGGAAAACTCGGTTGGACTCCATGAGCTTAAAGGTCTTTTTCAAACCTTTATGATTCCAGTTGGGGGACAAGCAGCAAACCAGACCCAACATGAACAAATTTAGGGAATTCATGAGCCCAGTAATATTATCAGAGCACATCTGAAGCACCAGATTCAGCCCCTGCCCTCAGCTCAGGGATATCAGAGCAAGGTCAGGGACCCCGAGCCACCCAAACCCTTTTAGCCACCCCACAGAACGCAGCCACTGGGAAGGGAAACGCGTTGGCTGGGACATCAGAGAGACACAGCCTCATCTCTGCCACACCTGAGCATCCTAAAATTAAATAGCCACATGGAAAGGGCTGCGTAATAACCCAGTCATGCTTGAATGTGAGCAAAATAGGTTTTGTTATTAGGGATAATTAGTTAAGATGAGGCTTTGACTACAAAGCCTGGGAGAAAAGCACCTCTGGCTGCCCTCAGGCAGGGCTGGCTGGAGGAGCTGAACCACCTTGCAAGCCAGCTGCTTATTTATGAGAGCATTTCACAGAACCCCAGACTGCTTTGGGTTGGAAAAAGCCTTGAAAATCACCTCGTTCCACCCCTCCAATCACATTCTAAAGCATGCTCCACAGTCTGGGAGCTGCAAACCCTTCCAGCAGGAAACACTCCATCCATCTTTTAGGACCAAGTAAGAACAAAAGCCAAGTTTGACACACTTGAAAATGAGTTGGGACTAAAAACACGACATCAGAGCCACAAGCAGAGCTCCTCTGTTGCTCCCTGTGAGAGAATATTCGTCACTCTTAACACTTCACAAAAATTATTCATGCACTGTGGCTTGCCAGTCCCACACACTCGCACGTGCCAGGCCTTCAGCAACTTCTCCATTATTTATTATTATTATTATCATTATTATTATGTGCTTTTCCTTCCTTGTAATTCACAGGTGCCATTTCAGATAAATGGGGGTTTTTTCCATTGTGTTTATTTTTACGCACAATCCCAGAATCTTTAAGGCTGGAAAAGATCTCCGAGGCCGTGGAGTCCAAGCTGTGCCCGATGCCCACCCTGCCACCAGCCCAGAAGCACAGGAAACTCAGAGCCCATAAATTAACTCACAGTTCCCAATTATTCCATAACAAGTGCTTCTCCAAACCACGCCATTCCTCAATCTCCATGATTATTTCCAAACAGCATCTGTGTGAACACAGAAATCCACCAAGTCACACAAAATAAAAAGTATTTAAAATGGTGAAAAATCCCGCTCCAGCCAAGGTGAGTAAGTGGTTTAAACAAGATACAGCTGTTCCATCACCTCTGAGTCTCCATCAGGATTTATTCTGCACTGATTCGGGTTTCTAACAGGAACAACGCACAGACAAAATTAACTGCAGCACTTGTAAGGGAGCAGGGCTGTTTCCAAAGCAGCCTGTGTGAAGGAGGAGGATTTCCATGAATATTTACTCAGCACCAGAGCGAGTGTCTCTGCCTCCAGAGGGTCACTCGGGGTGGAAAGCAGTTGTTGCCATCTTCCCTCTCCAGAGCAAGCGGCCTGGCACCAAGCCACCCCTCCTTTCCTGAAAGATTAATGATCAGATGTGACAGAGGCTTGATGAAGGGTTTAAAAAGAGGGCACAATCCTCTGCGACACATCCTGTCCCAAATCAGGTTAGGTCCATCACCGTAATTAATAAGGCAACGGGAGGAAGAAGCTAATTGCATTCGAATTTGCAGAAGTCATGCAAAAAGAACCTTGACAAGTTGGCTGCAAATACACTTGGGGCATAAAAACCTGGTGCTGCTGCCTGTGTCTGCCCACAGAGCTCCCAGGGCTGGGCTGGGGGTGCTCTGCTCCCCCAGTTGGACCAGAGCCACCCCAACAAGCCACAAAAATTCAGGTTTTCGTCCCAGCAAACGGGGGCCCTGCGCAGAAGCTGTGTTGAGCTGTGGAAAGCCTCGTGTTAAAGGTCTGCAGTGGCCATAAAATGCTGAATTTCAAACCCTGCTGTGAACATCCACTGGCACAAAGGCCGGAGATAAATAACAATACTGGTTTGTAGCAGAGGGGGAATAAAGCCCCTGAGATGCATCCCCAGCAGCGTGGGGAGCTCCAGAGAGGGGATTCTGCCCCTGTGCTCAGGTGAGACCCCACCTGCAGAGCTGCCCCAGCACAGGGGGGACCTGGAGCTGCTGGAGAGAGCCCAGAGGAGGCTCCAGGATGAGCAGAGGGATGGAGCAGCTCTGCTGGGAGAGCTGGGAGTGTTTGGCCTGGAGAGGAAAAGGTTCCAAGGAGACCTCAGAGCCCCTTCCAGGGCCTCAAGGGGCTCCAGGAGAGCTGGAGAGGGACTGGGGACAAGGGCTGGAGGGACAGGACACAGGGAATGGCTTCCCAGTGCCAGAGGGCAGGGCTGGATGGGATCTTGGGCAGGAATTGTTCCCTGGCAGGGTGGGCAGGCCCTGGCCCAGGGTGCCCAGAGCAGCTGTGGCTGCCCCTGGATCCCTGGCAGTGCCCAAGGCCAGGCTGGACACTGGGGCTGGGAGCAGCCTGGGACAGTGGGAGGTGTCCCTGCCCATGGCAGGGGTGGCACTGGGTGGGCTTTGAGGTCCCTTCCAGCCCAAACCATTCTGGGATGCTTTGCAGCCTAAATTAACCAGCAGTGCTTTGCACCCAGCCCTGCAGCACAGCCTGCGGCCGTCCCCACAGGAATCCCTGTTTTCCAAGGAACACGAGGAACGCTCATCCCGGGCTCTCCCCTCACAGCAACCACAGCCACGTTCCCTCACGGGGTTTGTACCTCCTGCCACGTACAGTAAATACCAGAACACAAAGTTCACCTTCATCCCAAAAGGGCTCCTTCCAAAAAAAAGCCACTTGCTGGGGGTGAGGAAGGGAAGGACTCAAGAGAAGATGGAAGAACTCCTGACAGGAACCAAAGCCCTCCCACCACAGCCCACCCCTACTGGTGCAGCCCCAGTTTGCAGTGGGGCCTGCAGGAATCGCTCCCCAGGGAATCTGCTGCGGGCAGAGCTGATTAAACAGAGGTGGATCAGGAAGAATAAACGAAATTAAGAGTTCAGTGTAGACATTAGTGACACAATCCTGGATTTTAGGCTGTTCACCACCACGGCTTTGCAGCACAACCATTTTAAACAGCCAGCAAGAAAAATGAAAAGCAGTGTACTGGTTGGACAGGCAGGAAGATGCCTGCCAACAAGAGGAAGGAAAAGTTTTGGAGAGACAAAAATAAGCAAGACCATTTCTTTCGTCGTTCCCCTCCCCAAACTTTGAGCAAAACTTTCCAACATGCCCATACTAATGGGGGGAAGGAGCATTTTTTTTTAGAGCTTCCCCCCTCAGGAATTAACAAATACTACTAATAACCTAAATCCCCATATTTAGGAGGGAAACACACACAGGAATTCGACCAAGCAGATAGACAGAGCTCGAGTTTACAGCAGTAAAAGTGCAGAGCCCTGGGAGATGAGGACTCCTGATTTACTCACACAATAAACCCTGCTCAAAGCTATTACAACCAGTGGCACCTTTTTGGGCTGGGTCACCGCTGCTGTAAAAATCCAAATTATTTGTAGAAACTCATGCCCAAAAGCACTGATTTTTGGGATCTTCCATATCCCTGACCAAGAAATTAAGCTGATTTCAGGGATAAGAAGCACAGGAAAAAAAACCCCACAGCCTCTGCCCCCGAATGTGACGAGTGATGCAAGAATCCAGCCAACCCCTACAACAGCCATCTGTTTAAAATCCACACCGTGAAATGTTTAAAAGTGTTTACTTCTACAAAATATGGCCATGGAAAAAGTGGAAAAAAAACCCCCACCTTCCTTAAAAAGGGAAAACACAGCCAAGGATTCTGCCTGCTCCAGCTTTGCAGAGACTATCCAGCAGGACTCCACTACACGGCAAGAAGTGTTAGACAGATTCTTTTGTCAAGCTGTCCCCAGACATCCCTCCCTTTCCGAAGGGGGTATCCATTCCATTCCAAGTGGCACAAAAAGCAAAGGCTGCAAGTTTCCAGCAGGGTTGGGGAAGCTTTCTGCTCAAAGCTCACCTTTGTAGGGCTTCGAACTCTGTTTTAAGCCCTTGTGCAGTTCAGAGAGAGGTAAGACTAAAACTCACACTCAGCTCTGCTCTGGAATAGAATCCCTGAGTGGTTTGGGTTGGAAGGGAGCCTAAAATCACCTCTTTCCACTCCCTCTGGGCTGTCCCAAACACCTTCCACTGTCCCAGGCTGCTCCAAGCCCCGTCCAGCCTGGCCTTGGGCATTTCCAAGGATCCAGGGGCACTCACAGCTGTTCTGGCCACAGGGCAGAGTTTATTCTGAATACAGAACCTGAATTTCCCCTCTGTCAGTCTGAATCCATTCCCTGTGTC
This sequence comes from Platysteira castanea, assembly GCA_013397175.1. NCBI lineage: Eukaryota > Metazoa > Chordata > Aves > Passeriformes > Platysteira > Platysteira castanea. The sequence continues at coordinate 10,377 of VYXC01003470.1, read as the reverse complement.
CTGTCCCTCCAGTTCCTGCTGCAGGGTCCCTCTCCAGTTTCCCTGTATCCCCTCAGACCCTGGAAGGAGCTGTGAGCTCTCCACACAACCTTCTCCTCTCCAGGCTGAGCAGCCCCAGCTCTCCCAGCCTGGCTCACAGGGGAGGTGCTCCAGTGCCCTCAGCAATTTCAGGAATTGCTCCAACAGTTCCGTGTCCTCCTTACATTGAAGAATCTGCATAACTCATCTCCCGTGGCCTGGCCATGCATCCAGAGGTTCCAAACTGGCAGCTGAGAACCACAAAGCCTTCAGGGACACCAAAATGAGCATCAGCAAGGGACAGCAGTCCCAACCACTCCTGGCACTGCTCCTATCCCAGCAGGCTGGGTTCTGGATTGTTGGCAGCTCCCAGGTTCCCATCTAAGAACCAGAGGTAGGAAGCAGAACTCCCAGGAGGATTATTTAATCCCTCAACCACCAGCTTGAAGCCCACACCCTTCAGCAAAGCTGCCTCTGCAGCCAAAGTCACATTCTTGGTGCCAAGGCGAGGTGGAGGATCCTCCCGGAGCAGGAACAATCCCCCAGCACAGGGCCCTTCCTGAGGGGGGAAATACAGGACAATTCCTTCAGATCCTACAACCTGCAAGGGAACAAATGGACCTCTCCAAGGAGCAGGAAGCAGAGGAGGAGAGGAAAGCTCAGACCCTTGGGTAAGATCTGGGGCTTGTTTGGACTCCAGTGCCATTAACAGCTGCTAACTCTGCATTAGCTGTTTGTTTTGGCTCTGGGTAAAGCCCACTTTGGATGTTCCTTCAAGGGAATTTTAAATATAGCTCCCGAGAGCTATTCTTGTCCCAGGAACTGGGAATAAGAGTAGGATTCAAGTCTGGGACCCAGCAACACAAAGGCTTTTAAATGCACGTGTGGATTTTCTTTACAGTGCTTCCCTTTCCCACAACACACAACCCACAGCCCATCTTCAGGTCTTGGAGGAAATTTCTGAGCTGGGTCTTAAGCATCTTCAGCGAGGCTGCTCCTGAATAGCTGGCTGGAAGAACATTCTTCACACGAGAGACTAAAATATTTAACCAAAATACCAATTTAAAGAGACAAACAACAGGTTAAGCAACTCTAAACCTGTAAACCAGGAAAATAACTTCCACATTTCCAGGTTTTCCTGTACTTCAATACAACTTACAGTTGCAGAAGCGAGTTCCTCTGCAGAGAATGTTGCTCAGACAGCTCCACTTAGGATTTCTAAATATATCAGTACACTGCTGTTCATTATATCATATTTTGGCATTCGACATTTAAAAAGAAAAACCATTTCAGCAAAAAAAAATATTCAAATCTCCTTTCACCTACGCTGAAAATTGTTGTTGGTATAAAAATACTGTAGGCAAGAGTTGGTTAACTTGCATTTTAACGTGTCTCACCCCACAGATCTTAATTTACCACCCTTTTTTAGGCTCCTCTTCTGCATCCTACAAAGCCCCGGGTTTAGACACCAGAAACGTTGGCAAGCTCAGGCAGGAGAAGAAGTTGGCTCTTGCCAACACAATTTGCCTCCTCCCGCAGTCTCTGACAGCTCCGAGGAACTCCCACAGGAGCTGCATTTTGAAAAACCACTACCAAGCCCTGGGAGCACCATCAAGAAGCTCCTTGATGACCTGAAGCAAACAGCAGAAGCTTTGGGCAGCTAATTAGAGGTGAAAACACAAAATCAGAGAAGCATTTGGGCTGGAAAAGCCCTCCCAGCCCACAGAGCCCACCCTGTGCCCAGTGCCCACCTTGTCCCCAGCCCAGAGCTCTCAGTGCCACGGCCAGGCCTTCCTTGGGCACCTCCAGGCATGGGCACTCCAACCCTCCCTGGGCAGCCCCTGCCAAAGCCTGAGCACCCTTTCCATGCAGAAATTCTTCCAGAATTCTTCCAGAACACGTAGCAAAGTGACGGCGAAGGGGGATGGGTGTCTCTCAGGGATGCCGGGCCAGCACCAGGCAGATTTTGGAGGGGTGTCACCCCCGTGCATTTCACAGTTTCAGCGCTCACACCCAGCACAGCTGTGCTGGAGCCTTTCTGCACCCACAGAAATAGCAGAGAAAACACATGTCCCCGTACATCTCCACACCCAGGGACCCAGAAACAACCCAAACTCCTCCAGATGGAGCTCAGCGAGCAAAACGGAGTCACGGAGACCCAGACAACACATCCTGAAGGTCACGATGATCCATCGTGGAAAGAACAGTGTAGCTGAAAGGCAGGAGTTCCTCCATCCATCAAACCATTATCCGTGGAGGCTTCCAGTCCTGGCAGCTCCACGCAGTGACCCCTGACCAGAAGCAGGGGAGATAAATGGCAACTCAAGCAGTTCCCCCAGGTTTATTAGTGCCGGGGAGGGCTGCGTGGCTCCCTGGGGATAAATGAAGGTGTGGACGGTGAACTGCACCCAGATTCCCTGGAGAAGGGAGTTACTGATGGGAGATGGCTTCACCCTGGTGCAACAGGCAGGAAATCTGCCAAGGGGATGATAACCTAATTTACATAGAGGCAGAAATGCAATTAGAGATCCTCCGAGCAGAGACAGCTCCCTCTGCTCTCCTGGATGAGAGGCTGGGAACGCGTCAGGAGCTCCTCCAAATGCACTGTGGGCCGGCAGAGATGGATGGGCTCTGCAAAAGCACTTTGCTGCTCCCTGCCATCAACACATCCACAGGGAATGCTGTCCCAGCCAGGGAAATAGAGAGCTGCTCCAGGGAAAGTTTAGGAGGGGGATTCACAGGAATTGTGATGGATGGGGAGGGGAGAGAAGCGACAGAGATTTCACATCCCTCACTGTGATTCACCCAAGGCTTGGGATGGATGGGACTGTCACCAGGGAAGCTCCATCAGCTCTGCCCAGCCTGGAGAAGTCCCTGGCTGAAATGCCATAGGTGTGTGACAGCGGAACGCAGACAGCGCTTGGAGCCCCAATCTTCCAATAAATATTCTCGGGGATTTTAGGGAGAACTGTTTCTTCCTACTTTCCGAGCCGGCAGGAGGCCTGATGTTTGCAGACATAAATATTTGCAAGACGTGTGGCATTATCCAAACAACCCCCTCCTACCAAGTGCCAGGGAGCAGGGGGTGGGGATGGAAGGGCAAGACGTGCCTCCTCCCAGAAGGGTCACTCCGGGCTACAGCACTTCCCGCAGGCTCTGTCTCGTCTGCCAATAAACCAGATTAGAGCTGGACAAGCACCTTGTGGCAGGCAGGATGAACTCTGAGCAGCCACACAGCTTGATAAGGTTTAGCTGGAGAAAGAGCAGCAGCAGGAAGCTCAGGAGGTGTCTGTGGAAGAGCAGGAGGATGGGGCTGTGGGCGGGGCAGTGCTGCTGCTGCTTTCCTTCCCCTCAAAGGCAGGTGGGGGAGAGCCTGGCACATCCCAAATCTTATTTTCTCATTCCTATTCCTGCTGCAGGAGCACTGACTGTGACAATCATNCCATAGGTGTGTGACAGCGGAACGCAGACAGCGCTTGGAGCCTCAATCTTCCAATAAATATTCTCGGGGATTTTAGGGAGAACTGTTTCTTCCTACTTTCCGAGCCGGCAGGAGGCCTGATGTTTGCAGACATAAATATTTGCAAGACGTGTGGCATTATCCAAACAACCCCCTCCTACCAAGTGCCAGGGAGCAGGGGGTGGGGATGGAAGGGCAAGACGTGCCTCCTCCCAGAAGGGTCACTCCGGGCTACAGCACTTCCCGCAGGCTCTGTCTCGTCTGCCAATAAACCAGATTAGAGCTGGACAAGCACCTTGTGGCAGGCAGGATGAACTCTGAGCAGCCACACAGCTTGATAAGGTTTAGCTGGAGAAAGAGCAGCAGCAGGAAGCTCAGGAGGTGTCTGTGGAAGAGCAGGAGGATGGGGCTGTGGGCGGGGCAGTGCTGCTGCTGCTTTCCTTCCCCTCAAAGGCAGGTGGGGGAGAGCCTGGCACATCCCAAATCTCTGAGCACCCTTCCTATTCCTGCTGCAGGAGCACTGACTGTGACAATCATGCTGAGTTTCGAGGGACATCCCAACAACAACTGCTCTGCACAAGTCCCTGACAGGAGGGGGCAGCCGGGGGGGTCGGGCTCTGCTGCCAGGGAACAGGGACAGGACAAGGGGAAACGGCCTCAGGCTGGGCCAGGGGAGGCTCAGGGTGGACAGCAGCAGGAATTTCTGCATGGAAAGGGTGCTCAGGCCTTGGCAGGGGCTGCCCAGGGAGGGTTGGAGTGCCCATGCCTGGAGGTGCCCAAGGGAGGCCTGGCCGTGGCACTCAGAGCTCTGGGCTGAGGACAAGGTGGGCATCGGGCACAGGGTGGGCTCCGTGATCCTGGAGGCCTTGTCCAGCCTCAATGACTCAAAACAAAATGGGTCTTTGGCTCAGAAATGCTCTTGGCTCATCTTGTTTTAGGAATTCCACCAAGAATCCCATGTCTCACGTTTGTGAGATATCCCCACCCTCACCTCTCACGGCTGTGATGTTGCCTTTGGCTGTGACTAAAAGAGGAACCAAAACTCTGCAGCAGGAGGGGACAGCCCTCAGCACTGTCCCCACGGAGGGGAGATCCCACAGCCACAGCGGGGATGAGAGCAGCACAAGGCAAACACCTCCAGAAAAACCCTCTCACCAAAAAAACCAACACAAAAACCGCAACACAGCCCCAGGCATGGAAAGTTCCAGTCTCGGGGCAAAGTGTCCATAAAATCCTGGATTGTAAAGAACAATCTGCTGGGGGCACTTGGATGTGGGCTGGGGATTCACAGGAATTCCTACAAACTGTTCCTCATTCCCATACACCCTGTGAGAAACTCCAGGGATACCTGCAACCTATCCCCCACATCCAGCCACAGCAGAACACCAGACAGAGAGAACTTCACGGAATATTTTTGAAGAATAACAGTGACAAATGTGCTCGGAGAAAGCAGGCTCTGAATTCTGACAGAAGGCAAGGAAAAGATGAAAGAGCTTTGAATTTGAAGGGCTTTAGGAAACAACCCTTTTTGATCAAAACAACTCTCTTCCCAAGGCACTGAATGCTTCCAGGAATTTCAGCCTGGAAGGATACTGAAGGGGAAACGTCCTATTTCTAGCAAATGGGGGGATATTTTTGAACAAGTAGTAACCTCACATTCCATGCCACCACTTGTCCTCAGGGAATCCTGTCAGGAATGGGTGGACATACAGAGGTGAAAGAAGGATGCAGCAAGACAAAAGGTGCTGCCCAGGGGAAGCTAAGGAATGGCACGGAGACTGGGGAAATCACAGAACCCGTGAGGCTGGAAAGGGCCTCCAGGATCATCCAGCCCACCCTGTGCCCGATGCCCACCTTGTCCCCAGCCCAGAGCTCTGAGTGCCACGGCCAGGCCTTCCTTGGGCACCTCCAGGCATGGGCACTCCAACCCTCCCTGGGCAGCCCCTGCCAAGGCCTGAGCCCCCTTTCCATGCAGAAATTCCTGCTGCTGTCCACCCTGAGCCTCCCCTGGCCCAGCCTGAGGCCGTTTCCCCTTGTCCTGTCCCTGTTCCCTGGCAGCAGAGCCCGACCCCCCCGGCTGCCCCCTCCTGTCCGGGACTTGTGCAGAGCCACCAGGGCCCCCTGAGCCTCCTTTTCTCCAGGCTGAGCCCCTTTCCCCGCTCCCTCAGCCGCTCCTCACGGGATTCACATTCCAGACCCCGAGCAAGTTTTGGAGACCACTCCATGGTGTTTAGCAGCAACTGTGACCTCCTGGTGTCCCAGGCTGGCAAGGCAGAATCCCAGCGTGGGATCCACTGAGGTATTCCCAAGGGAAAGCTCCCCTTTCCAAACAGGGCCGTTGCAAGGGGAAGCAGGAGCAGCACTTGTTTCTGGAGGCCAGGCAGCACCAGGCATTAAGGCACGTGGCTCTTCTGCCTCCCTCAGCAAGCCAGGAAAGTCCCAAAATTTACAGTTCAAATGCGCTGCCACTCTGCTGCCCAGGTCCTCAACAGAAACCCTTTGGCTCAGAGGAAAGCTCCAGACAGAGTGCTGGAGAGAAGAACCAGGTCTGGAGGCTGAGAACTGTGACAGAAGAAATAATCCCGAGGAGGGCAGAGAATTAAGTTACCTTTATCTGCACCGTACGAGCAGAAAACGAGGTTTGCTGCCATAATGTACTCGTGGATTGCCTGCTCTCCCTTGCATTACTGTCCTGCACTTAACGTCCCCCTTCCCCACCACCCTCAGGTGGGTGTCTCAGCACCTGCCCACGCCATCTCCCAACTCCCACACGCTCGCTCCCACTGCAGCAGCTCTGGAGCGTGTTCCTTTTTCCTCTCAGTGCCTCATTTGCCATTCCTGGTGCAGAGAGCACCATGGAGTTCTCTCTTTCCTTTCCTTCCACCATCCTCCCAAACGGTTTCTCCCCTGCAAGTCCCTGCCCTGGTTATTTCACTGCTTCCATGGGGCAGAGGAACAAACATCAGCCAAAACACAGCAGAAAGCTGAGCCCCAGGCCAGGAGAGAAGCTCGGGTTGGGAACGGGGCTGCAAGGAGCCAGAAGGACCTCGAGGGTTTAATGTAGCAGGAGAGGAAAGGAAGAATGAAACAGCAGAGGGACCTTGCATCAGATTTGGTGGGATATTGGGAAGGAATTGTTCCCTGGGAGAGTGGACAGGGGGTGGGATAGAATTCCCAGAGCAGCTGTGGCTGCCCCTGGATCCCTGGCAGTGCCCAAGGCCAGGCTGGACAGGGCTGGGAGCAGCTTGGGACAGTGGGAGGTGTCCCTGCCATGGCAGGGGTGGCACTGGGTGGGCTTTGAGGTCCCTTCCAACCCAAACCATTCCGGGATTCCACAAAGCAAAACAAACCCACAACAAAAAGCAGAACGGGACGTCAGAGCATCACAAGGAGACAGGAACAATGTTTCTTCCAATACAGCACACGTGGGTTTCCAGGGAAACAGTTCCGTTCCTCCGTCCCAAATATTTCACAGGATGCTCGGAAAGAAACTTCGTTCACTTTCTGCAAAGCCCTGCTGCAACTCTCCCATGCTCTGAGTCTGCTCCGTGCTCTGCAGGCTGCGCTGAGGAAATATTTACACGAAGGAATACACAGAAGGAGCTAAAAAGGGATGGGGAAAATGTGCCTGCCAAGGAGCAGAGTTCTTTCCGTGGAGGAAGCAGAAACTACTGCAGGCAACTGAGACAATTCAGATCCAGTTTAATCCTAACAGGCCCAAAAAGTGTCGTTTGAAATTTAAGCACATTTTAAAGATAACAGTTCTTTTTTTAAAGGCAAAAGCAAGCACAAGCTCTTGGCAAAAATGCTAATATCCCATATATTGAGGAGTGCAGGTGATTGGAAAGATCAGCCCAAGCCTGTGTTAAACACTGAACAGTGGAATTAACCAGCACTGGAATTCTTGGAAAACACACCTTGCTTTAGTGAGTTTAAAAAAACATTCCAGCCTGTCAAGCCAGTGAAAAAACAGCACAACTTTGAGCATTCTTTCTTAAAATCCAAATGCAGCCTGTTCTCCCTCACAGCAACAGCAGCCAGAGCTCAGTGGAAAACTCAAACCCAAGAAGAAGCAGCCAAACCCTGTGCAGGTCATTGTCCATCCTGGGGGCTGCACTTCCACACCTCCTTTAGCAGCAGCTTTGGAAAACCCTTTATTTCCAGTGGAATTCTGTTTATTTAGCCCTATTTCACCCACTAAGATCCACCTTCTCTGAAATGAGACCTCTGCTCACCTAACAAAGCACTTCAGGCAGCTGCGATGCCCAGGCAGATCTTAGAAAAGCACTTGAACTGTGTCCCTGTGAGACTGCTTCCCTGCAGGAATGAGAACTCCTGGGATTCTCCATTATGGGACATTAAGAGGAATCCACCTCGTCCAGCTAAGGCAACTCTGACATTCTGCTTGCTTGGACCCACTTTGTAGTGCCAGGACACAGGGAATGGCTTCCCACTGCCAGAGGGCAGGGATGGATGGGATCTTGGGCAGGAATTGTTCCCTGGGAGGGCAGGGAAGGGCTGGGATAGAATTCCCAGAGCAGCTGTGGCTGCCCCTGGATCCCTGGCAGTGCCCAAGGCCAGGCTGGACACTGGGGCTGGGAGCAGCCTGGGACAGTGGGAGGTGTCCCTGCCCATGGCAGGGGTGGCACTGGGTGGGCTTTGAGGTCCCTTCTAACCCAAGCCATTCCATGATTCCATGATTTTCCGCATCTATTTCAAGAATAAAATGACCAGGTCTTTAACAATCTGTAGCCCCGGTGTCCTTCGTGTGCAATGGTTCTAAAAGCAACATTAAGGTTTGAATTCCCATGGTTTTTCTCTCTCCAGCGTGTGATTCCAGCAGCTGGCAGCACTCACTTCCCATCACAGAACCACTGAGGCTGGAAAAGCCCTCTAAGACCAAGTCCAACCATCAGCCGAGCACCACCACATTCACCAGATGTCCCCAAGTGCCACAACCAGGCCTTCCCTGGACAACTCCAGGGANCAGGACACAGGGAATGGCTTCCCACTGCCAGAGGGCAGGGCTGGATGGGATCTTGGGCAGGAATTGTTCCCTGGGAGGGCAGGGAAGGGCTGGGATAGAATACCCAGAGCAGCTGTGGCTGCCCCTGGATCCCTGGCAGTGCCCAAGGCCAGGCTGGACACTGGGGCTGGGAGCAGCCTGGGACAGTGGGAGGTGTCCCTGCCCATGGCAGGGGTGGCACTGGGTGGGCTTTGAGGTCCCTTCTAACCCAAGCCATTCCATGATTCCATGATTTTCCGCATCTATTTCAAGAATAAAATGACCAGGTCTTTAACAATCTGTAGCCCCGGTGTCCTTTGTGTGCAATGGTTCTAAAAGCAACATTAAGGTTTGAATTCCCATGGTTTTTCTCTCTCCAGCGTGTGATTCCAGCAGCTGGCAGCACTCACTTCCCATCACAGAACCACTGAGGCTGGAAAAGCCCTCTAAGACCAAGTCCAACCATCAGCCAAGCACCACCACATTCACCAGATGTCCCCAAGTGCCACATCCAGGCCTTCCCTGGACACCTCCAGGGTTATGGGGACTCTATGGAGACTCCAGCACTTCCTCAAGCAGCCCCTTCCAATGCCTGACCACCCTTTCCACGGAAAAATTTTCCCTGTACCCAATCTAAATCTCCCCTGGCAGAGTTTGAGGCCAGCTTCACAAGGTGCTCGCCCATCCCAGCATCTCCTTCCTCCCACACTGCAACTCCTGCAAGAGACCTCAGGAACACCACACCTCCCACCTGCCACTTTCATGGATCTGCCTTTTTTTGGGGGGGGGCAGCCATCCCAAAAAGCTGCTGTACGTGGTGCTATTCTCTCCAAACCCTCCTTGGTTTGGACAGTTGCCTTCCTGCTCGAGGAATAAAACCTAACAGTTCCTCTCTGTGCTGGTTAATAAATCTGCATGCTGCTTTCACGGTTTTTTTTTTTGTTTTCCAATAGAGAGACAAGGCTGTTCTATTTATAAAGGTCAAGTAAATTGTGTGCAGTCTGTGAAGCCTTAACACCTCGGTGTTATTAAAACAGAATATTTCATTTCAACAGCCCCTTTCAGAGAGAAAAAAGAAATTTCTCCCAGTAATGTCTTTTCTCCCCCCCCCCCATTCTAAGTTAAGGTCTGTGCACACAGGGGACAACGCTAGTGTTTGTTTGTTCCTCACTTGAATTATAACAACCATTACTTTTTAAACACTCTATAACACTTTTACAGGTTGTTTGGATAAGCCACAGCCATAAATCCTGCTCGGCTGTCACGCCAGGAAACAGCCTGGCATTATCTTGTGGGCAGGGAGAGAAGCTGCCAGGAACAGCACGGCAGGCTGGGGCTGAGGAGGGGGTGAAACAAGGTTTGAGAGGCTTAACCTGGACAAAAACGTTGCCTTCAGACATCTCTCTGCCATCCTCCCGCACTGGAATGGTGTCCTGAGAGACCAGTACCTCCACATGAATTTCATGTGAGGTCAGACAAGGATTCAAGAGCTGCCAGTGCCCAAACCTTCCTCAGTTCTGTGAGAAGCAGCAGACTGGTTTAATCTCTCTCTGCTGAACAACAATCGCAAACAAACAGGTTTTGTGGTCAGAGTGGTGATTATGGCCCAGCAAAGTGAGGCAGAGACAGCTTAAATCTGAGGTGCAGCACCTGTGGAGCAGCTGGCACTGCACAAAGCCCACCCAGGGTTCCGAAGAACACAGCAAACCAAGGAGCAAATGCAGAAATTCCATCTAGGCCCAGCAAAGTGGGGCAGAGACAGCTTAAGTCTGAGGTGCAGCACCTGTGGAGCTGCTGGCACTGCACAAAGCCCATCCAGGACCCTCAGGAACAGAGCAAACCAAGGAGAAAATGCAGAAATCCCATCTAGGCACAGCAAAGTGGGGCAGAGACA
>VYXC01003467.1:0-44946 GCA_013397175.1 Platysteira castanea | reverse complement strand
TGTCTCTCTTAAGCACCCAGCAATTTGTCCCTTAGCATGGGGAAAATTTTTTTAAGAGGAAAAGAAATGAACAAAAAAAAACCCCAAAACCTCCTAAAACCCCAACAGGTAATTAGCACAAACTAGAAATCACAGAATTGCCTGTATGTAGATAATATAATAAAACCAACATATATCTACATTCCATTGCACATCCATTGCATGAAACCACATAAATCTTAATTCTGAGTGGCTGCATTGGCACAACTGCAAGGAGGTCTTTGCAACCCTCTGTCCATCACTAGCTTATAATTAATCTCTCCCATTTAGTCTAGAACTTCTGCTCTCTTGCTAACTATAAGTACTAATCAAACAAGCTATCAGAGGTCCTGAAAGCATTAGAGAAAAGCACAACATACAAGAAACTTTAATGTGTCGGTAAGGACACAATAATGGAAACTCTCACACCTGCTAGGTTCAGCAGAAAGAGGAAAAAAGAGAAACTTTATTTACATTTCTCATACTTTATAGGGCTCTCAATTTCACAAGAGATTGGAGGACATGTCATTTCCTCCTCAATCCCACTGGAGAAACACGATGCTCATCAAACTTTCTCTTATCACAAAAGGAATGAAAAACAGAAAATACAGTTAAATAAACATTGGCTGTTGTTTACATGGAAGTGTGTGAACATCTGACTCCAAATATGTAAATTTTCAGAAGGCTAAGAAAAACCAGGGTGACACTTTAACCCTCTTATTTTCTCTGCCACCACACTCCTGGCACATTCACTTTGGGACTCTGCCAAAGGGAAAGAAAATACACATTCTTTTCAAAACATTCAAATTCAAACCACCAATAACACTAGAAGTGGCAAGAGGAGAACTGCTGCTAACTGGGATCATGGGATATAAAGGATTCCTGTGTTATAAACAGAGTCAAACCAACTTTGTCCCAAATTCACTTCATAACCCGGTTCAAAACTGCTTCTTGATATTGACAGATAGCTCAGTGTCTGAGAGCAATACTAATGCACGCTTCAGTTTACACCTCCAAAAACTGTAGTGGTTTAGGCAATACACTCACAGGTGAGACTTTGCTTTTCATTTTAACCCGTTCTTAAAAAAAAGCAAAACAATATTTTTCTTTGATAGGAGCAAAAGGTTAGTTATATGATAATACATTAGCTCCAACATGAATGAGTGCTTAATTACCTTTTCTCCCCCTAAAAGCATAAACATTATAGAAATAAAAACTATTATTAAAAACATTTATCTGTATTTCTCATGAGAGTTGCAATAGATCAGAGATAAATATCTTTGAACTTATTTTGAATTCTACACGTTGAATTTTTATATATGGAAATCTTAATATTTGCTCTCTCTAGAAAAGCTTGGCTGATCAGCAATCCCACAGTCATTTCCTTGACCTGAAATAAAACTTACGGCATTTAATTAGTTATTATTTGTTCTTTATTTAGGCATACTTGCTGACTTCAGTTGGAGTTTAGTAGAGCAGGAACTGGAAATAAAATTGGGTGAAAACATTAACATTTGTTCACCTAGAAATAATATTTGGTTTTTTCTTGGCCTACTTTATATACCTGCTGCTGAACAAAACAGGCAGTAGCACAGTTATTAACAGAATATTGCAAAATGAGTAGTTTATAAAATCCTCTAGAGAGATTAGGAAGAAGGGAAATACCTGATTTTTTTCTGAACTGTACATTGAAATTCTGTCATCAGACAGTAAGAGTCTGGCAGGATTTCAGCTGTGTCAAAGGGGACAACACAAATGCTTTTGACATACTCAAAAACCTCTTGGATGCACTGCACAGAGAAATCCACGTAAGTAGAAACTATAAAGTTAATTTCACCATACATTGCTGAGTTTCCTATTCAAACCACATCACAGCAGTAACTCATAAGCACCCCTTGTTTTGTGTGGACTGAGTACACAACTTGTGCTCTCATTCTTCCTTTCTTCCTGTAATGCTAAAAATTAAGGGCTTTGGCTCTTTGTTTCATGTGCCACAGATTTCACTTTTGGCTTGGGTTCTCAGGAGAACACTTTGGACTTGTATTTTGCGGGGACATATAATACAGATGTACCATGGGTTCTTCTAGACTAAAAGTATATATATATCAGTTACCTGTCACGCTAAATAAGCAGATTTAAGGACTTCTTGTCCTTGTTAATCTGTGTTCCTTAGTAAAAAAGCTTTAGCTTCAAATGGTCCTCACTGCTGATTTCTACTCTGCACGTTCCAGTTTCTTTCTTCTCACTGTAACAGGTTGTTTCAGGAAAAAAGCAACACAAGCAAAGTATAAAATATATCACAGATGTCCTTTATAACATAGTTCTCCAAAAACAATCAAAACAAAACCTCTTTAATTCAAACCTTTTTTTTCCCTCCTTCATGCTAAACCAGAAGATATCTCAATATCAATTCCCTGAAATCTCCAAGTGATTTACTCATACTGTTGACTGACAGAAGCATCGACTCTGCCCATGCAAACTGAGTACGCACAACAAACTGGCAGAAGGTTTCCAAATCTAAGTGTGCTACCTGTCAGATTTTGAAATAGAATTTCAGTGCAAACTAGTGATATTGTACCTTGAACTCCTGTAGGTAGTAAAAGACCATAGGAAGTTCTGAGTTATTTCTGTATCTGCCTATGTTTCTTTAATTGACTAGTTATTTTCATTGTATTAAGAGCACCAGAAACCTGTGCAACAGAGCAATGACCTCCTTTGCAACACAAAACTTCAGTGTTTCTTTTCTCCCCACTCACATGTTGCTTTCTTGTTCATGAATGTGTCTTCTCCCATACGAAGCCATCATAATGGATAGCTTACTGGCCAATTTCAGCCAGTTTCTTTGTAAAGTATTTATATTTTATATTATGCTGCTTCTGCTGATTCTGTCCAGCAAGCCACAGATGGCAAATTACTCATTTTCTCAACCATTCAGTCTAGATCAGGCCTTTAATGTCTTTGAGAAATCACCAAGTCCTTGAAATTTCAACGTTTGGCAGCTTGTGCTTCCCATGTCAAAAGGTTATGAGCACTCTTTTGTGTCTTCACAGATTTTAGAGCACCACTGCTGTGCATCCTTAATGTGAAATCACTTTCTTTCTGAGGATGGAATGCAAACCTACCTTCCAAAGAGATGCAGCACCTAATAGTCATCTAAGTTACAAGTAAATGTCATCAAAGTTATGTTATGTTTGTATGTCTCTGGAAATTAGCTGATAGATAAGGAAAAAAGAATAGTTCACTTGGTCTATTTGGTTTGGCCAGAAAATTAGCCAATAAATGGGGATAAAAACCAACAGAGCATCCCAACTCCTCATTGCTCAGGCTCCTAAGAGACTCTAGTCTTGTATGATAAGTACCAAATACACTCCCAGGACTATGAACAGTCCAAAAAAAACGATAGATCAAGGAGAATATTTATGCATTTCAGAGTTGTACTGATGGATTATAATTGATGTTAGATTCTAGTGAATTTGAATTAAACTACAAGGGAAGGCATTTGTGGATGTAGGGAGAGAAGTATAGTACAAATGTGAAAATGTTTGATGTGCAGAAGTTCCTGCAAATATGCTGAGCTATTTCTTCAAACTTCACATTAATTATTTGTCAGTGTGAACAAATATTTTGGCTGTGTTTGCAGGCAGACTAAGGACTTAGTCAGAAGGTACAGCAGTGCCTGGAAGAGACAGCACTGAAGTGGTGTCTTACAGCTGTTCTTTACTGCAGAAGTTTGCTGTAGTTCATGATCTTTTACCAATATCAAGACTTTTTAAAAGAGATGATAGATTGCACTTCCATGACCCATTTCAACAGACAGAGCTGAGATGTTCCTGACTGTATATAGTCACTCCACACAAGTGAAGAGCAGCTGCTACACAGAATTTTTAGAAAAATGTCTGAAAGGGAACACAAAGGCCCTGTCAGCCATCTCTGTCTCTTAGCAGAATGCATTAATCCTGATATAATGTCTCATTTATTTAAGTATATTAAAAAAACCAAAAAACCAAAAAAACAACAGGCAAAACCCCCAAAAAACCCCAAAACCACCAAAACAAACAAACAAAAAAACCCCAAACCAAATCAAAACAAAACCAAAAAAACAACCCCCAAACCCCCCCCCCCCCCCCAAAAAAAAAAACAAAACCAAAAAGGAAGAAAATTGTTTCATGTGGAGTTTTTCGGTGTGTTCAGGGGTTTGTTATTTTGAGTTTTATTGATTGGTGGCTGTTGTTGCTTAACCAGATCTTTTCAGCTAATTATATTCCTAAGTGATACTCAGGGCTAGCAGATGTTTTAGGGACTCACATAAATTACCTTCCTTTCCCCAGTCCAAGTGAAACTCTACCAACACTACAGCAGGGTATTCTTACTCCCTTTCTCTAAACTGTAAGAACATAATCTATCCAAGCTGGGTAACATAGTCATCCATACTCAAAGCTGACAACTGTGCTACAGTGCTGAAGTGATACAAGAGTACTCTGTGGACAATCTCCTGTCCACAAAAGCCATCAACAGATGCCTCCGTGACACTGTAGACGAGACCAGCTTCTGTTTCACATTAGACTTATGAGATAGTGTCCTTATTAAAACCACTCCTCAGTTCTTTGGACATTGTTCAGTGGCTGATTTCACACTAAGGATTTATCAGAGGAAGCTGTTATTAGAAAATACATCTCAGTTTCTAATCACTTGACTTTTCTTATCTTTAGGAAGTGATGGGAAAACAGGGAGTAGTTTCTACATGATGAATATCTTTCATTTCCTCGGCAGAGGAATTGACTTGAATTTAGAAGCTGAAGGCTGAATTCAAACTCTCTCTTCAATGCTCAGTGCCTTTAAACAAACCTCTTTACTTTCAAAGTTATGAACTCCACTTCCAATACCCCATTGTGTACTCAGAGGGTCACTCCTATTTCATCCTAGGCACTGAATTCCAGGGTGAAACCAAGATTCTTTTTCTCAGGGTAGATGCAAAGGAGAAAATACCAATGAGATATTCTCAAGAGGTAAAAACCACACAAACTATACTAGCAAAGTTTAGAAATTAAGTAACATTGGCAAAAGAGTACATACAACATAACATCGCTTATCAGAGCATAGACTTAGCCCACTGGATGTAGAAAACCTTTAAACCCATTCAATGTTACATTCTGTGAGAAGAGAGTTAGAAAAAGAAAGGGAGAAAAACAGAAAGACAGGTAAGATACAGAAAAACAGATATAGCTACCAACTCCTGGGCTCCAGTGATGTAAAACTTCAAGGTGAAGGAAGGGTTAAAGGACAACGTGCTTGCCTCATGGTGACCCTTCACAAACCTTTTTGGCCCGTCCTGGGCCTTCCTCCCTGGTGGGATTTCTGCTTACTTGGCCACTCAGGGACTGGGTCAGGCAGCACTGGGGCTGTTTCCAGTGTGCTCTGATTGGCAGACACTGCGGCACTGGGGGGTATCAGGGGCAGGGCACTACCACGCCCAAGCAGAGTCTGACCCACGCCCTATCACACATTCAAAGCCCCCAAGATGTATCAAAACTGATCACTTTTTCCAGTCTCTGACAACTCCCCCAGGCCAAACTGGAGTAAGGAGCTGAACTCAGAATATAGGAAGAAAGTACCTGGTATTTTACACCTTGTCGGCTTCCTAACATTTTGCTCACATGAAGTATGCCTTGGAACTCAAGGGTGTGAAAGAGAATTTACTATTTATCATAATGACCCTTGAGAAACTCAGCTTCCCAGCACCTCATCACAGTGCTGCAGTGTGAGCTGCCTAGATTTCAAGAATATTCTAACAAGGATTTAAATACTTATGCAGTCTTTTACTTCAAGATTTCCAACATATTTAGCAAATTAATATAATATAAAATAATTATTATTGTTGTTGTTGTTATTAAAAACCGAATACATTTTATTGGTTTGATTTTTTAAGCAATTGTGATACATTATCACTCTTAGCACTGTTGCAGAAATCGCAAATGGAGAACATGCGATCCACAGTTATTAGCTTTCTGCAATAGACAGAGACACATTTTCAGTGTCAAATGACTTCTGACATTTAATTTGAAACCCAAACCATCTTATAGTTAACTATCTTGGAGTAATAATGATAAAGCACAAATGCATTTTATTTCTAGCAATGGATCTTTCTGTTTGTCTTAAGTAAATGAAAATACATTGTGGAGGCCAGTAGCACAAGCGACAAAGAGGGTCCATTGGTGGGACCATCCCTAAGGATAGGAATTCTCCCTAGGTTAGGTGCGAGGGTTTTTCACCCCCAGAGGGTGCATAAAGTTCTCTGTGGCTAGCTTTTGATCTTAAAAAGTCCCATGCCAGAGCCAGGAAAGACGAGAGACGCCTGTGGGTTCGTGTTCAGGTTGTTTATTTTCTCTTATCTCAGAGTGTCTGGAGCTAACAGCCGTAGCAGCTGACAGCACTCAGAATCACGGCAGGACTGCCCATAGCAGAGGCGTCCCCATGACCTTTATACCCATTCTGCAACCCAACCATCTTTTACAACGTATTACTATTTATCAATTTTTACCAATTAATTTTTACCTATTTTAGACATGACACTTCTGCCTCAGTGTTCCCTCCACCAATTATTTTTACTATCGTCACAGCAGAAGATGGAGGAGAGAGAAGGAAGGAGAAGGAGAAGGGACACCGCCCTCGATCCTCCATCTTGCCCTCTCAGTCTCCATTCTAAAAAGCTAAATTCTACATTTTCACCCTGTGATAAACTAAACTAATTATCTTGTATT
Organism: Platysteira castanea; assembly: GCA_013397175.1. Taxonomy (NCBI): domain Eukaryota; kingdom Metazoa; phylum Chordata; class Aves; order Passeriformes; genus Platysteira; species Platysteira castanea. The sequence goes on along the minus strand of VYXC01003467.1, from coordinate 38,170 downwards.
CTTTTGACTTTGTAGTTCTTTCTGTAATGTTGGCAGTTGTTTCCATGGACAAGGATCCAAGATAGAATCCTGGGCTTCTTGCCAGAGTCCTAAGTCTGCCTGGTGGGGTTCCAAACCCCCCTGGACGGACAGAGGGATACTCTGGGCTGCCACAGTTAGGGAGACAGGAAAGGCCTCTCCCAGGATGCTTCATTTAATTATGTTAATGTACCCCAGTTCTGCTTCCCTGGTTGGCCCGTTAGCTTCCCTGCCCCTTTCTACCCTATATATTCCTGATTCAGAAAGTTCTCCCTTCCCCACTCTCCCACTGACCCTTGTCCCTTTGCCACTACCTCGGAGTTTCCTCATTGGCTTCCGTACCCTAGCCCCGCCTGTGTACCACCCCTGAGCCCTCAGACCATTGGTCCCTGATGCTCTCTCTACCCCTACCTACTCCATATATGAACCTGGACCCTCCCATGTTTTTGGTTCTTCATCCCTGGACCCCTTCGCATGGCTGGAATGAACTTCTCCTGTGGAACTCCATAGGAAGACCCTTCCCGCACTCTTTGTCATTGGCTCCTGCATTACAGCTATCCGGTGTGTGTGGGGAGGTGTGTTTGATGTTGGGACCGCTGAGTGCCTTCCCCATGTAGACGCTTGTAGAAGGCTGCGGCACTTTACCATCTACCCTCGCCGCAGCAATACATCTTATGGTCAATAGCTCATACTTGGAAACTGTCTTTTCTTTATCAAGCTCTTTCGTCTGTTCAAGGGCTGAATCCTCTGTGCATTCTGTTTGGGATTGGGTTTTTTTTACTGGAGAGGTAGCTAAAATATTGAGAGATTTAAATACATGTTGTCCTGCTTTTGCTAAAGCCTTCTGTGTATAATATGGAGTCAAAATTCTTTCTCATGGAGTTTCATGTAAACAATAGCTGATGTTTACTTAACTGTATTTTCTGTTTTTCATTCCTTTTGTGATAAGGGAAAGTTTGATGAGCATCGTTTTTCTCCAGTGGGATTGAGGAGGAAGTGACATATCCTCCAATCCCTTGTGGAATTGAGAACCCTATAAAGTATAAGAAATGTAAATAAAGTCTCTCTATTTTCCTCTTTATGAACCTAGCAAGTGCGAGAGTTTCCTTTATTGTGTCCTTTACCGACACAAACACATATTCCAGTTACTTTCTTTTTTTTTTAGCAGCGGAAGAAGTCTTCCAAACAAAACTTTTGACAAAGTATATTTCAGGCTAAAATAATATATGAACTTGTGCATAATATGATTTGTTTTGGGGAAAACTCTAACCATGCTCAAGTTATACCTCATGTCCACCATTGTTCTGGGGGTACATAGTCTGAAGTTTTTGAGTCTCTTTTTGAAAGCTATTAGATGTCAAGTAGCTGAAGATATTTACTTCCTGTAAATTCAGATATCTTATATGTATTTGTATTCTATCCTGGCCTGAACCCTTCAATATTTGTTGTACCTTAACTAAACAACTGGTAAATAATCAACAAGATTTGAAGCAGGACCACAGACGAATATTCAGACAGATTTTGCCATTCAAGACTGTGATGCCTGATGCGGCCACCTAAAAAACAGACACTAGACAGGAATAAGGGAATATAGGTATTTATTTGAAGGGCCTTCAAAGGTACACCCTGGGCCGGCCAAAGGCGACACCCAAGATGGACCCCAAGTCATGAGTTCTTCACACTTTCATAAGTTTGGTTCATTTGCATATCAGGGTTAATTCTCCAATTAAAACTTCAGTTAATTATGTAATTTCCCCAAGCTCACCCCTTCCTCTGGAGATGTTAGTTTACACATATTGGGCCTAGGACAGTCTGGGTGTCCTTGGAGAGCAGGCCTGAGAACCTTTGTTATGTCTAACTGGCATAAGAGAACAGAAGTTAGCAGGCTACAAGAAACTTCAGAGTTACACACTAAGTAGTATACAGGATTTGAAAAAATATAAAAGTTAAAACCTAAGGCATCACTGTAAGACTCTGATGTGATGAAGCACTTGGAGTTCCTTTCTAAGCAAGGCACTGCTTGAAGTATAGAGTGACAGAAAACAGGACCAATTGAAGGTAGCAGTAATATGTGTACAGAGATATGATATTATGTATACACACCACTGTAAGCAGTTCTTTAAGAACGAACTTTACATAAGCGTTGAAACTTCCACAATGACACATTAGGCAACAAGTCAGCATCTCAAGAAAAAAGGTGTTATACTTTGAGATTCATTAGGATTGAGATCAGTTAGATGCACAAGGAAGTTTCTTTGTCTAGGAGAGGCCAAGATAAGAAATTGAACACTTAGAATAAAAGAGGGATATAAATTACCTATATAATATTTGCACGCAAGGCTCTTTATCAGTGAGGGCAACAATTATTATTTGTGAAAAATTTTAATAACTATCCTCTTTTGACTGTTTCTTCCATCAGTGTTTACTGAGGCTACAAAACAGATTAATTTCACATTTTAGTAGCATAAGCCAAATCAATTACCAGATTATATCCATTTGCTGCATCTCACAAATGAGCAGTTCCCATTGACAATTTTAACTGATGTCTATTTCACTCTAAATTCATTCCTCAAACAAATTATGCAGCTTAAAAGTTCCCTGGGCCTGTGCAAGAACATCAATACTACATCGACTTGCATCAGCTTGCAAACAGATACTTGAGTTATCTCTTATGTGAGCAATAATTCTTTTCTGACCCAGTCTGTGTTGTGAACAATATACAATCCATTTTTGACCCAGTTCGTGCTGCATTTCCAGTCAGTAGTTATGGTTTTAATTAGCCATTGCTTTCACAGAGTTTTAGTTTGTTTTTTGGTTTGCTCTTTGTAAATCAGAGATGGCATATAGGCTAACTAACCGAACCACTGAAGCAGAGGCAGAAGGAAGCAACTGTGTGTGTTTATGTTAATCTTTAGAGACCAGGATTATTTGGATTAAAAGGAACAGCCATTCAAATAGTCTTTTCCTCATCCAGGGACAACTAATAATCTGACTAAAAATACTAGACCATTAAAAAGGAAGTCAAAACAACTCTTTACTGACAAAGAATGTGTTTCAACTGCATAAAATCCTTTCTGCTGTGGAAAAAATATAATTTTATCAGTTTAGAACAAGATTTAAAGTGTGAATAACAAATTGGCACATGGTAGATTGGGTCAAATTTTAAATATACTTCATAAAGCCAATAAAAATTCTCCTGAAAATGAAATGCCAAGAAAAATGGAAGATGATGAAGACATGTCAGCTAGAATGATATGTCAAAACTGCAGTAAAATAATTTAAAAGCTATCTGTAAAAATGATAGAGCTGTATGTCCAAGTACTCATGATTTAAAATCATTGCTATTAAACAAAAGTGCTTATCTTCTTACTAATGTGTAGCTAATTAATTAATGTTAGGTACTTTAGTTTAAAATTCCTCAGTCGAACAGAAACTAAAACAATATAAACAGCTCCTAAATGGGCACATTACAATTATATTCCCACTTCAAGGACTACTAACTAGACAATAAAAAGAGAGGATTGGCTTTATAAGATAATTCATCCTCCATGTCAAAGTCTAATTCAGCTAATTTATTTCTTTATTTTAAAAGTGGTTATGGTGCCCTAGTGACTCCTGACTTCCAGAAACTGTAGCATTTGACTGTCCCATTTTCTCCCATTCATTCTTGGGCAGAGTCTGTATTTTTCACTGGAAGACTTTTTCATCTAAACAAATATCTAGAACTGTATTTGCATTTGAAAATATGTTCTGATGAAGATTTATTATTTTTTAAACAATTTTTATTACTATTACTATTTGTACCATTTTTATCCTGAGCATGGATACCAAAGTAAAAGCAAGCTCTGGGTTTATTCCATGCCTTAGCCACCTACACACTTCCTAACTACAACTTTCAGGGCCTAATTCCAAAATCTTGAGCCAAAAATGAAGCATAGTATAAAATTGCAAAATATAAAGCTTGACTCAAGCCAAGATTTCACTTATTGTGATGGATTCTTTATTATAACCTCTGAATTAACAAAGATAAAATGGAAAATCACAGAATTTCCTGATTTGGAAGGGACCCACAAGGAATAAAATAAAAACAGTGCCATACTCCTATTTAAAACTTAAGCAGTTTTATTGCTATATCTTTCCAAGGTTGAGTAAAATAAAAGTTGCACACACAACTGGCAAAAATACTGTTTTACTCAAACACACTCCATCTTATTACACTTGAGAGCTCTAAATTCAAACTCTCATGGTTTCTAGAGTTTGGTGTGGCTTTCCTTGTGGGGCAAGTATATATATTTATGTATCTATACATGCATGTGTATACAGAGTTAAAAGTAGAAGATAAGTATTCAGTAGCTTCCTTTCATATCAATTTGATTTCTAATTGCATTGTCAAAACTATGATCAAGACAGATTTAACTGTAGCAAAACACAGTTTAAACTGAAGATTGGAAATAGTTTTAGGGACAAATTTAAAGTAGAAAAATCTAAGTTTAATACAATGATTCACTTGAAATGGAATTTCATGTTATGTACAAAACAAACAAAATCACATGTACAAAGCAGTTTTCTGTCTGACTCAATTCAACATTTTGTACTACAATTTCCCAGAGTCTCCTTTACTAGAATGGGATTTTTTTCAGAGTAAAAATGACAATTTCAAAATTAAACTGAACACCAGTATGGAAACTGTGGCACTTGTTTTCAGAATAAAGTTATCCATTTCCATAGCTTTTTAAATTTCCAATTATTCTAGATGCAATACCATATTTTTGTATTAAAATCAATTAAAGGCTGAGAAGCATAAGTTTGCTTCCTACCCAACATATTTTATAACTGGTTCAAAACTGCTCAGGCATAGAAAGAATTTGAACTAGGGTTTAGAAGGAAATTGAAATGACTGCTTGTTGAGGGCAGGGAATGATAGGAACTCTGCCTCTATACCTGTTATGAAGACTATAAGCTTGAAAGGACAATTCCACTGCTCAAATAAAAGTAAGTTTAAGGTCTACCATTTATTGTAGGTATAAATCAAAGCATTGAGAAGTGCCTGTAGTGCTGTCAGAAACCATCAGAATTATAAATGTAGATGATGAAGTAAATATACACACACACACATGCACACAGAGGATTTCTTTCACTTCCACAAGCATTCAAAACCCTGATAGGGAACTAACCTGAGGTATTTATATCAACAACAACTGATAGATAGTTCAAACAGTTCACACTTCTTTTGTATATGTGCAGTGAAATGACAAGAGGCAAGATGCAAAACACAAAATACCCTTCAGGTAAAAGGAAAAAAGTCTTCACTGGTGTGGTCTGTGACGAACATCCCTTAACAGGAAAGAAGCACTTAAGATTCAAAAATGTTCATTGGTTGAAAGGAATGACAACAGTCAGAGAGTTTTATTAGTGAATTATGTGCTTGGCAGGGAAATCGGTATGTTAGTCCCTAACCTACTATATAGGCATGCAGGAGTGGGTTTGGGAGAAAGGAGAAGGGTAAAAGGAAAAGAGAAATTAGGCTCATGACAGGAGGGGTTGGATAAAAGCGTAGGGTGGAAGGGAAAAGAGAAATTAAACAGGTGCTTCCCTATTTCCACCTGGCCTCCCTTCTCCAGCCAAAATTTAGTCTTTCTCACAGAATTTTAATTACAAAAGTCCTTGGTTATTACCAACCATTCTTTTCTGTTATTACTAAGAGTTCCTTAGTGTTACTACAAAGAGCCATCCAGTTATCAGTGTTTGAGACACACACATTTGGCCATTATCTTCTGGGAGTTGAGAGCTCAAAAAATCTCACTTTGGACCACTATTTATTGGGTCTCAAGAGAGTGGGCTTTAGTCATAGTAATTTTCCATCGTGGCCAAATTCAAGTTGGTAACGTCCATTAAAGGTTTGGCAACAGAAATATTATTCTAATTGGGCTGTCATTCAGGCAAGAAAAAAGTTTATATGGCTGCTTGTTAAAAACCAGGTGCTCATTAGACAGCACTAGTTCCTGAGAACAGTGTTTCTGATAAGCTGGAGAGGGGCTTTGTCCAGGTGCAGTTTGTCAAGGCTGAGGCCTAATGAGAATTTCTCAAATAGTGCGGCCTGAGGAGGGAAGCTGTGACTAAAGGCAGATTCTCTAGGCCTATACATGGTCAAACACTAGAACAGCTTTCCCAGAGCAGATAAGGAAATCCCAAACTTCAAAATTTTTAAAGCTCAACTGACAAAGCTCTGAGCATTCTGACCTAATTTCCAAATTGTCCTGTCCTGAGCAAGGAGTTGAACTACAAAGCTCTCTCCAACAACCACCTTTCTCTAATTCCAAGATTGGTATTAATGTAAAAAAATGCAAATACCAGCATACAACACATTCCAGCAGGTTGTTACCAAGCAGCTCTGAGAAAAGAAGGCAACAACTTGACAGAAGTAGGAGAAAGAAAAATCAGATCTTCTTTTGTCCAGCTGATCTGTCTTAATTTGCCCTGGAGAATTTCACTGTCTGTTATGAGAGGCCCATCTTCTGCTTGACTTTATTTAATTGCAACTGCAACACCAGAGCAACCTCTCTCACCTTTTTTCTTCCCAAGACCTGCCTTCTTTATGTATTTGCTGAGGAAGAGAGAATTGTTGAGGAAGAGAGGGACATGTAGCAGTTTGAACACTCCATAGCAGGTTGAACATGAGGCCACTGACAAAGTGTTTGGCATTTGCCCTCACGGCAGTAATGTGGCACCCAGGTACGAATGCAGTATCAACCCACTGCAGCATCCGACTGTCACATGGCATGATTCTCTAATTAATTGTCTCCATTATTTGCTACCTCACAGACCTTTAATTCATCTGAAAATTTCACCAGTAAGGATTTTACATCAATGTCTGGATCAATCATAAAAATACAAAGTAGCCCCAGCCCCCAGGAGACCACGGCAAAGATGGCAATTTCATTGATTCTCCCCATTACCAACCTTATTTTCACACCTTATCCCGTCCCACTATAAAAGGAGGAGTCGGGAAGGACTCTTTTTGATAGATTTCTCGGACGAAAATAAAGCTCAAGTGCAGCAATATTGTATCTGAGAGCTGTTTATTGATAAAGAGTGAGTGTTCCTACCGAAGGGGGATAGAAAAGAGAGCAGAGAGAGAAAAAGAGAGACGGAGAGAGAAACAGAAGACAGGGGCAGATCGTTACCGCCGCACCCCGGGCACCCTGCTAGCGTTAACTCGGCAGATGGAGCGTGTGTGCCGCAAGCTGCGGTGTGTCTGCGTGGCTCCCGTAGCGGGCTGGCGCGATTTCCAAACAGCAGCAGGCTGCGTGTCTCTTCCCTCACAAAGAACAGGTTGCTGTGGCTACGGACGCACTCCTGGAACAGCTGCGGGTTGTCAGGGTCGGGGTCCGGCGGCTGTGGGCTGGTGCTACAGGCTTGTTGCTGTGGGCAACGCGGGAAACACGGCGGCGACAATGGCCGCAGGCTTAGGTGCAGGCAGCGTCTGCTCCATCGGGGAAACAGCAAAGCACCGTGTCATCGCGGTGATGACCTGCTTTGGGGAAGCGGTGAAGCAAGGCAGGACAGGTGCGGACAGGGAAGAAGCAGGACCACAGAGACAAAAAGGCAAGGGGAGGGGAAGGAGAGCTAAGCTAACCCTTCAGGGAAGCCCCTGCTCCCTCCAAGAAACCCAAAGAAAATGGCTCCTCCAGCGTCACAGTTAACTGCTTCTATGTGCTAAGGCTCCTCCCATAGTCCTATTTCCCAAGCTTTTTTTCCCGGGCATCCGGGCATCTGCTCTGCCGGCAAGTCGGGGGTTACTTGCAGCCCAGTCGTGGAAGTTCTTATCTGCTGCCAGGCAAAGTCTCCAAGGGGACAGGGTTGCCAGCAGGTGTACAGCCCCTATGGGACTCCTTCACCACNAGAGAGTGTAGTGGCTGCTTTTACAAGCAGGGTTTTTACAACAGTTACAAGTAATATAACATTCAAATAACAAACTATAAACTACAGAAAAGTAAAAAATAAATGCATAATTGCTAAAATGAATTCTTATTCATAACATATAACATATGCTGAGGCATAAATAGAAATCAGATTGGTCCCACTCACCACCCCGTGACTCATCATTGTTCATAATGATAGGGGCAGCAGAAAAGAGAAAGATACAGAGAAAGAGAGAAGGAGAGAAGAAAGATGTTGCTGACAGGTGCAGCTTTCTGAAGGCAGTTTTGGCCTGTGGAGGAATCGGAGACACGATATTTCATAGGTGTTCATTGATTTTATTTCTCTTCCCGCCATCATGGCCGGGAGCCNGGGAGCCTGGCCCAGACTGCCTCCCCCTGGGAAAACCCCACAATTTCCCGGGCCGGGGAACATGAAATGCCCAAAGGGATACAGAACCTGAGAACATGTGACCATAGAGCAGGGGTCCAAGAAACCTCGTGTCCTGCCATGCATCCCCCCAGGCCTCCCTCCCCCCAGGGGAAGCAGTGAGGGGGGGGCACCTCCTCAGGAAAAGGGTAGGGGTATTCAGCGACTTGGATTTCTTAACATATTTAATATTGTGTAACAACACAACTATACAATTCACATATAAATTCAATATTATGCATAGTCATTTTGGAAGCCTGCTGGACTTGTGTGCTAAGTTCTTTATTCTGACTTCACACTCAAGTCCAGCATGCTGTTCCACCTCCAAAACATAGCAATAACAACAACAATAATAATAAATGTTATTAACACTGTGTACAATTATCCTGTAATACAAACACACTGGTTCTCGGTCCTTTCAGAGCTGGGAACATAACTATAACATCTGAATGAGGTAATTAATCACCTGGAACTATTTCCACCCCTACTAACACACACTGTTTTCTTTCTGATCTCCTGAAGGCTTCAATATAATCACCTTGTCAAGCCTCCCATAGTCCTTGTCCTTCTCTTAGATGTAGCGCAGACTCCTCTAAGAGGTGTCTCTCAAGCTGGACTTGACATTCCTCGCCAGCTGGAATGCATGTCTTGCAATTCTTTCTCATAACATGCCAGTCTCGGGCATAAGCCTCTAAGTACAAGTCTTTTGCCCCAGTGTGGCTTCATTTCATATGTAGCCACTCCAGGGGGTGTCCCCAGTTGTCAGTTACTGCCTCCTAGTTTATTGGAGCGAGTCTGGTCAGTTCATCTATTCTGTCATTCCATTTGGCCACTAGATCATCCCCTGTTTGGTGAGTGGCTAGCCATACTACTGCAAAGTCACCTTTCTTAACAAATGCGAAGAAGTTTTGCCACTTCTCTTCCTGCCAAACCAGGAATCTCATTTACCTCCCACTTGTTCTGTTCTCAGAAGGAAAGTTATTCAGTACAGCCCTTAAAGACAGCAAAGGAATTAGTATAGATGACGACAGGAAAGAGGGACAGACATTCATGTTTGAAAATACTTCATACAGCCACCAATTCTCAAACCTGGGCGCTATCTTCACCTTCAATGACAAGCTATTGCTCAGTATTGGTCTGTAAGGCAACTGCCTGGTATTTCTACACCTTGCCTTCTTGCTTAGCTGAGGCATCGGTGAACCATGCATTTTGTAGGTGTGGGAAGAAGAGTGGTGTGATTTTTATTATGGGAGGGAGAGGTGTGCCACTCTCCAGATCTGAGGTGCTCCATTTCTGAATAGTTAGCAATTTAGTAGTCCCTTCTGCCACTTTGAAGGTGTCACATGTTTTATTTGTGTATACCACCTCCTAACTGAAGCTCTTTGGGCCACTCTGTCGAAGGGGGGGGGCGGGGTCGGGGGGTTGAGTGTTCCTGTTAAAACTGGCCTTATCACTTTAAATGGTTCCATTGGCACCTGAGTGCAAATCAAACTTCTGCCAAAAGTGTCATTCACAAAATGGACCCAATTAGTTTTTGCATAGTTAATTGTTCAAGTTTTGTGTGATTAATTAAAGTAATTAAAAACAGTTATTAAAGTTATTTAAAAAGTTACTAGTTATTGTTAAATCCTAGTGTTCCCTGCTAGAAAGGAAATGGTTCATCTGTCCCAGTTATGGGTTTGAAACAAATTCCTGTTCACACTTCACAATTGACAGTTTAAATAATTATATTTAAAAGTTGCCAATGATAGCTGTGGTTACTATGTGTAATTGAACCACCCTTTTATTGAATTAATTACTGTTTAAGTGTTTAATTAAAAGTTAATACCATTTTCTGAAGTGTCTCCCTTCCAGAAGCTGCAGCACTTAAGCCCTCATATTAACACCTCACAAACTATTTTTAGTCCACCTCTGAGGGACTGCAGCTCAGCACCAGGACAACGATGAATATAAATGAGGGACTTTTCCTGGCAATGTAACCAGTGACATCACCTCAAGGATTGAACTCTAGCAACTATGAGTCACTGGATACAAAACATTACCTCATGAAACAACGTACCCAATCAACGAAAACCTCAGAGGCTGGACTGTGGGCAGACCCTGGGTGTGTCTGGGAGGGGACAAACAGTTTAAAAGACTCAACGCCCGCTGGAGAGCCGTCCTTTCTCCTTGGACTTGCCACAGGAGAGACCCAGCACTGTGACGTTTGGTCACAGTCTCTATCTAGAGACCCTATTAAAGATTCTTGGCTTAGTACTAACTAAAGCCAACACAGTGTCATTGGATTGCTGCGTTGGGGCTCATAGCCAGTACAGGTCTAAGAGTCTTTTATCTCTGCGCCCGGATTTTTATTTTATTTTCAATATTTTTCTTTTCTGTAACAGTTTCAGTTTTTCTTTCTGTTTAATAAATTGCTTTTTCTGAGGAAATTCAAGAGCTGCTCGTTTTTATAACAAAAAGAAATAAAACAACATCTTTGGAAACAGTAAGTACTCCAACGGTGTTGCAACAAACATACTTTAACAAACACACTGCACCACCAGTGGTCTCCACAAGGGGTACCCTATTTTAATTAATACAATTCCCCTGTCCACCCCGAGATTTTTCACTGGATCCTGCTTCATACACATAAGAATTTGAGGGAGGTAAAGGCTTATTCCATAAGTATCTCCCCTGCAATTCCTCCAGCAACAGTTTTTCTCTGTTCTGCTGCAGCTAGCAAAGCCCTAAGATGGTCACTTTTGATCCTAAATTTCCTAATCCAGCCTCCGGCACCCCTTCCACCTATGCTTGTTGAGGTCTTCAGTTTCCTTGTATGGGATTTCTCTGGTACATTCTCATCCCCACTCAGATCTGTCAAGGGAGGTGCATCTGGCCTTATGTTGTAGTTCTCTGGATGTGGTTTCCTGGACACCCTCTCTGGCCACTCTGACACTACCTGTTCTAGTTGGTTTGTGGAGAGACCGTCCATAGTCTTTTCGGGATTCTCTTCTGCCAGCCTTGTGACCAAACTGCCTGTCTTATGAGTGGACACTTTCGCCCACCTTGGTTGGAATGGGAGGAAATCCTGGGTGAAATTCTTGGACTAAATTAAGCATGTCCCACTCTACAAGTTTCTGGTTTGCTGACTATTGGCTTTACTGGACTGTGCTTTCAAGAGTTTGACCCCAAATCAATCAATTCCTGGGCTACCTCTCCCCAAGTCCACACTTTGCCTCCCTGGGCAGTGGTGTCTCCTGCAGGGAAGGAGGTGGTACTGTCCAGGGCAGCAGCAACTCTCTCAAGTGGGGCCAAAGTCTGTATTTTCCTTTGTATTTGTATTGCCATTGGTTTCAGAGAATCAGAAAGCCCTCTTATTAACTGGGTCATCCTGTCAGCATCTACTCTCAACATCATAGGTGATTCTTGTGAAAGGGTTAGCTTACACTCATACATCATTTGAATGCATGCTGCCTTCTGAATATTTTCTACTAAGGCATCTGTGGTGCTTTATGTGGTTACAGGGTCTCCTCTCTCCAAAGGGTTTAAACCTCCAGCCCAGAAGGCTGCTCTCTGGGTTAGGGACCATGGGGCTTGGCACTCCCCAGTAGTAAGGAAAATTCTGGGACCCCAGTACACTTCAACTTCCTTTTCTCTAAGAAGGATTTGGTCTCCGTCACTCAAAGAAACTATCCAAACATTCCTAGGGGTAGTAGCTAAAGTCCTTTTTTAACTTAGCTAATTTGGTAGCAGTAAAAAGTACCTCTTTGGCTGTAACAACAGGGGTTTGATTCTGATCATTTTCATATAAAAATTCAGTTTTCATTAGCAGGTGGAGACAGACTGTGCCATTAGAGTGGCTCTGTGAGCCCACCAGCTCCCTTCTGGGTTCTGTGAGGGAGACCGCTCTGCCTGTGGTGTCACCCAGGCGCGCCGTGGCAACAGCCGGTGCCCTGGGCTCCCAGCTCAGCTCCTTTTACAACATTTGTATCAAACTGCTGTTCTGATTTCTTTTCTAACTGTCCCTCTAGGTTTGCTACCTGGGCTTGCAGGGACTGAACCTATGTTCATAGAAATTTAATTACCGCAGCTCCCCAACAGCTCCAGGCTGCTTGCTCTCATAGAGTTGAAGCCAGAGCCACCCCTAACACAGCAGAGACACCTGCTTTCCCTTCCCTTGGTTTAGATTTCACTTTCAATTGCAACGCTGTGATACGATCTATCATGCTTTGCACTCTGTGCCAGTGTTCCGCAGTCCACTCCAATCCAGACACAGATTGGTCCCCCTCACACCTGTCAATGACCAAAGTTCTAATTCATCTGCTGTGTAGCTTGTTAATGCTACATAATGCAGTATTTTAAAATTGAAATATTATGTGATACTAAATTAAATGCCTCAGAGAAATCAAAGTATCTAATATTGACACAGGTGTCTTTATCAACCAAACCTTGAACTCTGCTGAAAACAAAAACAAAAGCTGACTTTTCTGAGAAGAAGCTCCATAGTGACAAGCCTAATTATATTTTTATTATGTAATTCTTATACAGACTCACAGAGTAGCCATTTCATTTTTCTACCTTAGGCTAGCACCTGGCTAATGTTTACAGCTTCACTGACTCATTCTTTTTAACCAGCAAAACTATCTTGTCTGTCCTTAACATCTTTTGTCAGCTTTCTAAAGAGGATAGATAAATACCACAGCAAAAGCAGGTTCCTCAATTCCTTACCACCTCACTTGATACATTCGTAGAATCATAATATAGTTTGGGTTGAAAGGGTCCTTAAATTCTTCTCTTTCCAATGCCCCTGGTATGGGCAAGGACACCTTCTACTAGACCAGGTGGATCAAAGCCCCATACAGCCTGGCCTTGTACATTGCGCAGGAAGGAGCATCCACAGCTTCTCTGGGCAACCTGTGCCAGTGCAATGAATGGGCTAGTCACCTTTAACAGGTTAAATAGTTTATTAACAGAAGAAACGACAGCTGAGAATGAGACCCCGAGATAAGCCCGAAGATCCCCACAACAAAACAGAATAAAGAACAGTGCATGCGACACTGGGTTCTCCGATGGCAGACAAATTCAAAGGAGGACCAGGTGAAGACCCCCCTGGAGAGTTCTTATAGTCTCTGGTTAAACAGGATTGGTCCATTTCTTAATCCGCACTCTGATTGGTCCATTAGCAGGCCTCCGATTGGTCCATTCCAAGTTCATTCCAAGTTCATTCCTGACCATTCATTCATTGATAAGTCGTCCTTCCTATTGGTTGACTCATTCACCAATCTGGGTCAGGGATGATGTCATTACACCTGGGGTTAAGGTCTAGAAAGTTCCCTCCATTGGGTTTTTATCCCCATCTTGTGGTTACATTGAGGTATTACACCCGTACATTAGCACGTGTTTTAAGTTGATTAAAATTAACTTACAGTTCATTTACCATAGAGCCCAATTCCAACATAACAATTCATTAATTAAGTAACCAGCCTACAAAAGCCATCCTTTCTATATCACCAGTGCCTCACCACCGTATAGTCCCAACACCATATATTCCCAACTTTCCTGATGTTCTGTGCCAAGTATGCTGCCCTCCTCCTGGACTTTATGGCAAATGCCATAGCCCTGAAAAAAGCCAAAGTTAATATGGAACGGGAGGTTACCCACAGGACTAAATAAAAGCAATCATTTGCTGTAACTTCTAAAGCCAATTCCTACAGAGTAGGTAGAGCTGATTCTTCTACCCAGGAACAGGTTTCAAAGCAATGGATGGATTTCTGCCTGTGACATGTCATCTGGGCTGCAGTAAAAGCTCAAGTATGGAAAACTTCCTTTTAATCTACGAAAGGATCCTTTCACACTCCCAACATACTTACTTTGGCTCTGCTGCTAAAAGCAGTGCCAGACTTGTGTGGGTCTCTCACGAGTTTTGGAGTTATTCTTTTTCTCCATTTAGTTCCAAGAGGACTAAGGTGTTCATTCCAACTTTTCTAAAAGAAGAACATCTGAATTTTAAAGCCCTGTACAAATGAAAATTACTATTCTCCTGACGCTTAGAATCATTTTCAGCTTCTTTCTAACTTAGTTGCCTGCTGAAGTTTTAAAAATGTGAAAGTTATGCCTCCAGCCTGTAAGTTATTTTGAAATTCAAATCCTTTGACTTTTGAAGTAGAATTGTTTCACAGGAAATATAGAGAGGCAGAGTTGTTTCTCCCAAGTCACACAACAGCTTAGTATCTTACCAAGAATAAATATTTATTTATGCGTCAGATCATGAACAATTTATTTTTTTCATACACTTATAGACATATAAGTAGTCACATTTTATAAAAGGATGTTTAACCTGAAGAAGGACTACAGAAAAATGGAGTGCTTCAAAATCTGATTGACAATAAAATTGGTTCATATAATACAGCTTCATAGATACCAGTGCAGTTTCCATTTAAAGCTGATATGAGAGTAAAAATATCCTGATGCTTTCTTTGGATCCTTTATGAATTTAAGATGAACAAAAAGAGAAACTCAAGAAGAGGAAGACAGAATTCAGACATTTATGCAAAAGGAAGAATCAGATTTCAGTGTTCACTTTGCCTCAGGTACACTTCAGGGAAATGCATGATATAAATATGCATGTATTTGTGCAAGTAGGCCTAAATCCCATGCACCGTTTTACACTGCAGCTTTCATCTTGAAATGTGGGGGGAAAAGACTTCACCATTCTCTTTTTCTACACCACCACATATGGTATTTGCTTTTAAAAGTTTTTTGACTCTCAAGAAACTGCAATATCTTAATTTAACTGTGCTATTGGGAGCCATCAAAAAAATTATTTTGACAACCAGCTTGATAGCTTTACACCCTACCTCTGAGTAGCAAGAAGTTCAGGTCTCTGCTAACTGTCTGTGACAGGTCTCACACACCTGCTTCTATGCCCATCATGGCAAGAAACAAGGTCTGAAATGAGAGCTCTCTTCTATTATAAAAAATGATGTTCTGTAGTTTGTAATGAAACTGCTGCCTGTAGCAGTGGAACCACACTGAGAAGGACAAGACAGCACAGAATCAGGTGGACACTTCCATTGTACAAACAAACCATAGTCAGTCAGCCAAAGGAAATTTCCATCAGAGGAAGATACAAGTAGCATGTGTCAGCATATCATGGCATGTACCAGCACAGCTTTACAGCTTCTTTTTCCCCATCACGAAGTTATGAAGCAAACTAGGTTCTGAAAGAAGCCTTGGCCACCTCACCACTCCATTGTTGCATAAGCAGTGGGAACATAAACACTGTGGACATTCCTGTCCCATGCGTGGAAATGTTCAAGGCTGGGTTGGATGGGGCTTTGAGCAACCTGATCTAGTGGAAGGTGTCCTCCTTGCCCATGGCAGACAGCTGGAATGAGATGATCTGTAAGGTCCCTTCCAACCCAAATCATTCTGTGATTCTGTGATCTGCTTAGAGCACCTAGGTATGCTAAGCAATAAGTTTAGGGACAGTGGAAGATTTCAGTCTAAACCTCACCTGCTTGTTTAAGTGAGTCAATGAGACAACTCAGGTGTTAGAGAACTGGATTACAAATAATTAAATCTTCTTTCTTGTATATGAAATACATTTCTACATACACATTTCAGGTTTGGAAAAACTAGTTCAGTGTCTGCTGTATATGGGTTCAGGCTTAAAAATTACTATATTGTGCTGGGGTGGAATGGAAAATTTTTAATTTTTTAATCTTGCAAATATAATATTTCAACTGTTCTACTTTGTCTCTACTCCAGTTCTGAGTCCAAGACCAAACTTTTGCTATTCTAAATGCCTATGCATTCCCTCAATTCTTTCTCTTTCCATGTGTGTTGATCTAGAATTCAATCTTTGAACCGAGTAACTCCTCCTCCTGATAGCTTAACTGGGCATTAACTGGCAGGTCTTGGGGGAATAGTGGGCTCTGACTGCAGTTTTGTCTAAAGGCTCTGCTGAACACCTCCCACAGCCATCAATATCTTACAGCAACTGCCAAGTAATTTCTACTATATAATCTAAAATTAACCATGATAGGCGCTATAAACTGATTTTCTCTGCTTTTCAGCAAAATAATTCTTATTCTTTGCCATGATGTCCTGGGGTGACTGTATGATACTGTATTCCATATTGTCTGCCAGACATGAATCCTGTGCCTTTCTGTGTCTTTAAGCTGGGTCTGAGAGAAAGGGAGAAAAAAAACCCGGCGCTTTTGTGTTCAAGGACACAGATATACACTCCCCTGCGTTCCTGCTGTGGCAGAGCGGAGGAAAGCATCTTCCTGCTTTTCCCAGTTCTTGGCTCTTTCTCTCAGGAGAGAGACAGAGAGTTAATCTCCCTGCTTTTTAGCCAGTCTGCTGGCCGAGGCAAGAAAGTTTTTCCCTGGGACTTTGGTTTCTTCCTCTTCTCTACTGGACTGTTCAGCAACACCAGACCATCAGTAGGAGGCCCTATACCATTGGCCTGGAGGGGCCCACGCCGAACCCCAGCTCTGAAGAGGAGAAAGCCACACCTGCAAAGGACTCTGAAATCTACCCAGATTCTCTCCACAGAGAGAGGTTTTATTATTTAGCATTATTTTTTTTTTTCCCGTGCCTACATGCACTTCACTTGTTAAATAAATCGGGTTTCTTTCACTTTTCCTTTGAGGAAAATTCTTTCCGAACATAGTGGGGGACGGGTGGCTGTGACCTGCCTTCTATCAGAGGAGGTTCATTTCGGACATTCCTCCAAATTTGAGGCTAATTAGAACTTCTCTGTTTTTCCTGAAGGTAGCATTTAATAGAGCACTCCTCGGCAGTATCTCTTAGCTTCTGAAACAAACAGCAACTAGAAAAACAGTTCCAGTAGAGATAGAAAGAGCCACCAGAAATCAAGCAGTATATTTTGACTGTGAATGTGGGTCACACAACAAAGTTCATCCCAGTATCATGACACTTTTTTGGAGTTGTGCCATTAATAAATTGAATTTTTTAGAACATGTAAAGCAGAGACTAAACTTTTTACTTTGCAAACAAATGAAGTTACCTACTTTCTTTGTATACACTGGCTTTCAATCGCATCTTAAAACATGTTATTTTTTCCTTAGAGACAGAATAGAATTTCAAGTATCATAGTTGTATACAATAATTTCTTTCCTTATCAGGTTATAAAGCTCTGACTCCTTACTATCTCATCACACATCAGTGCACAATTTTAAACAAGTCTTTCCCAGCTAGTAAGTCCAGTCCCCTACCACAACTGTGTAGCTCAAAAAGCACAAAGTCCACCAGCTCTGCAACTGGTCTAATTTATAAACTAGTTCCTATCCCTCCCAGATTCCATATCTGGATCCACATATTCACTTACATCTGAATCAGCAGAGCAGCATATAGAGAACATTTTGTCTGTAAATCAAAGGCAGATGTAACACAATGAGAATATCATTATTTTCTACTGTCTAATGCTTCAGCTCTCAGGTTTCCTCATTATCTGTATGGTTTTTGCACTCTTCAAGGTAGGAAAGAGCAGGAGAACATGGAACAAGTTCTCTTGGAACTCAAGGAACATGCGGTATTCTGATTTCGGGGAGCAGATTGGAAGGGTAAAAGGTAGACAACCTGTGAGTTGAGATAAAGGAAGTTTAACAGGGAAAGCAAAAGCCACATACACAAGCAAAGCAAAGCAAAACAAGGAATTAATTCATGGCTTCCCATGAGCAGACAGGTGTTCAGCCATCTCCAGGAGAGCAGGGCCCCCTCACAGGTAACAGCGACTGGGAAAGATACCACCATCAGTCTAAATGTCCTCTCCTTCCTCCTTCTTCCCCTCACTTTATATACTGACCATGATGCCCTTTGGTCCCTTGAAGTCACTTGTTCAGACTGTGTCCCCTCCTACTTTCTCAAGCACCCCCAACTTTGTCACCAGTGTGGCAGCACAAAAAGCAGAAAAGGCCTTGGCTCTGTGTGAGCCCTGCTCAGCAATAACAAAAACATCTCTGTATTATCAACCCTGTGTGCAGCACAAATCCAAAACACAGCCTCATACCAGCCACTAGGAAGAGCCCAACATTGTTCCAAGACACTGTTCTTAGAAATTTGTTAGAAAATAAAAATGTGCAGTCTTAGAACTTTTCTGTAATAGTAAAATTGTGCCACTATACCTCTTTCTCCCCTGGCCTTATTTAAATACCACATCATATTTTTTCTCATTTTAGCTGATTCAGGTATTTTTACTTTTCTCTAAGTCTCATCTGGAAAAGTGAGGTAGGTTTTATTATGATTTATAAAGCTTTAAAAAGATTACAACTTAAAGTCAAAAACCTGATTTGATATTGTTGAATTAAGCCTGAAGTAATGTAACCATGCAGAAGTTATGAGATGGGAATGTTATTAAATTCTCTACACTTTCTTCAGTGCTTTCTAAACTTCAGGTGTCTTCCAAAAGCTCTAGAATTCAGTTTTTTCACATATTGAAATTTCCTTTCTTCTTCAAAATAAATTTTCTACAATATATTATTTTAATAATTGAAAAGTAAATATTACATTTAGTGTGCACCTTTGCTTCATTTAATCTACCAAAAAAAAGGACAACATTTCCAAATCATACTAAATCAGCACTAAATTTTGTGTAGGGAACTTGCTCTGAGATATCTTCTACTGCCTGTGGAGTTACAGAATCCACTCTTATTCACACACTCTCATGTCTATATTGATTTTGAAAGTTTTTCTCGAAAGAATCCTTAACTCTGTATTCTAAAATAAATCTTGTCAAATAGAATGGATATGAGCAGCAATACAGGTTTACTCCAACTGTCAGAAGCACNGAATAAAGAAGACCAAAAAAAAGTGACATTACTGTTTTGTTTCTAAGTCTGAAGAAAGCTGATTTCTTCTAATGTCACTTTACATCAGTCCTACTGAAGATGTCCTGCAGTTCTTCCACACTTCTACATGGAGTCCAATTTATTTTTCTCAAAAGATGTTTAATTCATGTATTGCTAGAGTGATGCAGTAGCATTGCTCTTTCTCATGCTAGCAACAGAAAATGAGGCTACCTCAAGACCTAGGCATACATCCTGCTCTTCAGTCACATCCTAGCTTTTGTGGGAAGAACTCTGGCTATGCAGACTGAATAAAAACTGCTGGTCACTTCAGCTGAATAACTGGATGACAAAGGAAAGACACAGTGACACACAAACTTGTCATACCTTTGACACAAATATATATTCAAATAACAAGAATAGAGCAGAGGGCTTCATAATGTTTACAGAAGTATTTTACAGAGACAATGCCACTGACGCAGCATTTGTCAACTCCAATGAGATGTCAGTAGATGAGATACGTCAATGCAGATACATGTGCATTGGAGTATTACAAGGTCTAGGCACAACCACAGTATAATTACCAAAATTATATGCCACAGCAAAATTCCCCTTGGATGTTTGAGCCCTGAATCTTGCAGACTCCTTCTAACTCTGGTTAATCCCAGTTTCATAACTTGTCTTGTGCTGAGGCCCTTAGCTAACTATCTACTGACTTTCTTTACTAATGTCTCTGAACATAATAAACACTAAACCAAAGATTTCCTCAATTTATCACCAACCCAAATACAAAACCATAATAGTCTGAAACAAGCTTTGTTGAGTTTTTTTCTAAATTGCAGAGCAAAACCTTCATGCTCCTGTATACAGGGGTTTTTTCTTCACTAACCACACTTTTTGCTTGTCAACATCTATTGACTTTTTCTTCATACTAATAATTTGGCTTAAGCTTTGGAAATCAGCAGGTTCTGGAAAACTATAAATGCTGAAGAGTTTTGGAGATGTTTCTGTCTCCTATGATTACTCATATTTCCAGGGCTTGACATCCTCTTGTTCCTGGAAGCTACATTTTGCCTTGTGGCACATTAGTATTTAGATTAGAAGATTTAGATATTAGAAATTCAGCATTTCTCAGCTGACTATTTTATCCTCTTTTCACAGAGCCGTGAGGGTGGATGAAGGCGCTTTGGACCTGCTAGTAATTTATCTGATAAGGAGCTGCATGTTATTGCATCTTACAAGCCACTGGAGTATCCTATTGTTATGGATGCACAGTTCAACTCTGCCCTTTGCTGTCATTATACCATGCAGTACATTTTAAAGGCATATTTTTAAAAACATACTATGGAACTCAGGCATAGCTTGTGCAGTCACAGGCTTTTCTACAAAGACCACAGCCTTATGCATGGTGATATTAACAGGCATTTTCATATTTACTTCAGTCAGGTTTGTTTTCAGAGGGAGATGTTTAAAGATTTTCTACACTTTTCATCATTGCTTCCAAGCAGACAATACTCTTCTCCTGTGGAATTTTCACAAAGAGATTAGAAGGGGAAATAAAAGGACTTTCAGCAGAGCAAGGTGATACCAGTGTTTTAGGATCATCTACATTTTGTCCATAACATCGTCCATAATATAATATCTTCATTATTTCTGTAAAAGTCTCTGATCTGCTAATCCTGTAGACACCATCTGAAACAGCTCTGAGCTTTTCCCACCTATGTAGAAGATAGGGTAGAAAACAGGACATTTCCAGCTATGTTAATGAAATCTATCTTTCACCTATAAGTTTTGTGTAAGTTGACAAAAGAAGGAAGAAACTAATTTTTGCGGTGTTGGTTTTGGTTTTTCTTTCCCCTATGTTTGAGCTTTGCTTCAGGGCGACTCATTAGTTTCCAGTTATTTTTCCTACATTTTTCAAACAGTGGAGGGTTCAAGCTATTCTGCAGCTCAGTAGGCACTTTGTTGGAGTCATGCAATTAAAAAGTTTTGATTGGCTCTCTGCCAGGATGTAAAAGATAAGCAGCTCAGTCAGGCAGCCACGGGATCAGCACAGAGACAGGAGTGCATCTGCACCTCTACAATAGTACTTGTGACTGAGAGTCCAAAAAGTCCAGTCCACTCCTGTGTCATGTCCTGAAGCACCTTTCTTCCACCCCAGCTCTGACGGGATAATTGGGACTTAGGTGGCTACTCCCATGGGGTACCTCCAGCTGTTTTCATACAGCAGATAACTACAGGTTGTATCAATACACCAGTACAGAAATTCCTCTAAGGTGAGAATTACCATAAAATGGAAGAAATATTATATCTGTGACTAGTTAATTACAGTCTGAGCATGGCCTTGCATTAACAAGTTACTACTCTTGCACAGTAAACAGCTTTATGCCATATATTTGCCTAGTAAATTTTACATCCACTTAAAAGTAAACTCAGTCCAAATCTGGTAAGGCAAATGTATGGAGTATTTGCATCATAATAATTATGCTTTTACAAGTAGAACACATTCTACCTGATCTTTCACCTACCAGATTTCCTGATCTGCACAAGGATTTCAGAAATGAAGATGCATCCATACATTCTTTTTACTGATTGTCCCAAACTCCAGCTTAGTGGACCCTAATCATAAATAAACCAAGACATTTTCCAGTAAGGCTAAAGCATTCTTTTTGGAAGGCTAAAGCATTCCATGCCTCAACTCACACTTATGGTTATCTGCCCTTACAAAGCAGATATCACTTGGAATAGAAATGGCATATATATATGATCCCATGTAAAAATATCATGTGTGAAATTGTAAATTACCTTCCCAAAAATTCCATGAGGAACTGAGTACAGAATACGTATATTTCTTTGAACATGAAATGCCTTTCATTGTCTTGCATCAAGGGAAAGAAAAGCTCTCCTAGGAAGAAGGGGTTTTGCTACAGACAAGAGAGAAAGAGTGGGTGTTTTACATGACTAATTGCTTTCATTTAGTTTTGAAATACATTCCCATTTTTATAGAACTAGTGCAAATAATCCTTGTACACAAATAATAAAACATATATGGTTTAGTAAAATAATATCTTCATATACAGGCGTTTTTTAAAAACTAAAAGGTACAGAAATTCAAATATTCCTCCTCGCTATCTGGGTCTCTCTTCAGCTATACAACTCTGTAGCAATGCTAATTCCTAAAGCAATTTAGTGAACGATTTTCCAAAAGGCTAGGTACGCAGGACCTACACATCTGTACCAGAATGGCAGGTTTCAGAGCTGCTCAGTAATTGCCTGTTTTCTGAGAGCAGGGTTATTAAATACCAAATCGAAATGCTCTTGTAAAGTTACACTGGGCAAAACTCATACTATAACTGTCGTATAAGAGAGCAACAACCCCCTGAAAATTACTGTATCCTTTTTCCTACCCCCAATGTCACTTATTTTTCACCACAAACCTCTATGAAAGTGTACATGAACTCAGCTTGAAGCTGCTGTTGGACTTCTGCATCACAAGATGCTTCCCACCAATTTGTCCCATGAGGAACTCTGCGGACTGTCTTTGAATGTGCCGGGTTCAACATATCAAACATATCAAACACACTTGTTTTACTGAAGGTTATTTGTCCCTGCTGTGAATGAATAATATATAATAAAGTAGATTACAAAAACCTGTGAAAATTAAACCACGTATGTCTGTTGTAGACACTGTTTAAACTGCTGTGCAGATTGGGTATTCTCTAGTGATAGCTGCAGCTTGTTTGCTCACTGAAAGTTTTGAAATAGAAACTAAGTCTTTTAAACTGGTAACGATTTTCAAATGCCCAACAAATTGCTTTTGTGATTAATGATTAATTTGAATACTCAGGGGTAAATTCCCTAAGCACTTTGGATTAAAAAAAAAATCTTATTCTCAATACAGTTGTTCTGTAATGATGTAGTTTAAAAACTTAGCCGTTTGCATCCAGGGACATTCATAACTTGGCTCAAAACTGATGCGCAAACACTAATGACTTTGTTAGCAATATAATTCCCTAGGAAAACTAGAAGAGTTTGATTGTTTGAGGAAAAAAACTGCAACTCATTGAGTACCAAATTACTAAGGTTTACTTAATCATGGACTTCAAATAAGTACATACTGAACAGATTTATTGATTCTCAAGACATTATTTATCAGTCTACTCTTTAGCCAAAAAAGATCAGAATATGTTAAAGGATTGGTTAAAAATGTTAGTACGGGAATACTCCTGGGGAATCTTCTTGTCTTTTCAGTACATACACTAACATTTGCTTGGATTATAGTAATAAACGTAATCAGCCAAGGAAAACTTCCAGCGTCAAAGATGTTTGCCATGAATGGTCATCATGGATGTGCTCTGTTGGGCCCTTGGACTGCTGGTTTTGCCCCACATAGTGTTTTAATTAACATATATTTCTACTTCAAGTTATTGCCTCAGCTCCAAGTTTCCAAGAGTGCTCCCATGATGCAGATTCTCCTCCCACCTTCCTCTTAGAACAGTGAGGCTATTACCTCATGGCCTTTGCTGCCAGCTCTACAGACTCATCACTAGCAACAAAACAAAACAAAAACCAAATAAACAAATAAAACAAAGCACAAAAAATCCCCAAGCAAAACACAGACAAACAAACAAAACAAAACAAAAAATCTCACCTTTCTCAGAGTTCAAACATCATCTACCAACTTCACAGTTTACTTGAGGGCTTCCCAGTATTATTGGACAAAGCCCTGACAAACCACAAAATACCCATCATCACTTCCCCTTAAACTTTTAATTGGAAATTTAACTAAAAGCTTGTGACCATTTATTCTGTCTTATTTGAAAATTAAGCACTTGAAGAGCATCATCCTGCTTATGAGTCCTACAGATGAAGCAAAGTCTTTTCCAACTCTAAACCAGGCACACACTTTACCAGTACAAAGCAAAGGCTTTTCACAGGTGTTCCCTCTCAGGGGACAGTGACAGCAGGTATATGCAGCTGCTTTCTCAGCAGCACTAAACTTCAGCGAACTACAACCATTAGAAACAAGGAGGGAACATAAGGAATATTCTGATTCTCAGCCTGAATTTCCATACCTGCTGCTCCTTCCTGCTGTTTCTAGGCTTTGACAAAGACAGTCTAAAGCATGAAAAAAAAAAAAAAAAAAGCAATACTGCCATGAGATTTGAAGATCTTGAATATATTGAGTGTCAGTGATCTGTGACTGTGCTTGAAGACAAGTATAGATTTTTCCATTATAATCTGAAGTAAAAAGACACATTTTTGTACTAATTTCGGCCAAATAAAAACCTAATTTATTTGGAAAAATAACTTACTACCAAAAAAGAAATAACTTAGTAGTTACCCAGAAGAGAATGGTTTTGGCTGAGATGTCTCAACATATCAAGTTTTGCATGAATATTCTGGTTATCTTATCTATAGACTTGAATTTATTTAAAAACCAGTCTAGGTTTAAGCCCATACTGATTCTGTGCTATCTGATTGCCAATTTGCTACCCTACCCTGCCATCAATGTGGCTAAGCAAGTAAGATGTATTGCTGCCTCTATGAAATGGATTCTAGGAATTGGTTGAAGTGCATTAACTATGAAAACATTAAATTCCATAAACTTTAGACACAAGATGCTACCTCCGGAGGTTCCAAATCACAAGCTCCTTAGTACATTAAGGAACAATCAATTTCATGTTCTCAAGGTTTGTGAACTGAGCCATAAACTTTTAAAACAAAGAACAGTCAACACCATGCCTCTGAAAATTAACACAGTGTACTGTTCATAACATCGCAGTCAAATCACTTGGCTTGGTTTTGGTTTTTCATCCCACTGGACAGACGAGGAGGGAGCCAAGGTTGATAGAGAATAGCTGAGGTGGTTATTTACTTCATGAAGATTTTCTTGCAAAAAAGAAATCAAAGGAAGGTTCAGGGGTACCTTTTTTGAGCATTTTACATCATCTTCTTAGACCTTGAAGTCTAAGAAAGCTTAAGTGGTTTCTGCAAGCATACAGAAAGTTCTGCAAGCATACAGAAAGTTCTGCAAGCATGTCTCATTGTTGATCTTGTTAGGATCTCTGCCAAGTGATGGGGCTCCTACAAATACAAGCTGGTAAACATACTGATGGTGAAGGATATCCCTGGCAAGTTCACCCAAAGCTTTCTTGATGGAGAGTAGTTGGCGGGATAAAAATAAAATTTGATGGGAGTAAGACAAAAACTGTGACAACAAATTTGCCTTCTAGGAGAGCACAAGCTAGCAACAACGATCTCATGAACTGATGTGCTAGACACACTTATGTATCTACACCAAAAGAGTATAAAAAGTAACTCACTGCCTACCTAAAAGGAGCACCAGACCTCTGTGACAGATGGGACCCTAGCTGGTAACACCTGACAAAATCCAGCCCCAGGGATGCAGATCTTTAAGTAAGACTTTTCTATTATTGGTTAGCCCCACTCCTGGAAACAGTTTGGTCACAAGTCACAAATTTATAGGTGTATACAAGTAAATGTTCATAAGTAAATACTTTCTTCAGAATTGGAACTTCGTAATAACTTGTGATGTACATATATTCACTTTACATATGTCATAAGTATACTTGCTTTCCTAGTGGTACTTTTGTGGTGCCTTAAACTGTTTGTGCATATATAATTGGGGTTTATGTATATAAAAAGTCACTATGCAACTTAATGATCTTCACATACCTGTTGGTTGATTAAGCCTCATAGGTCACCACTGATCTCTTCCTACTACTTCCTACTTGATCGTAGATCATACTCAGCTATTAAAACTTTGCTAACAATCACATATAAACAGCAGATATCAAATGAAGCTGAGATTTAAGACCACAACCAAAATCCGCTCAGAATTCTGCACCTTCAGTACTCAGTCCTACAGACTTCAAATTCAAATGACTTTTGGTGGACTTCCCCATGAACAAGGAGGGAAGATCTGGCCTTTATTCAATCTACTTCTGTCTTCTTTTAATTAACCTTTAGATAGGTCAGTCATTCCTTCATTTCTGCAGTTGAATGTAGCAGTCAGAAAAGCAACCTGCTCTGTTAGACAGATATCATCGTTACCTTTCTAGAGGAACAGAGTGGGTGCTGGATCTCTAACTCAGAATTATCCATTTGATTTATGGATCAGTCCAGAAGTTGCCCTGGTCTGCTGTTTACCTTCGGTGTGTTAACCCCCCAAAACAGGTGTGTATGCTGTAACATATAATCACAGTGCATCCCACCTCACAGGTACTATGACCTAATAGTCTTCCTTCTACAACTGTTTTCCAAGTGTCTTCAGATTAATATTTGCTGGGAAAAAATTATAGTGAGAATTAATAAGGCAAAAACTAGGCAAATATTTTAAGATTTTTTTTCTTCTCTCCAATAAATGTTAAACAAAAAGAATTTCACTGGTTAGGGGAGATGAATAACCCTAGAGCACTGTGTCCAGCTCATTGAAAAAGGTTGTCCAGAGAGTTGTTAGATGCCCCATCTCTGGAAACATTCACAGTCAGGTTGGACAGGGCTTTGCACAACCTGTTCTAGAGGGAGATGTCCCTGCTCACTGCAGGGAGGTTGACCTTTAAAGGTCCCTTCCAACCCAAAATCTCCTATGATTCTAACGTGACCAGAAACAACTTTTCAGTTTGCATAGTTCAGTGTATTACTCTTCTGACTTCATGTCAAATGTTTCATCTGATGCTAGTTCGGTTCAGCAGAAAACTTCAGGTCAGCAAGCAATGACTTCAACAGAAGAGCCCATCTGCTTCAGATTAG
Organism: Platysteira castanea; assembly: GCA_013397175.1. Classification (NCBI taxonomy): domain Eukaryota; kingdom Metazoa; phylum Chordata; class Aves; order Passeriformes; genus Platysteira; species Platysteira castanea. The sequence goes on along the minus strand of VYXC01003467.1, from coordinate 11,234 downwards.
GCATGAAACAAAGAACTTGCAGGATCAAAGCCAAAACAGCCACATAGGTAAGGTCCTCAAGTATGGAATAATTGCCTTGTCCTCCTGGCCTGGGGCACATTTATCAGCTTACTTTATAAAGTTAGGATCTAATTAATCTAGAATTTAGCATATGTCTGTTATGAAATGACCTTTTTTTTTTTTTTAAAGAATGTAGGTCTCCAGTAATGTATAACACCTGTAGAGTGGGAAGAGAAATCCTACTTACACAGACCTCCTATAGCCAATTCTGACTCCAAGGGGCACAAAATTTCATCTGGATTTTTGGATATCAAACTGCTTTTGCAGGCTTGGAGTAATTGACTCTGCTACTTCTACTTTTCTTTGCTTCTCTAAAAGACATTTCCTTTTATGCTCATTCACTAACAGAATCTTGGAAATACTTTTGACATGCACTTTTCTCTCATGTATGTTTTTTATTTTTCAGTGGTTTTGTTCCACATCCTGTACTTCCATAACTTTGGATTAATTGTTTATGTGATAAAGTTCCCAAAGTGACCTTGGAGAGCTTAAATGCAGCTTTCTCACCTCCCATTATGTTCCCTTCCTCCAACATTTGGTACTTCACAATTCAACATGCCTATTTCATCAAGCCCCAGAGGCAAAAATAATGCTTTTACTGGAAGGGAACTGAAATGCGGGCACAAAATAATGCGTATCCATAGCAGCTTGAAGGCAGGACTTGTCTCGTGTAAGTGGAAAATCGGCACCAAGTTGTAGGATTCTTATTCCAAATTAACCCTTTAGCCACATTCCTGTCTCTTCTCCTTTTAATCTTCTGTTCTAACACATTGCCTGTTCATATTTAAAGCCCAGTAACAAGAAACGTAAACACTGGCATGTTTTCCTTTTGGCCCTCTGGCTATTTGCACTGGCACTACATGTACATGTACCCTAAAATAGACAGGATTTAGGACACCTGAAAATATAAGAGATCTTACTGAGCCTTCTGAATTTATGCTGTCAGAATCTCTCTAGTTCCTAAAAAAATATATCATCTAGAGAGGTTTATTCCAGTGCATTTGTAACCCTGCATAATATGCAAGTAGGGATGACATGCAGAAAACTTCCTTTCAGGAGACTGGAGAGAAAGTGATAATACTTCTTTTTTGTGGTACTGGCGTACATGACACACAGAGAGACAACAGGGTTGGGGGGGGGGTCCCCCTGGCTTTTTCACAGAATTATAGAATGTTAAGGGGTTGGAATGGGCCTTAAAGACCATCTAGTCCCAACTTTCTGCTATAAGCAGGGACACTTCCCACTACACCATCCAAACTGGCCTTGAACACTTCCAGGGATGAGGCATCCACAGCTGCTCGGGGAAACCTGTGCCAGTGTCTCACCATCCTCACAGTAAAGAATTTCTTCCTAATATCCAACATAAATTTCCCGTCTTTCAGTTTGAACCCATTACTCCATGTCCTATCTCTACAGTTCCTGATGAAAAATCCCTCTCCAGCTTCTCTGTAGTCCCTTCACACACTGGAAGGTTGCTATGAGGTCTCCACACAACTCTCACTTCTCCAGGCTGAATAGTCCCAACTTTCGTAGCCTGTCCTTATAGGGGAGGTGCTCCAGTCCTCTTTGAAACTTGGAGGCAACCTCCTCCAACAGTTCCATGTCTTTATGTTGGAGACACCAGAACTGTAGGCAGCATTCCAGTGGGGTGTCACAAGTGCATAGCAGAGAGGAAGAATGACCTCCTTCGACCTGCTGGCCGTTTCATTTTATTTACTTTCATTTATATCCATCTGAGGAATTGAAATAACACCAAAGACAAGAACTGAAAATTAGGAATGTCCCACTTGGAGCCTAGAGTTGAGTAATATGAATAGTAAAGTGGGGAAAAAGATGTACAAATAAAAGACCTGGATTAACCTTCTCACTTGAGAGAAACAGCACAGTACCGACTGAATATTAAAGAGACTAACTGTACACCCACATACTGGATTTCTACACACCCACCCCCATTTCAGCTTTCCCACTGGCAGTTGTTTAACATTACTGCCTCAGTATCGGACTGAAGAACTGTCACTGCAAATGCATAGACTGGTAATATTTCAATCTATCTACTTGGCTCAGTAGAAAATATTTTTTAAAAAGGTAACTAGCTTTAGTGGAAAAATTCACTAGTAATATTCAGGCTGAATCATGCTTTTTCCTGGTACTAGCAGGGTTTAATCTGAGACAAACCCCTTAGACTCATTTTCCTTGCCTTATAACCTTACAGTCACATCTGACTGCATTCTTTATTAGTTTTAGAAGTTTTCTTTTGCGCCTTGTCAGTGGCTGCCACCTCTCCACAGGCCAGGTTGATCTCCTCAGCACACACATCCCCTGAGCTCTCCCACATTCACCTATCCAGGGAGCAGCCATCCTGCTCTTTCTCCATGTGCGTTAATTTTTTTTTCCCCCTGTGGCTTCAGATCCCCAAGTGAAACACAGCAAGTCTTTTGGCTCTAAAGGATACCTTTAAAACAGACATTTTCACAGCCTTCAATCTTAACGGCTGGCTGAATAATAGAAAGAAATACTTCAAGAAGGGAAGGGAATGAAAAATTATCATGCTTTATTTGTTCTGATAATATGGAAGTTGCATTATAATATTTCCCCACTTTAAAAAAATAAGCTTTAAAATACACGCCTGCTAAAGTTAAATGAATGCAAGTTTAGAGAATGGATATAAGACATAAACACTGGGAATGAGAAGAAATCAGTAGAGGTTTTACTGCTAAAAGGTCAACAACACTTACAGGGAGATTCAATAGAAAAAAATCACCATGGAAAAAGTCTAAAAATAGGAATCTGAAATAGTTTCTTACTGTGACCCTGCATTGGAAAAGCTGTTGCTTAGTGTATGCCCACTGCCACCTGCAGACAGAGAGCAGTGCTCAGAGACTCAGCCCGGGGAGAAGAGCTGGTGAACCCAGGATGTCCCCATTCCCAGATAGCAGCCACTCAGCAGTCTTTAAGTGTACTAGCTCAGCTTTCAGAAACCTACACACATTGCAAAATTCGCTGTGACAAAAGCAGTGAGGAAAACATAAAAGACAGCAATAGTAATGCACCTGATGTGTCTATTGGCAACAACAGTACAGAATAAAACCAGATCCTCTTAAAATACATTCTAGATTAAAAAACCAAAGGCAGTTACTATACACACATGTACCATAATTGTGTTACTGTTGTGAAAATTGACAGCAGCATTTACAACCTCATTGTGGGTAACAGAGACAAGGATTTTAAGTGGAGGGAGCTGAAAAGATAAGTGAATCACCTGTGTTAACAGTAACATGTGATGGCACAGATACTCTTCCCATTAAGATGATCTTTCCTTTCTACAGCAACATTAAATGTAACTGCATGTAATACAGCCAGCACACATGTAGAATATTCCCGTTATCTTCTCTTCAAAGCAACACCTTCAATAACATTATCACATTCCATGAAACTTACACTTATTTTGTAAGAGTTTATGATGAATTAGGGAAGTCTTAATTTTAAAATTAAACAAAACAAAAACACCACATGTAGAAGAGCATGATTTCGAATTCTGCCTCCAGACAAACATAAAGGCTTTGAAAAGCAAACAGAAAGCACAATTTCAAAACAAAAGTTTCCCCAGTTAGGAATAAAACTGTGCTAAAGTTTCAGACAAACTTTTCTAGCATTTTTTAATGAGCATTTCAACTACTCCTTGCAGAACGTGCCCTTTTGTTCACTGGTATGTGGAAGTACTTCAAATTTGTTTTCTTCCCCCAAAAAGAGACAAGCAGCATTTAAATTTTCATTTCATTGGGTTAAAAGATGTCACTTTAATGAGATTTTGCTGAGATCAGAGAAATAAAGGCAAAAACATTGACTAGAAACTGTGTAAAGCCTTCAAAATAGTACAATTATTGTCAAGATCTTGCAGAAAGAACATTTTCATGAAGCAGATATCAGGAATATTACACATATTGAAATAAATATATTTACACATACTTTTTTAAGACTGGTAAAACATTTATCTTAATTTTATTTGAAAGAAAGATCACACTTCATCTTTTTTAACTCAATGGGACTATTAAAAATTAGTTGAAGATCTACCTCCTTGGAATACCAAATTTAATGAACACATCTAGCAATCATTTTCATTGTCACATTTGTGCCATTGGAAACATGAGTTACCACATCATCTGCAGGACTGGAATGCCACAGGTATGCAGGAAATCTTGGCTCCTTGAAAGCACTTGACCTTCTCCACACAGGATGAGTGTTGTGTTTGTGTAGTAATAGCATAAGAAAAGTTATGTTGAGACCTGAGACTGCCACAGTTGTCCTTCCTAAACCATTGTAAGGTGCAAACTTCCAGCCACAAATTAGTCCAGCAAGGCTGCATGTTGATGAACTCTTTCAAATTAAAATAGTGGTAGCTATCTTATTGACTTATACCACATTTATCCAAATAGGTTAATAAATTTTACATCAATAAATAATTTTTACATCATTTTCAAAATAATAATTTTAGATAATTCATTTGCCATGCTCTTGGCTCCTGAATATAAAAAGGAGGCCCTCCAAAAAGCCTTAGCACAAGCAGAGAATGGATGAATATGAATAATTGCATTCACTTCCAAAATGCACCTGCAGCCAAAGAAAACTCCAGAAAGCATGAAGCAACTTAAGGCGTGTGGTCATAGCTTCCACAGCATCCAGTTCAACAGACTAAAAAAGAGAAGAAGTTATAGGATAACACTGTCCTGAGTAGACAGAGCTGTATTTTATGGAAGAAGTCTGGAAGCACATCAATCTTCTCTCATATGTCTCTAGTTATTGTCCTTACTGTGTAACAAAACTGTCAAGTTCTTTCAGCTATTGAGAATTCTCTACCTTTCCTGTCAAGCGGTAAAACCTACAAATATTTCAATGTATTTAAACTGTACAGGAATATGGAGAAACACTTATGAATCACATACTATTTTGCATCTTTAATGAAATGCAGAGCATTATAAGCATATGCATACATCAGCTTCATTAGCCTCATTAAGATTTAAAAACATTTATTTCTACAGAAAAGAATTAAAAATATTAAGTTACCTGATAAAAGATTTAAAATTGAAGAGTGATAATTAACCTGGGGGTGGCTTCTTGCTAAACTGTCTGTGTTGCACCTGGAATGTAAAACACTGACTCCCAGTTACAGAACATGGCACATATTGAGTGCATATTAATGCAAGACAACATTGCAAAGGTGTTTAATTTCTTCATCCCCTGCTTCTGCTTGTCCAGATAACCTGGGGGACAATTTTTTAATTTTTTTTTCTTTTTTTTTAATTAAAGCCCCCACACAGGCATTCTGGGAAAGCACTATACACTGCCAACCAACCTTACCACTTCGTGAATGTCATTTTTGGCATCAAACTTGTTGGTTATTCTGCAGTCTTTCACAGAGGAACTGTCAAATCCAATTTCTTTCGTCACATAAAATACTTCTTTTAGTCTTTCCTTGTCCAAAGTAATCAAAGAAAAGATCATGTAGTATATTCTTTTTTGAGGCTTAAGTTGGCCTTTTTTTTGTCTTATCAAAGTCAAATCAGGACTGTGTGCTGAAATAAAGTTCATGACCCAGCAAATATGCTGCGCACTGAGATTTAAATGGAAAGACAACTCTGGCACAACTCCCCTGGTTATCAAGTGATTTTGTAGTAGATAACATTCATTAAGTACCTCACATTTATGTAAAAATATTAATCAAAAATTCACAAATGTTTTTTGGCTGTTCTTGCAGTATAACCCTTTCCTCAAGAATTCCGTCAGCTCTTTGTTCATGTTTCTTTACCAGTTTTCTAGTTATAAATCATTAAATAGGCAACACCTTCCTAAAAACCCATTTCTCTGAGGTACAAAATAGAAAGTACCAAACTCTGCGCTGCTAATCCAAGTTCACATTGCTTAGCCAGAAACTGAGATTAACAAAAATAAACCGTGAAATTACTTTATTTATAAACAATGAACATGTAATAGATTATTAAGTTATCATAGTATGATTTACTCATGGCCTAAAAAACCATTTGAACTGAACTCTGTAATGGAAGCCAGTTCACAGCTACAAGCTCACATAAAGGTTGAAGGAATTCTGGCCAAAAAAAAAAAAAAAAATCTAATTTATAAGCAAGAACAATCCCAAACAAAGACTTCAGGGTAAAAACCATGCCACATAATAGAGACAAAGAAAAATGGCATTTCCAGTGCTTTCTGTTGCTAAGGATAGGGCTAGAAAAGTACAAAATTTTTTTTTTGTTGAAATTGGAAAGGGCTTTCATTTCAAAACCTGCTTCTTCATAACAACAGTATATTTTATATATAGGGGTTGATGAACAGTTTTTTTTATCCTACATGTATGAATTTATTTAGAAGAGAGGTAAACTAGTCTTGAAAATATACTTTATTCTGTAAAAGACAAGTTAGTGTTTCAGCATAGGCAATAAGAACACTTTCTACTCGCTGGAATACAGTGTCCCAAATTTTTTCATCCAACATGGTCACAAATTTCTAGCTGATTCTAGATGAACTGTGAATGCCTCCAGACCACAGCAGTCCTCACAGATGTCATAAAGTCTTCCAATGGAAAACAGAGCTTGAATTAGGCAGAAGCACTCAGGTTCTGGACTGCAGCATCTCCAAGGAGTACCGCTCTGTATTATTATCACTTCTCTGGTGCCTTTTCCCCAGCTACTTCCTGTGCAGGAAGAAGTTATTACTTCTTTCAGGCTAATCCGCCCATGGGATGAAATGAAATCCATGCCATTTTGATCCTTGGGGAACAGGAGAACTTTTCAACATAGGATTTTAGAAGACATTAAAGGGAGTGGGCAGCTTGCTTTACATTTTTCAAAATATCACTTTTCTTTAGAAACTTCAATTTTCTTACAGCAGAAAAAGAAAAGTTATGCTGACTCTACTTTGCCCCTTTTTAATTGTACATTTCCATGCTGACATATTTCTTACTCTCTAGACTTTTTTTCCTGTCTCCTTGACTTTACCTTCTTCCTAATCTGATTAGAGCAACTCGTGCCAACAGTAGAAGAAAGCCCATCATGCTAAGATAAAAGTTCATTGTGTTGCCAAGGAATTTAGTTTAGAAATTTTGATTCCTATGACTATGAAAACTTGTCACCTGAGAAGATTGTCAGTAGTAGGAATAAATGTTGCACTCTAGGCCCTTGGTGGTAATGGGAAAAATATAGGGGACAGACAGGACATGCTGAAAGACAGAGATGGAAAGTGAACAATAGCCTCTTCCTTTTCATAATTACTATCTTGAAACCATTGCAAGTTCCTTCTGTTTAGAACACATTCATGGATAGTATTCCAGACATAGATTCTGGTAGTAAAAGCTGATTATTTACTACAAGGAAAATTACAGAGCATGAAGGTACTGTTGCTTAAATTGGTGTTGGTAGTATCACTCCAAAGGATTCTGCCTTCCAGCTGGCATAAAGATGAGACAACATTCCTCTATTAACTGATATAGCACATTAGCAATATTTCATTAGTATTTATCACACCAATCCACACTTCAGGACATCAGACAGAGGCGTCATAAAAACTGATATGAGTACCTTCACTTCCTGCATACAATCAGCTCCTGAACAACAGAGAGGCAGTTCTAATGGTGCCTAGCAAATTCCTGATGCAGGAACTACAGATTTGAGAAGAATGGCAATGACTTAAAGGCTGTTGCTATACTTCTGTATGAAGAATGTTTATTATACAAAAGGTTTTTCAAAAGTGGAATTCAGTTTTAAACAGAAACAGCTAGATATACATTCTCTTGGCTTTAAGAGTTTGTTGATTTAGTCAGTGCAGAGAAAAGACTGCAAACACGTAAGTTTCCAAAGATATCTGTAGTTTGCATAGTTTTTACCAAATACCAGGAAGATAAAAGCCATACTGCAGCATTGTGATCTAACGTATGTTACACAGTTAAAGCCCCTGTGTAAATTTCACTGATGGTTCAGCTGATGGTATTTTTCCTAGATGTCCAAATATATAACCTTAATATTAACAAATGGTTGTGTGACCTTCAGCTAAGCCCATGACCTCAAAGGAGTAAGGATGCAAGGAAATGTTTTGCCTTACTCAGTACAATGGGAAGACTAACAAAATCTGATAGTAACATGCTTACATAGTTAGGAATCACAAGCCACATGCACAAGCTCCTCTTGTTTTTACTGTTCCCCAGGAACTGTGCCCTATTGATTCCAGTGCTGCATGAAAGAAAAGGAACTCAAGGTTTAGAGAGCCAGATACAGTAAAAGAGTATAATCTGATTATAAAAATAAGGTACTATGTAAAGTAATAGCCAGCCAATCATTAAAATTTGTGAGAATAGCTCAAGAAACACTCTAGCCCTAGAATGTGTATGGAAAAAAAATAGTAATGGGCCATTCTCTAGATAGACAGCTCTATATTTTCCCTCTGGATTTTCCTTTTGTCAGGTTGATTAATGGAATGTCTTCACATTAATCTGCTTTTGGATATCTTAAATCTCAACAAGTCCATTTCATTTTCTTGCCACCAAAACTTCCAGTAGATTTCTTCTAGCATGTTAGAATGACAGATAAGTTCCTGCAGCCAACTCTGTAAAGAGCTCATTATTGTTTCAGACTCATGTACTCACCCTGGAGGTCTTCTGTACAAAGGCCTCCAGGGTTCCAGGTCATTTAAAAATCTGTGTTGAGTAAAGGTGTCATTTCTCTACTCGGGGAAGCTTTGGAGCAGTGTTCAAGGCCACATTCTGAATTTTATATTGTTTTATATTATCAGTCCACATACTCAAGAAGTAACTGCAATAAACCCTAAGTAGTTCAATCCAGCACACACTTGATCTATTTTATTTATGTGTTGTCTGCCCTATCTTGAAAAGCCACAAAGTTATTTATGAGATGGTTCTATTATTTTTCTTTAGAAAGTTTCAAGCTCTCACTGGCTGCAGAGCAACATCATCTGTACATATTTTTAATCCACTTGCAAAATGCTGCTGGTTTGAAACTCGTGTACCATCACTTTCAATGTTCAAAGAGAGAATTTTGGAAAAAAAAGTACAACTGAAATCCCTTACCTAACGTCAAAATAAACTAATTCTTACACTCACTATGTACTTTTGTCTGCAGAAATGAGCTCAGTTGGGCTCTAGTGTAGCTGTGTTAGTAATGGTGCTTTATTAGAATTGTCATGGGTTTTGCATTGACTGAGTGAATTTATGAGTAAGCAATGAGGTGGCAGATTGATCAACCACTTGAAAGAGATCCTGCCTCTGCTCCACAGTGTGCCATCATTCATTTTCCAAAGTTTGTGACACTGGCCCACTAATTTGGGGGCAGAAGAAAGAAGGGAAGAGGATATTTGTGATCTTTTATTTGAGTTTGAGTGCATGGGAGGGGATCCTAAGTAGGAAGTTTTCCATATTCTTTGCCACTGTGATTGGTTTTTTCCAGTCTGCAACAAGAATCTGATACAAACAAAAAATTTAAACCATGCAGATATTCCAAGCAGTCAGACCACAAGTAATCCAAGACAGAAGCATAAAATGGGATGAATTAGGTAATTACTAAAAGAGTTAATATAAATTGCAAGCAAGACATTTTATAAATTAAAGTTTGAATTTCCTGGTCAGCTCCACACATGTCTAGAAATTACTACCACATTTAAAACCCATCTACTGCCTAAGATCCATGCAAAGCAACTTAAGGTACCTGTCAATTATAAACAGAACCAATGATATTAATATACAAGTGTAGACATCAACTTTCTGTAAATTAATAATAAATATATGTATTTAAAAATATTTCTCATTTTTATCCCATCTCAGAAAGGTCATCTGCTTTGTCAGCAGTAGCTGCCAACCAAATACCAAAGATAATTGTGAAAGTTCTCCTTTCTTCTAGACCAAGGGAAGGCTTTTCCCTCCATTTCAGTCAATACCAGCTACTGGGCTGGTTACCTGGAAGCATGATTTTACAGTACAAATCTGTATTTTCATACATAGTGAAGGGCACTTCTCTCCAGCTGAGATCAGAAAAGTTCCTCAGATGACAATCCAGTTAAAATCACATCCTTTTCCTGCTTAGTTTTCTGAACTGTCCAATGCCTTTCAGCCCATGCAATTATAATTCCTGATGATATAGTAAGGAGCTCAGAGTAGGCCTCTATACCACATATTTACCAAATGCTTAATTCAATCTACTTCTCAAAGCTATCTATGTGCTTTAATATGATTAACTCATTGATTGTTTTGAGAAGAAAACTATTTTACCTCTTAAATCTACCTTTCACTGATATAGACACTTAAAGGTCTAATGATAAGGAAACCATCTGCCAGTCAAGTCACTGCCCTTTTTTTAAAAAAAAACCACTAAAATGAAACATACCCTTTAAAATTGAAACAAAAAAAAAGTAAACCACAAATAAATTTAGATTAGAAACAACAAAGTCAGAAGCAGAAAGTCAAATAAAAAAAGAAAGTCCTCTCATTAGCCATTCAGGCACTGGGAGGAGCTTCCTCCAGCCATCAGAGGTGCGATTAAAGAAGGCTCTAGGGAGCGCGATGACCCAGAGCATGGCGAACAGGAGAGGGGGCATGGCACGTCTTTGAGGGCATGGCATGGCAGTTTGCAAGGCAGTTCATGCAGGCAGGGCAAGCAGGCAGGGTTGCAGCCATCCTCCTGCTAGTGGGGTTTTTATTTTGTGTTGGGGTTTGTTTGTTTGATTGATTGATTGATTGATTGGGGGTTTTTTTTCAGCAATGGTCTCCAAACAATCAAAAGCTATAGCTAGTAGAAGTGTACCAACCCAAACAGAACCCCCCGAGAAGGATGCATCCGTCCAGACCCATTCCTGTAAGCAGTGTCTGAGCCTGTCAGTAGTACTAGTAGATGGTCAAAAGACACCTGCTTGCAATGTGAACCAGCGAATGATCTCCTCTGTCTGGCAGCCAAGCTTAAGGAAGAAGTAGAAAAACTAAGGAGTATTAGGGAAAGTGAAAGCGAAGTAGACTGGTGGAGTTTCACCCTTCCATCCCTGAGAGAAGCCTACCAGGAGACAGAGAACGCCCATGCATCCTACCATCAGGCAGAAGGAGGAGACCTAGTAGATGAAGGGGAGTCGCAGTGGGTCCCTACTCGGGGAGTTAATAAAAATTCCTCCTG
>VYXC01003464.1:107113-119420 GCA_013397175.1 Platysteira castanea | reverse complement strand
TCTTTTTTCTCTTTCTTTTCTTTCTCTCTTTTTCTTTCTTTCTTTCTTTCTTTCTTTCTTTTCTTTCTTTCTTTCTTTCTTTCTTTCTTTCTTTCTTTCTTTCTTTCTTTCTTTCTTTCTTTCTTTCTTTCTTTCTCTTCACCTCTTTTACTATTAAATAAAATATATCACTTTTTTGGGCACCAACATCTAACCTCATTTGGTTTTAATCAAGTTTTGGGGTATACTTTGAACCTTTCTGTGTTCAATCAATTTTCTTCACAGAGACTTAGTTTTCTTTGGTCTTCTATGTTTAAACTGGTTTGTAACACCTAGACAAAACTTATCACCAACTACAAGTACCAAGCATCCAGTCTCCTCATGTCCTTCCTGCCAGCAGCAGCTGTGTCCCAAAACAACTTTGCCTTCATGAGCCCTTTACCAGGTTGGGCCTGGTTCTGCACAACAATGCCCATCCTGGTACCTGCTGTGATGGTCACCATGAACTGTCCTGTTTTTTCCTTACCAAGCTCTGTAATTGCAATCATAATTCCTGAACATTTAACTTGNCATGGGACATGAAGTCACCAGGTTAGGCAAGGGGCTATTCTATTTTATTTTAATTTTTAAATTTATGTATTAATTATTTTATTTATTAATATATTTATTACCATTAAGGTAGGAAGTTTTCTAGGTCAGCTGAAGCCTTTTTACCCTGGGCGCTCTTCTGAGTTCAGATGACTGTGGCCCCACANGTTTTTTCTGTAAGCCTTCTGTTTTTAACCTTGGAGTCAGAGATTTTCTCACACAGTTATGTAAATAGAGCCGATGTTTACTTAAGTATTGGAATGTGTATAAGAATAATGTAGTGTCAATAAAGAGGATCCATTTTGCTTCTTTCTGCTGAACCTAGCAGGTGTAAGAGCGTCTTATTGTGTCCCCGCGGACACACCTCATATGCCAAGAATGAGCAGTACATCACTTTGCAGGTTTGTGTAACTTTCCTCGTTCCCTGAAACCTAGGAAAAACTCTGTATTTTTTAACTTGTGTTTTGAGATGANCCTGCATGAGTTTTCTTCATATTACAGCCCTATACAGCTAAACCGCACCTCAAGCTGTGACTGTGGCAGGGGTATCAAGCTACAAATAATTTTTCTTGTGAGCCAGTTGAATTTAACCTGTACCTAGTGTCAGAGACTGAAATGTTATAACTTATGGCCAAAACATCTTCATTAAACACTTTTTCCTATTATAGCAAAACTGTATAAAAGCTGCAGAGAAGACTACCACACCCTGACTAAGGCCCTGGTCTGCATGTTGATGGAGATAACACAAAGTGACTCAGGTCTGGTCTGGGGGAGAAGAATACATTCAGAGGATCAAGCTTAGCACCTTTGGGGTGGAGACCACTGCCCTGGGTCTGTGAGCTGCCAGGCTCGCACAGACCCTCACACCAAAGGCGGGAGGAGGACAGGTTTTGGGTGTGCAGTGAAAAAGCCTCTGGTCCGAGGCGGTGAAGGCCCATCCTCAGCTGTGCAGACCAGCTCAGCTGTGGGACCCCTGCACCCCGGGAAAAAACCGCATCCACATGAAGGACAGCAGAGGGGGTGTCATGGCCCGTCAAAGGCCCCCCCAGAGGGGTCCCCAGACCCTGCACCAGAGCACTGCAAATGATGCAACAGATCCACAGTGCTGCAAGGGACAGTGTCAAACTTGCCCTCCCCAGGGGAGGCACATGGGTGTTCCCACCTGGCCCAAATGTATATTAATCCACTGAATTCTATACTTTTCAGTGACACAGAGTGGTGGGGGATCCTCACCACCAAGAAGACCAGATGAGGGAGAACAACAAGACGTCATTTGGGCCCTGGGAGGGGTGATATGTTTCTACCTAATCCCTGTCACTCTCTCCCTGTCCTCCCCCCTCCACCTTCCTTCCTTCCTTCTTTCCTTCCTTCCTCCTTCCCTTCCTTCCTTCCTTCCTTCCTCCCTTCCTTTCCTTTCTTTTCTTTCTTTTTTCTCTTTTTTCTTTCTTTCTTTCTCTTTCTTTCTTTCTTTTCTTTCTTTCTTTCTTTCTTTCTTTCTTTCTTTCTTTCTTTCTTTCTTTCTTTCTTTCTTTCTTTCTTTCTCTTCACCTCTTTTACTATTAAATAAAATATATCACTTTTTTGGGCACCAACATCTAACCTCATTTGGTTTTAATCAAGTTTTGGGGTATACTTTGAACCTTTCTGTGTTCAATCAATTTTCTTCACAGAGACTTAGTTTTCTTTGGTCTTCTATGTTTAAACTGGTTTGTAACACCTAGACAAAACTTATCACCAACTACAAGTACCAAGCATCCAGTCTCCTCATGTCCTTCCTGCCAGCAGCAGCTGTGTCCCAAAACAACTTTGCCTTCATGAGCCCTTTACCAGGTTGGGCCTGGTTCTGCACAACAATGCCCATCCTGGTACCTGCTGTGATGGTCACCATGAACTGTCCTGTTTTTTCCTTACCAAGCTCTGTAATTGCAATCATAATTCCTGAACATTTAACTTGCCTCATTGTTGCCTTGGGCTTTTGCTAAAGCTTGTTTTTTCTGTAAGCCTTCTGTTTTTAACCTTGGAGTCAGAGATTTTCTCACACAGTTATGTAAATAGAGCCGATGTTTACTTAAGTATTGGAATGTGTATAAGAATAATGTAGTGTCAATAAAGAGGATCCATTTTGCTTCTTTCTGCTGAACCTAGCAGGTGTAAGAGCGTCTTATTGTGTCCCCGCGGACACACCTCATATGCCAAGAATGAGCAGTACATCACTTTGCAGGTTTGTGTAACTTTCCTCGTTCCCTGAAACCTAGGAAAAACTCTGTATTTTTTAACTTGTGTTTTGAGATGAGAACCTTATTTGCCCACCGCAGGAGACATTATGATGGACCCTGAGGGAACAGGGAGAGATGGTGTATCAGGGCTTGAAAAACCAGAGATGTTTATCCACAAGCCAAGAACAGTGCACAGAGCTGAAAGGTATGTACTTTCCTAAATTTTTCAACTTCAGAGACATCATCTTTACAGCCAGGGTGGGGAGTGGAAAGAAAAGAAGGAGGCAAAAAGAGGAAGCAGCAGAGGGATGGGTTTGGGTGCTTTATAAGAACAGCACAGTTACCCTCAGGGTCACAGCGATGGTAAGAGGAGAGACTACAGGTTAGTGGTTATTAGGCTCTACCCAAAGACTCACAGGTTAATTTCAAATAACAGGATTATTTTAATCCAGTGGCATTGCAAAATTCAACTCAAAGTTTTATTTTTCTATCAGATATCAGCCCTCTGCTTCCCTTCATAGATACTTATTTCGTGAGAAATATCACCCTTCCTGTACACCTTCTTCAGAGCCATCCAGTGCAGCTCCTGGGTCCTGCAAGGCCCTTGTCAAAACTGTTTTATGAAGGGATACCTGCAGACACACAGTGTAAGAAATGGTGCGTGGCAAAGGGCTTCACTCCAGGGACAATAGATGCTGCTGTGAAGATTACTGCCCCTTCCCTCCACTTCATGCCAGGTCAAGAAACAGCAAAGTGATTCCACATTTGACCTGTGTGTGTGCAGCACTGATGATTACCAGGCTTTCCACACTGCAAACAGTGTCCACAGAGAAGCACAGGATTCCTGATTGTAAAGCAATCACACTTGACTTCCCATCATCCTTTGTACGTAGAAATATCAGTTTAAAATAAAATGTTTCCAATTAGCAGCCTGCAAGTGATGGGTTGACTCCAAAGGCAAGAGGTCTAAATCAGTGCAGAAGGACCACAGCAAAACTACCCCTGGCAAGAAGAGAGTGACGTTTGCAATTAACACGTTATCAAGAATTATTATCAATACCTTGGTGCAATCCCAATTAGAAGTAAAAAATATCAAGAATAGTCCAAAGATTTCCCCAATGTGTTTCAAATTAAAAGAAAAACAGTTTAAAAAATGGGCACAGACAGGTAAGATGACTGAAAAAATGAGCCATTATTGCCCAGCCTGACAGGCAGCAGGCACCTTGCCAAGGCAAAACAAAATCATCTCAGAGAGTAACTATCCACAGAGTGTCATCTTCAGATAATAAAGATGCAGGCATAAAATGTCCACAGATTTTTCCCAGACTTTGTGTGGTTTCTAAAATTTGTTCACCACAGTATCTTGATAGGGGTTGGGGTTTCCTTCCTTCCTTCCTTCCTTCCTTCCTTCCTTCCTTCCTTCCTTCCTTCCCTCCTTCCATCCTTCCTTCCGTGGCTGTTTCTGGCTAAGATGGTGTTTAGTAATGGCGAAAAAAAAAAAATCCCTTGTGACACGGTAGCAAGATGCATATTAATTGACAAAGGTAAGTTCTGCAGCAGTTTCTTTCTCATAGGTTTCTGATATTTCCTCCTTAAAAAAACCCAAAATGGTACTACATGTCTTTAGTAAAGGCCTAACTCCAGCTCCAGTATGAGCTTCAGCAAGTGAAAAGGTGAGCAGTCTGAAAGCCTGTAATTTACAAGTACGGTGGCTCCTAATTGCCTCTTCGCAATACCTGCTTGTTTTATTTATTTTCTATCTTCTTTTGGCAATAGATGGAGTACATCAAAACCCTGATCTACGTGTCTACGTTGCTTCCCCAAAAACACCTTCAGCTCCCTCCCCACAGAAAGCAGAGCCCCAGCCAAGATTTTCTGTGCATCCACGTGGTCTCAAGTGATAACTCAACTGAATTACATTTTTAATTACATAACAGTTATGTGCAGGGATACCTGTGTCTATGTAGGCACACAGCTACATATTTGTTATAAAAAGCTTAGTTTGTTTGCTTTTGTGTTTTGTAACTGCTCCTACCAGGACATGGTTGCAGGATGCATCCAGGAAAAATCCCCAGTTTTGGGGATTTTGTTCATTTTTTACAGCAAAATATGGCTGCAGGAATGGTTACATTTGTGCTCCATATGCAGGTTCCAGTTTATATTCAAGCTGGACAATAAAGTAGGGAAAAAACAGCTGATACACAAAAGGGACTGTCTAGACAGTGCCCCATCAGTCTGGCTAAATTTGGTGCTAGTGCTCCCAGTGGGATTGTAATATAATTGTTCTGGTGTCTGCATTCATTTCCCATGTCAAACATCATCCCAAATATGTATCTTTTTTCCAATACAGTGGGCCCATAGGCCCAAACTCTATCATTAGATGGAAGGAGCTCAGAAATAAGCACCTAAGTAAACATCTCCTAATATGCAGAAGACCTGTCATTTATTTGCTGGAAGAAAAAAATATTAATTAAAACCAAAAAAAACCCAATCAAACAAAAAACCCTACACAACTTTTAATCAGAATGGAATTAATTTGACTTTCAGTCAAAATATAATTATTTTAATTAAGAATCGAAAAATATTTTTTTGAAAAATACAAAAATATGCTTTTATATAGGCATAAAGCAAAATCATCTTCTCCTGTATATTTATTAATATTATCAGAGAAAATTTAACAGAAATTTAGAGATATCAATGTGGAATGATAGGTATGAATCATAGATTGTAACAAAGTTAAAATCTTATGAAAAAACTTTAATGAACAAAAAGTAAAGAAAAAAAAGCTATATCTTATCTTCTTAAATGAAACTGGTGGCTATTTCTTTAATTTCTGTGAAATGAGGACCTTATTTATTTGGATTTTTTGACTGTTCAAAAGACATTTGACAAATATTAGAACCACACACTTATCTTGATTAAGACTTGTTCTATATATTTCAGAAAATGCTGTGAAAAGTCTGAAATCTATGAAAATTTCATCAAGGAAATCAAGCACAAATATGGATCTTCAAAAAGGGAAAAAAAAATGAGATTAAGAACTGTGAGACTGATGTCCACAAACACAATGGTAAAAGTCAAAACAAACAAATAAAATGCAAATACATAAATCCCGTGCTTCAGGAAAATAAAATACAGAAAATGTGTTTCCGATTTGTCCATCTGCACAGTTACATGTTGTTCTCCACTCTGTTTTGTTCTTTTGTTTCAAGGCCAAATTATTCCAAGACCTTTACATATAACAGGACTCAGGCATGATTTTAGACATTTTCAAGAAACATCCCCCTGATTAATTTTATTTTACAAAGTGTGGCTCTCCATGTGCTTCAGTAGCTATTTACATGACATATTGAGAATACACACACACACTCCTGGCAGAGACCATGGAAAAAGCCACACTGCCCCACACTGTGCAGTGCCTGGACTCTATTCTTGACCACACGCCTCACATTGCAAATGGCACAGATTTCTTCCCCATCATTTACCAATTCTGACAAACTGTAACTGTAAGCTTTAAACATGGCAAGAACTCAAATACCAGGTTATGCTGCAAACAAACAAAAAACCCACTCCTTCCTCCCAAAACTCTGGTGTGTCTCACTCCCTAAATTTCCTCTATAGAAACTTTGGTCCCAGCAACTTTCTGCAGGATAAGTGAGGGAAAGAGGAGGAAACACCAAGTAACAGGATGGGAAAAAAGCCCGCTTATCTCTGTGCAGAAGGGCCCTGAAGGAGCTGGCTGAGCTGCAGCTCATAACCCAGATTACTGCCCACTGAGGAAAATGAGGGATGGGAGGAAAAATATAAATATGAAAACAAATACATTAAATAATTTAAGTGTAGATTTAATATTGGAGTCACTGGACCTGCTGGAGGAGCGAGTGCAAGGGCATGAGGGTGTCAGGTTTGGGGGTTCTGGGGAGCAGAGGGGGAATATGTGTGCGCTTCCTGGTTTGCCTCCCTCCTTTCGTCCTCTGCACCAGAGGATGCGAAGCTTGGCGGGGCTCAGGGGCTCTGCAGCTGTCCCTCTCACACTTGAATAAAGAGGAACTTTTCTTTCTGGAGGGGGCAAGATCCGTGAATACCTCATTCAATAAGAGATGGGGCATATTGAAAACTATATTAAATTACCCTGATTAACAATTTTGCCATGAACAGGAGAGCTTTGGGAGATCTCTATAGTCAGGGCTGGAGGCTATTCATGCCAGCAGCTAAGAGGTCGAAAGGTTTCTGAAGTTCACAGGCTCAGAGCCTTTGTTATGCTAACAGACAATCTCAAATCAGCTGCCTGCTGGAGTGTGAAATATAAATGATTCCTTGTGAACCTCCAGTAAGTTGTCACTCTTGTTCTCCAAATACCAGGACAGGCTGTTAATTTATAGCAGGGTCCCTTTCTCTCAGCATCATGAGCTTTAAATGAATGCCTTTGTACTTCAAATAACCTTTTTAAGGAAGTTGCCCTGCCATAATAGCCCAAATATATATTGTTTTTCCACTACGAAAGGAAATACAGGTATTTCTCCAAATTTGTCTTTCCCCGTGCCAGAGGTGTTAGGGGAGGGTGGGAGAGATGGTCCCAAATACAGCAAGCTGGGACCCAAGGTGGGTGGGGGGCCTTAATGAGTGGTGATAGATGGGGAGCTGCAAGAGTCAAAACCTCATCCCCTGCCTTGTTCTGAACAAAACCCAGAACAAGATTTACTGTTCCAAAGCTACCTGTCCCCTGCGTTAGCTGTGATTTAGGGCATCAGGGAAGGAGAGGACGGGGCTGCACCCAAACTGTGGACGAGGTCTGGGGAGGGCCTGAGATTTGGGTACAAAAAGAAATACACCCTTCTGCAGGACGCCAGTGCTAATGCCATGAAGAGGAGAACAATCAGTTAATTATCTTTATACACGAGGAAATCAGTCTATTAAAGGATGTGATCTGCTTTTATCCAAGGAGGAGAGGGAAGCCTCCCCTGTGAGAACCCTGGTGGGGGTCTGGCGGGCATGCAAAGTGCAGCGAACACTCCACAGCCCTCCAGGATGAGGGGAGACCCCCTCCTCACCATGGCAATAGCGATCATAATTATAATAAAAAACGACACAAGTTTAGTTTGCTTGCACTGGAAATAAAAATGCTTGTGTCCCATCCTCCCTCCCATATCAGGAGAGGAAAGGAGGGGTCTCCCAGTCACTCACCACCCATAGACAAGGAAGATGTGCAAACACGTAGGCTTTTTGGGGATTAAGTTTAGCTGAAGAAGGAGTTGCAGGTGCTGCTGGCAGTTTCAGGCCTCTCTGATCCATGAAACCCAGAATGAGAACGACTTTTGATGGCTCCTTGTACTGATACTGACTAGACAGTGCTTTATTTTGGTGGGGCGTGGGGGGAAGAGATGATAATTGTTTTCCTCCTAATTAGCATTTATTTTCCCTCTTGGAAATTGATCTCACCATTTATTCTCAATAACCTTTTATAAAAATTCTCCAAAAATAGGAGAAATTAAGGTTTGATTTTATGCTGTTTGTAAGAAGAGAAGGAAAAGTTCTGGAGGACTTTTTTTTTTCTCTTTTTTCTTTTTTTCTCTGAGCAGATGCATGTATGGGGGCTATTATTCTGAAACACTTGAGTCATGAATTATCCGTGTCCTCTGAGTTATTAATAATACTTAGCACTTTCAGTGTGTTTTGCATTTAACAAAGAGCTGATGAAATGAAACACTAATTAGTGTCATGATTTTATTTTACATTTTGAGCCTTTTCTTTTCCTTTTTTTCTTTTTTGGTTTTTTTTTTCATTTGGAAGGGAAAAGTTGTCTATTTTTCAGCAAGTTTTCAAACAAATTAAAACCCGCTACATTCAAACTACTACCAAAAGTTTTTTAGTGAATTGCCAATACTGGCTTAATCAAATATGTCTAGAGCAGCTAATGCTGAACTGAACTGTCTGCATGTTAATGATGGTGTTGCTGACGGCATTTACTTAATTGACAAATAGCTTCTCCCCCTTATTTTCATGTTTCTGATGGCTAAGTTGTGAGTTTCAAATTTTAGCTTTCCTTTAGAAAAGCTCTAACAGGGTAGGAACAGCATAATACTCATTGATGTAATTACTAAATTACAATAAGCAGATTTTTTGAAGGGGTGACATTTTATTTTTGATCCAACATTTTAAAACTGCATAATATTTTAAGTACAAATATAAGAATTGCATTAAATATTTATTTTGTTGAAATATAATTCATTAACAGGAATCAAATCTCTTAAGCTTTCTAAGGTGACAATGTGAATATTTAAAACAGTAATTAAGTTTTTTTAGTAAATATTAGCCAGAACAAAGTTAGTTTGGGGGAGGATGCATCCAGGAGATTTCCTGTTCTAGCATTCCTGAATGGCATACCTGCACGTTAGTTTGCAGGCAAATTAATCTTATTCACAATAATAGTATTTCGCTTATACATTTGCTTTTTGCAAATACATTTCCACAAAGGGCCACAGAATGCAAAAATTATCAGTCCTATATATGAGTAAATAGAGGTCATTTCCTTGTAACCACTAGACAGTGACTGCCTGAAGTGCCAAAGGGGAATACTACTTTTCTACAGTATATGGACCAATTATTATATCTTTTTTTGCATATCAAGTACTGTCTTTGTGGTCAAACAAGATGAAAGCAAATAAAATAGCAAAAGAAAAGAAAGACTGCATGGAAAAGAACCACGGAGAAAAAGTGCAATATGACACCCACGAGACGGCTGCCTTTTCAGTCTTTCTCTATGATTATAGACCAATTCCTATAGGAAAATTAATGGAAAATGTCCCTTAGCAAATCTGCCAGAGGAACTATAGTTGCACTCTCCTAACACCCTTGCAAACAGTGACAAAACTTATTAACATATTTAAGCTTTTATACACACAGCAGATCATCATATAGGTTTGTCTGGAGGAACGCCTACTGCACATGTGAGTTATCACACTAATATCAACAAGTTTGGGTGCATGAAGAGGACAGAAAGATACAGATGAATATGTAACATAAAAGAAAACCCCTTAATATGATAGGCAAAATTAGCATAGATTTATCCAACAACTACATCATTTAACAGATGAGAAAAATACAGTATCAATAATATATACAGTGTATTTAAAAGATCTTTAGGGAGGCTTCTCAAATTCATGGAATGGAAGATACATCTTTGTAACAGTTCATTAACTCCTCTGCTCTTGGTCTAAATCGAGTATTATTAAAAGTTATGGAAACAATATAAAGGTAATGTTCAACAT
Source organism: Platysteira castanea (assembly GCA_013397175.1). Classification (NCBI taxonomy): domain Eukaryota; kingdom Metazoa; phylum Chordata; class Aves; order Passeriformes; genus Platysteira; species Platysteira castanea. Next base: position 109,369 of record VYXC01003464.1, on the reverse strand, counting down.
TGGATCAGAAACTTGCTTAAAAAAGACCAAACTATGTTACAAAACATTAGATCAATTCCAGCAACTGTGGACAAAATAAAGGCTTCCTAAAAACAGTAAATAGTTTGGATTTCAATCTATTCAGCAAAAATCGCTAGGTTACAAGGTTACTCTGTGGGCTGAGACTACAGACGAAGAACAAAGCAAATGGTTCCGTTTCAATAGGAAATATAATAAAACCTCCTTTATCTAAAAGCCATCAGGGACAAGCACTCAATACTAGTTAACAAGCAGGAACTGATAAGATAACATTTATATGAGGTCAGAAGTCAAATGCCAGTCAAAAGCTTTTAACCTCTTGGGTCATAAACAGGAATAGATAAAACACATAGATAGTTATTTATTGGATTTTAAAGGAATCTGATCATCGTGAGTGAACAACTCGATGATTTAAGTAATTGGGACTTACAGAGAGGAACTTTGTCATTAAGACAAAAAGCAAAGCTTCTGGTATATGATTTTTCAGAGATTTTGGGTTTTTTCTTTTAATTCACTTTTCTATCTCTTGTTAATCTATACAACTGAAAACAGACAGGTGATCAAAATGATAATCATTGTCTTAAAACAGGGACATACCGGGTCAATGAGAGAATTGATCTGTGCAATCCAAGGTTTGACTGAGCATTCAATAGGCTAAATATTTACAGTCAGCATACATAAAAGAACAATAGTCAACTTCCCCATTATGGTGTTAATACCAATGGAGTTTTGTTTTGTTGCTTTCCTTCGAGTCCACTAAAGTAAAAGCAACCTCATTTCACAGTAAAAGGATGTCCCTTTAAAGAAATGATAATAAGAAAAAAATCAAACAGCATCTGATATTTAAAAAACACCTTATTTTAAGTGCATAAATATTTCATGTGGATTTACAAAAGCTTTAATTACACTTCTAATATATCTGGGAACAGTAACTTCTTGTCTATGTAATTTTTATTTCTTCTTGTAGACTGAGCCTTCAAATTCTGTAACTTGCCTATATTTCTGTCCAAAAGTAATTTCGAAGGTAATGCTAAAAAAATTACCAAATAAAATGTAATATCCACCACCCAAGAGAGAAACAAGGATTGACAGAAGGCCCTTCTAGCCCCACTGTTTCTTTAAACAGAGTTCACAATACACTAGGCAAACACCGTGGATTTAAAGCACTTTAAAATGTTTATCAGAAGTATTGTATCACCATATTTAAATGACACCTGGAGCGCACTCACCTTTATTGACAATCTCTGTTCTGAACATCTACTTGCTCCACGAGAGCCCCCCAAGCAGAACAACAAGGACTAGTTGTTTGGATTCAGTTAATGTTTAGTAAAAAACCAAGCAACCCTAATCAGCATGCTGATTGCATTGCCAACTAACAAATAATTTACTACTCTGAGCATTGCATTCCATTAAAAGCTCATTAAATTTTCTGTTCTCCAATGGGAGCTTTAGCTTTTAAACTGCATGCTTTTGCTCCAAATTATCACTTAATCCACACTTTTTTCACTTCTTGCCTGCCCCCCCCCCGTGGCCCCCCGTCCCCACATCATAGGTAGGAATTTCAATACCTAGATACACAAAAGCAAGGTAAATAGGGCTCAGATTTTGATTTCTTTTCTAAATGCAAAATCTTTGGATGCCAGGACTGATTAAGAGTGAAACTACTTTGCTAGATTCTCACTTGAGCAGTTTAACTTCGGTGAAACATCCCTCTTCCACAGAGAGGAATGGTGTGTGATTTAGGTATGGGAATGCTTTGAACAATCTGGCGTGCGGGGAGAGAGAGATATATAACATGCCAACATTTTGTCCTTTAAATTGGAAGCGATTGCTTAATGAGAAAGGAAAGCAAGAAACTGCAACAAAACCCCAACTCTGTCTATTTTATTTGTGTAAATACTGAACAATAGAAAGAAAACCACCCTTTAGGTTACAGAGCACAAAACTTCTTGTCTGTCCTAAATATCAAGCATTGCAGTTAGGACACTTTGGGAGGGCTCACAAGGGAGCAAAAAGCTCATCTTCCTCAGCCTTGCATACTAAGGAGCACATAATTGTTATATTTCATAAGTAAAATGCAAGCAAATGTCAGCCCCTAAATTAAAATGCATCTTTGGATTGCTAATTGTGCTTATTGCAAATTTGGGTCATTTTGCATGACTGACTCTAATGTAGGGCTGAGATTGCCATGTAGCACAGTGAATTCCTGATTCCCTGTGCTAATCCTGAGCTCGGTGA
>VYXC01003464.1:91221-107103 GCA_013397175.1 Platysteira castanea | reverse complement strand
AACCCTAATCAGCATGCTGATTGCATTGCCAACTAACAAATAATTTACTACTCTGAGCATTGCATTCCATTAAAAGCTCATTAAATTTTCTGTTCTCCAATGGGAGCTTTAGCTTTTAAACTGCATGCTTTTGCTCCAAATTATCACTTAATCCACACTTTTTTCACTTCTTGCCTGCCCCCCCCCCGTGGCCCCCCGTCCCCACATCATAGGTAGGAATTTCAATACCTAGATACACAAAAGCAAGGTAAATAGGGCTCAGATTTTGATTTCTTTTCTAAATGCAAAATCTTTGGATGCCAGGACTGATTAAGAGTGAAACTACTTTGCTAGATTCTCACTTGAGCAGTTTAACTTCGGTGAAACATCCCTCTTCCACAGAGAGGAATGGTGTGTGATTTAGGTATGGGAATGCTTTGAACAATCTGGCGTGCGGGGAGAGAGAGATATATAACATGCCAACATTTTGTCCTTTAAATTGGAAGCGATTGCTTAATGAGAAAGGAAAGCAAGAAACTGCAACAAAACCCCAACTCTGTCTATTTTATTTGTGTAAATACTGAACAATAGAAAGAAAACCACCCTTTAGGTTACAGAGCACAAAACTTCTTGTCTGTCCTAAATATCAAGCATTGCAGTTAGGACACTTTGGGAGGGCTCACAAGGGAGCAAAAAGCTCATCTTCCTCAGCCTTGCATACTAAGGAGCACATAATTGTTATATTTCATAAGTAAAATGCAAGCAAATGTCAGCCCCTAAATTAAAATGCATCTTTGGATTGCTAATTGTGCTTATTGCAAATTTGGGTCATTTTGCATGACTGACTCTAATGTAGGGCTGAGATTGCCATGTAGCACAGTGAATTCCTGATTCCCTGTGCTAATCCTGAGCTCGGTGATTGTGTCAGGTGCAGTTCTGTATGCCTCAGCAGCTGGTTCATCCGCATCAATGCAAATAAGGCAACTCCTACAATCAAAGCCCCATGAGTCTAAAGCCTGATTGCAGAGGGCAGGCTAAAGCGCCATACAGGCTCACTTTCAAATCACACTAACTGACAAGACGACTCCAATGTCTCCCTGGTTTCAAAGCCAGCTTTTGCCAAAAAAAGACAAAACTGAGAAAAAACATATCTATATTAAAAAAAAAAAAAAATACAGAGACAAGCATCATTTTGGGTGTTTAGAAAATTCATATATATATATATATATATGTATATATATGAACTTGAGTGAGAGTCTACTGTGGCAATAATTAATGTAATATTTGAATACTTATGAGAAAGTATCCCCAGCCAGTGATTACTGGCACAGCCCACCTCTTTTCTCAAGGACGATCATCCAGGCGTTGTGGTCTCTCACCCCCCACCCCATGCGCTGTCCCTGCTGCCCATCCCAGAGGGGAGTCGCCTTTGTGGTGTCCCTCACCCACTCACCTCTTCCTCCTGGCTTTCAAGAAAACCCTAAGGAAACCCCTTACGGAAATCTTCCCTCTGCTTGCGCTCAGTTTTCGGAGTTTGTTCTGTCTGCCTTTCCATTAAGTCCACGAAGCTATAGAAAAACGCTACCTTGAAAACGAATAAGACCGTGAAAGGGGCTATAAAAATCCAAAGGTCACTCCAGTGGATCCCTATCAACGTATATAATACAAGCATACTCTATAAATATAATACACACAGTACTACAAATGCAAAACAGGAGAAAAAAAATAACCTTTCTAGCAAGAGCAAATCCTCTTGGACAGGGCAAAGAGGACACCTACAGCCCGAGCAGCCCCGCCCAGACGCTAAAAATCTGTCACAGGCAACATTTGGTTCCGGAGAACCAGAGTTTTGAGCAGCAGGAGCTGCGCCGCTTCCCTCACTCCAGGCAAAGGGAGAGGACGCTAGCACAGCAGCCCGGGCCGGAGACAGGACTTCGAGCTCGCCTGCGGACGGGAAACAGGGCAAAACCAAACAACCTCTACAAAGTATGCGAAAGGAAACACCAGATTTTCCTTTCCACCTTCCCTCTGCGCCTTACCCCTTCTGTCTACTCCATTCACAGGTTTTAGGAGGCGTGGGCAGGGCCGAAATTGCGACAAGTAAATCCGACCACAAAATCCTGTATTTCCACAGCGACTGCAACCAGACACCCGATCCGCGGCTCCACTCGCGCCTCACCCTCCCCCCTCCCCGTAGCAGGATTAACAGACATTTTCCTAAAAGCAAATCAGAATTTTGCAAATCGTGTGTGACAGTCGATTTGCTCACAATATCCATTCTTTTTCGGTATGATGACAGTACCGTTCTCAAAGAGTTTAACCCCGGCTGACACAGGGCATCTTCCTGGCAAACGTTTGCCTGGCGAAACACTTGTACCCCGCTGCGTATCTCCTTCAGGCACCCCCAAAGGGGGGGTCCCGGACCCTCGGGGACCATCACATCCTGATGACTCGTGAATAAGATTACTGCCGTGGAAGTACCCCTAATGTGTTTCTGTAATCCGTTTTCTGTGCTGCTCTGTTTTGGTTCCTCCCCAAGACCCTACGACCCTTACCTGTTGCATTCGTCTTTAAACACCAGTGCAACTCACACTGCAGGAGAAAAACAAGCTCTGCCCATGCAGAACAGGGCTGAATCCTGCAAATCAATACACCTGGTGTCAGCTTTCAGATCGTGTCCCCTCTCAATGGGTTGAGGCAGTCCTGGACTGGGGAGGCTGCTCAACTTGGCATGGCTGCTGCTGGATCCCAATAGGCTCAAAGGGAGATGCTCTGCATCCTCCAGGTGCTGCAGCTATCTCCTGAGGGGTCTTAAAAATCAAATTCTGTTTCACTCCAAAATCCCTTTTACCTTAGGGGTTTTGTGGGGTTTTGTTTATTTGATTGGTTGGTTTGGGGTTTTTTGTTTATTTTGATTTTTTTTTTCCCCTTCCCTGTGCAGGGAGATCTTTTGGCTCACTTTTTGTAACAGGTGCAGTCAGGCAGCAAAGAACCTCTAAAGATATCCTCTTAAACAGAAGTCCATCCAAATAAAGTCTCTTAACCCTGTAAACATTGCCAATGTAAACATTAACCCTGTAAACAAAAAGATAAAGTTTCTTAGGTTGTATCTGAACTTCAATTTTCCTACATACTAGGAGAACAGAATGAGGAGTATGTGATTATTTCATTTCCAGTAACAGTACACATCTCTACCTCTATAAGTTTAAGGTGCTTTCTCTGTTCTTCACAGGTGAGAATATCAAGTTTGAATCAAAAGTTACTTGACTTCTCAGTAACCTCCTTATAGACTAACTAGAACCTTTTAAAAATAGCAGTAAAAATTATTTTAAATGAGAATTACTTTAAATATTTCACCTGTCCTATTCCAATGCAATTTCCCCTTCTATTAAAAGTAATTCCTTTATTTGCAACAGATGGTCTTCCGCAATTTAGGGTTGGGGGAATGAGATGGGTATGTGTAACGAAAATGCCACATTCAGTTTTGAAACTTAAAAAAGTAGAGTAATCCACATCTTCTGAGTAATTCACAGTGAGCTGACAGAGCCATAGCTCCACAATTTGCAGTTGTGAAGAATATGGCATAAAGGCTTTAGCCATGTCCAGTCAGAAGAAACAACACTGCATGTGCATGTCTTTTCAGCAAGGGGCTCCCCAGCCAGCAGCAACCTCCTAAATCCATCTGAGCAGACGCACAGGCAACTCTTCCCAACATAACCTGAGAGCTGTTTGGCTAACAGCTTTCCAGGAGTAGTCAACAGATTGCAAATAAAATAAATTCCTTCTCTTTTAGAAACACCAAAAGCTACCTTACACTCATCTCCAGAAGTCTCTTGGTGGGCTTGGTAGGCTCATTGCAGCTTGACCCAGCTCCCCATCTTCCTCCTAACCACAGCAAAAATAGACACTAGGCTTTCCCTGCTGTTTTTATAGCTAAGGATTTCTGACTTGTCCCACAGTAAAGGCTGTGTATTCCTTTTCCTCTCAGGGGAAAAATGGTGGCAGATGTTCACGCCCATTGTGAACACATAAAAATATTTCAAGAGCCTGCTCATGATCAGTGACTGTCCTCAAAATGGTTACCTGAGTATCACTTGTTAACCAATCTATTTTAATAAGGCTCCACATTTGTACACTCCTTACCCCTCAGAGCCACCTCATGTAGGTGATGCTTGCAGCAAAAGCTCACTGTGTTCTACTGCATTCTCATACTCCCATGACTTATCACAGGCATTATGCTTTAGGAGTTGGGATGTCCATTCAGTACAGGCTAAACAAACAAACCAGGGAAGCAAATAAATAGCACTATAGCTAAAAACAACAACAACAAAAACAACAACAAAAAACAAACAAACAAAAAAAACCCAAAACCAAATAATGAATATATGAAGATGGTCTAATGTTGAAATGTCTCAGCGACACATGCTATAAACACTAGTTCTAGATAACAGTAGAATATTCCATGGTAAGAGTCATAGTTTTGGTCAACACAGGCTATTGAACTGGAGTGAACATAATCTTGAAGCTAAATTTAAGAAGTCAGTCGCCACCCCACCTCTCAGCTAGTCACAAAAAAATTCAGCCCTGTACAAGACAAGAGGAAAAAAGACATGCCAGAACATAATGGTTTAGGTACATATTATAATCCTAGGATTTATAATTCCATCCTTATTCTGACTACCAACCTCAGTTTGAAAGTACAGCCATGATCCTTAAACATTCATGGAACTATCTCACTGTTCCAGCTGAAAATCTCTTACCGTCTTAATTTTGTCCAATTTGTAAAAACCAAAATGCCTCAGTTGAAATTCAAATAAAAACTGTAAAATGATCAGACAATAACTGTAAAATTATCACAATTTTATAAGTGCCAATTCTGACCATTAAGGCAATACTAAAGACACTCTGGTGATAAGCAAAAAGGATCAATTCTTGCTATGAAGGAGCAATGTGTCAAATCAGAGCTATCAAAACATTTTCATTTGCCATTATATCCTCATTTTCTGCTCTTCTCTGTACAGACAACTCGCTGGTATTTAAAGGAATACGTGAGGGTGGAGCTGACTGCAGTGTATTTACTCAAGTAAGTACTTGGGTGTAGTAATGAGTTTGTTTTAAAATATTCATATTATATAAATGTTAGTTGAAGTTGACAGTAAATATTGAATAGACATATCAAAAGGGCAGCATGTCATCTTCACTTCTCCTGTATTATGTAACATTCAGGCAGCTGTTTGCTCTGGTTGTATCCATTTTCTTACAGAAAATTAATTTTTAAAACTTATACCAAAATGATGATTGAGTATGACAGATGAAGAAAAAAGGAGGGAGTTTAAGAGAGAGAGTTTAGAGATTGAGCCACCCACAAGAGATTATGATAAAATTCCCAGGGCTACTATTTGATTTGTATCAATAATTACTACTTAGTTATTAGGTCGTTTTCTCAGGACACTTAAAAGAAAGACACAAGGAAGAGCAAGGTAAAGCTATTGCACTTTTTCAGCACAAGGGAAACATCAGGAAAGTGCTGTTACTAAGAAAACACAAAAACTTTCTTTTTTTTCTCCCTAAGTGATGCATGACAAAAAAGTGTTTCATAAGCATTTGTGCAGATACGGCAAGGACCAAAAACAATCCTGAGACATGGACAGAAAGAAGAAAATAGGACTAAAAGGGTTGTGAGAGATTATCTCAGTTCTATGTTTTCCATGGGTCTAAGGGTGGTATGCTCCAATTCTCTCCTCCATCTTTTACAATATGGTTTCTAAATACAGCATTATTTGCCATACTTAGCGATACCGTTTCACTCTTTTTAAGGGAAAAGAATTCTCTCACACCCAAAAGACCTTAGCATAAAAACACTTATGTTCCTTAAGGTGCTGCGTACAGGAATCTGAAATGGAGGATGGGTTTACTAGCCTGAAAATACAGCTTATATGACGTGAACAGACATTTGACGAGGGAAGAGATAGTGCCATCTAATTTCCTCCTAATTTAATATTGACATAATTCTGTCTGCTGCTAGAGGGTTACTGCAGCTGGATTTCACATTCCTCATGTTCTCTTACAGTCTTTCACAATTTATACAGGTGGATTGTATGAAGCATGTTGAAATGCAAGTGTATGCATCATTAAGTTTGTTTACTTTCATGACTATAATACTTTTAGATTGTCTTTTGGGCTTTTACAAACTTGTATATAACTGTTGCTACTATTTGCAAAGCAGTTCTGAACTAATATCCCATTATGAATGCTTTCTTGTTCTGTAGACAGGCTGAATTCAAACAATTTTTGTGGGGAACTTAGTTTTTATGGCTTTTTTTCCTTTGTCATCCTCCAAACCAAAATACCTTGAAACCAGATAACCAAATCAAAATACCATTAAACACTTACAAAACACTCACTAAAGGAGGAGAAAAGCTTCAGATGGTTCCAGTGAATAGAGGAGCATTTTAAAAGCCAAGAAGCTATTTAAGCATTGTCTTAACTCTTCTTTTTCCCCACATAGTCTGCAAAGTCTTACTGCAGTAAAATCCTATCAAAATCCTTCACTGCTAATCTGCCAAGAACAGTTTTGGTTAGAGAACTACTCTTAACCTACAATTTTCCAACTGTCTTACACCAACAGCGGATGTAGAAGCACATACGTGCCAGGAAATAACATACGTGAAGCAAAAATTATTTGTCTTGGGAGGCTTTTGCCAGCAGCAATTTCATGATTTTCAAGTGTCAGATTTAGCCTATTTCTCATTTGATATACATGGTTGTATTCTTTGGGCTCTAACTGAGAAAACATACATTCTTCTGTAAGTGTTTTCATGCCAGAAAATTGCTGGACTGTTCTCTCCCAGCTTACATAAAGGTCCACTTCTCTGCTTGCTTGGACTGGAGGAGGTAGAATGGAAGGGGAGGGAAGGAAAGCACTTGCCTGATGCAGTCCCTCTGCCTGAAGACTAATATTTGCCCAAGAGGTAGATAAAATCATCTTGGTAAATCCATTTTTTGATCACCTAAGTGGCTAACTTTTAAAAGATTCAATTCACCAGTATTCACTGGAGTCTAAATGCAAAGTCCTCAATTGAGGACTATTCTCAGAATGTTAACTGAGAATGTGGCAACAGCATTTTACTGAGTTTTCTGTAAACATTAACATATATAGCATACAGACACACACATGCATACATGAACACATATTTAGATATGTATACATATATATGTCTCTCAAGACTTTTCAAATATACATACATTCGTGTCCACACACACACATATATATATACACTGTGTTTCTCTGTATTCCTGAGTACCTCCATGGCCAGGTGCCACCTGTCTTTGAGCTTTGTGGAGAACACTTTAGAGATTATTGCATAAAATAAAGAGCATACATTTTCAAAATGACTTTGAAAGAGTCAGCTTTCTTGTCCAGGGTGCTACTAAACAAGAGGCTCGAACTTGACTGAGTAAGAATCTAACATTAGCAGTGGAGCTGATGAACCCTGATCTCCTTTGTATCTGTGCCTTGTGCTTGAATTTGCTACTGTCTGAATAAGATATGAGGGACAGCTGATGCTTTGCCTGCATTTAGACATCGGTTTTAATAAGGGAGGAGTTCACACTGTAGTGCTATCCCTGCTTTTAGCAATAATGAGGGTCTCCCCTGGACAATCCCTGGGGTTCACAATTTCATCACACTTGTAAGAACATAGTATCTTTCAGGCTGGTTTGGTAGGAATCGGACAACAAGGTCTCAAGTAACCAGGAGAAATGACTATGAAACTATCATGCACACACTCACATGCAAACATAGAATGATTAAAAACATGAATTCCTCAGAAAACAGACTGAAATATTTAAGAACGTAGAAACATGTTTACTTGCAGTATGCCTGAGTTTTCCTGTTCCCCACAGTATTGCAGGCTGTTAGAGAATCACTTTCAAGCACTATAGCACAGAGTTTGACAGAATAATTATTTTTTAAAATTATAAATATTTTTCAATTTTTAATTTATTATTGCCTTTTAATCTCAGAGAAACAGAAAGGCATGATTGAAAACATTTAGCTTTTTCCAGTATGTCCCAAAACTCAAGGAACCTGGCATTCAAAATTGTGTAACCTCTGTTAACACCAAAACACTTGATTGTTTCAGCATCATTTATAAAATTAATTGATCTCTCCTTTGCATACCAGGGAACAAATGTTAACTCTGCCTCTGTGACACTTCATATTACAGAGGAATGGAAGAGCTCTTCACATTTTTACCCCAGGGCTATGTTGGAATGACAATAAGGCACACAAGGACACAGTTCAAAACATTCAACAGATGCATTGTTCAGTTGCAGTTTTTAATTTGAGCCTTACATCTTGACTACATTTCTTTTAGACATTTTTGACCCAGATTTATCCTTAGTGTGACTGTGCTGAAGAAAATGGATTTACATTGGGTATTAATTTGGCCCGTTATGCTAACATCCCTACGTCTTCATACTAAGCCAGTATCAAGGTGTTTTTAAGATTTCCTTTATTTTAAATGGATTGAAGAATTGGTCCTATAAATATAATTCTGATAAGGAGCGCAGAGGAGAGCAAGAAAAAAATGGAGAGAGAAGTAAGTACAGGCAACAAAACTCCTTGATAGCTTTTATTCTATGACCACAGAGCACCATTTCCAGTTAATGCTACTGAAGAAACACAAGACTTTATTACTGGATATAAACAACACATAATGAGCATCTATGGGACACGGGATAACTCCCATTAGTGAAGGAATATCTTCATAACTCACATGTTGGTTTACCACTTCATTTTATTAACTCTCACTTATGACAGCAGCAGTGCTTTGCTAACTTCTTCAGGACCCACTGTGTGGCAGTTTTCCCAATGCTGGCCACTTGGGGATTTTTCTGAAGAAAGGGTTGCATAAATGATTTGTTTATGTGTTGGAAAGGTAGACAGAGACAAGAAATAAAAATGAGCGGCTGCTTGGTTTTCTGTGCATGCAGCCCTCTGTACAAAGCTCACTGAGCCTCACCTGCTCCCTTCCCTGACAGCACAGGAAAGTAAAAAATTCATCACTGACCTTGATGAATAGCAGAGAGACTAGGAGAGGGGTAAAACTTGCCTCCTGACCCTTATCTCCCCTTTGGCAGCATGGGACTGAACAACTAATTACATGATCAGCACCCATTCATGGCTAGTCTACTTGGGGCTCCTGTCATGGTTTCGAGCTCTACAAATCATCATTCTTCTGAGGAATGGAGAGGCATGTGCTCAGAGCATCAAGAGGGGCTGGAGAACTCCTTCTTGTGAGCCTTACAAACGCTGTCTTTATATTATGATTTGTAGAAGGATGTCCCAGTTTGAGACAAAATTCAGAGAACGTCCAAATTTGAACATCCTGTCTTAGAAGGCAGGTTACAGCCACCCCTCCCGCACCAGGTTCGGGAAAGAAATATTCCTCGGAGGAAAGGAAAAAAAACCTATTTATTTAACAAACACACAGTAAAAGAATAAAAATACTGAATAATAAAATCTCTCGCTGTGGAGAGAAACCTGGGAAGATTTTAAAGTCCTTTTTGGGTGTGGTCTCTCTTTCCTCCCCGGAGCTGAAGTTTGGCATGGGGGGCCCTCCTCCTCCGGGCCGGTGTAAGGTCTCCCGTTGAGGCTCTGATGTTGTGGAGTTCTAAACAGTTCCAGAAGAGAAGAAGAAGAAGCCAAAGTCCCAGGGAGACAAAGGAGTTTGACTCTCCATCTCTCTCTCCCGAGAAAAAGAGCCAAGAGCTGGGAGAAGCAGGAACGGTGCTTCCTCTGCTCCTCAGCAGCAGCAGCAGCTAATCTCTGTGTCTTTGAAGCACAAACTGTTTTGAAAAGTTCACTCCGTTTTTTTTTCTCTCCCCTCTTGGGCTCAGTTTAAAGGCACAGAAAGGCACAGGATTCATTTCTGAGCAATATGGGATACAACATCATAAAGTCACTTCAAGACAAAGGAGAATAATATTCTTGTAGGCAGTGTTTTGTTTGCTTGTTTGTTTGGGGTTTTTTTTAACATATGTTTGTAATACTTACAAGTGCTTGGGATACACTTTTTGGTGCCCAAGGAACTGAGACACTGAGTAGAGGCCTGTGGCACTGTCCCCAAGCATGTAAAGAATGTTCCTGATAGGTTGCTAGCTTGCTTCCAAGCCTCCAAACATACCAGAGCTACTCTGCCCACTACACTGCTTCTCTGAGAAGCAGAGGATTTATTTTAAATTTCTGGTTCAGACCTGCAAGACCTTCAGTGGTCCAGCTCCTGCACACAAGCTCTTTTTCCCAACTACACTGCAGATTCCAGTCCACTTATCATTATCTACTCCTGGCTCTAATACCAACATACCAGAAAACTCGCCCTTTTTTTGCATTACACATCTGGAATGCTTTGCCAATTTGTAGCCCGTTGACTCAGGACAAGATTTTTTCACACACAAATGCCACTCTGGGATACTGCAGCAGTACTACCCTATTTCTGATATCATTATGTTCCGATGATGCTGTTATGACTTTGTTTTTCATATACTTTACTGTATATTATAATAATGTACATGAAACCTCAAGATACAATACAGAGAAAAAAGCATCAAAACCTCTCAGTGCTTTTTAAAAGGAAATAACTACCGTCAGAGATATCTATTTTTAAATTCTTTTAACACATAGTGGTTAAATGAAATCACAACAAACCATAGGCCTTTTTAGCACTACTAAACTCCTCAGCAACTTGATTTTTAGGAAGAAAAAAAGTACTATCGGAAAGCATATTTCAAGTTAATTGAATAGAACAGTAAGAACTTCAGAAAGATCACACAGTAAATAAAATGAGGAGTGCCTACTTTAGGCAGTGACATATTTGATTTGTCTGTTTTATATGGAGTTCCATTTGAAACAGCACATTCAGACAATACAAGTTTTCTATGCATACAGATGTATATGCACATGTGAATATGTGCGTGCATGGCACAGCTGTGTGAACCAATGTATTAAAAATACATACTTTCATACATAGTTAAAATAATTTGGTCATATTTTTAAAATACAATAGAGACGCTGGGGGTAGGGATCAATATCTAGAAAACTCAGGCCAGACAGGTCCTGAGGCAACTTAGTAAACATAGACATACACACATGCACACAAAAACAAACCCATGGTGTTTTTAAGCATAACTTTCTGCCTTAGGGTATGGTAAAACAGGTGAAACAAACACACTACCAGCACAAATACAAGTGTTTTCCTTTTGTTCTGATGATTTATAGAAATAAGGCATATGGTGCTGCAGTGTGGCCATATGTAAATTACTATGCATCTGAGAATCTGTCTGCTTCTATGCTGATGATTTTTCACCTAATTTGGAATCCACTGGCCTGTTTCAAACGCATTTATCAGTGGAAATTCTTGATTATAATTACACTGCCTGTGTGTAAGTCAGAGATACCATAAATGCCCCAAACAGACACACTCCTAAGACAGAAATGTGTGTTTCTAATCTATCAATCATATGAGAGAAAGCCACAGGAAACCAAACTTCATTAGGTCCACTATTCACAGAACTTTTCCAAATAAGCTGAGCAGCCAACTATGTAAGTTAAAAGTACCACCAAGCAAACCCACTCCCACTTTTTATATTTTTATACTGTATTTCTATACATTAAGTCACCATAGAATGATTTGCATTGGAAGGCACCTTAAAGCATCTTGTTTCAACCCCTTGCCATGGGCATGAACACCTTCCACTACACCAGGTTCTCGGAGCACCATCCAGCCTGGCCTTGAACACTTCCAGCAATGGAGCATCCACAGCTTCTCTGGGCAACCTGGGTCAGTCTCACTACCCTCACAGTAAAGAAGTTTTTCATAATATCTAATCTAAACCTACCCACTGTCGGTTTAAAGTCGTTCCTCCTTGTCCTACCACTACATTTTTAAATGCTGGGAAGTACTTCTCTATGTTATGAAAAAACAAGGAAGGTTGGCTTTTGTAGGCCCAAATAGTTAAGGGTTTGAACGTTTGCAGTTAATAAGAGGTTACAGTTCATCATTGATTTAGAGTCACAATTAATTGTTGATATGTTACAAAGAATACTGTTAAAATTGATTGTGTGTTAATGAGGTTCCAGGGGGAAGGCAGAGTCAGGTTTACTCTATTAGCATTAGGGGTGGGATGATTGACAGCAATGAGAGGACTTTTCTAGAAAACGAGTGACAGCAGGAAACTATAATGAAGGAATAAACCAAGAGTTGTAATTGGACAAGGACAACCAATCATTCGACGCACTAGCATCATCCAATTTGGGGGGATCAATTATCAGGACACTGAGCCAACATACTCCAATCAACACACCTCTAGGGGGAGGACTCTTGGAAGAGGGGTGGTGCTGGGGGGGTGGTGTATAAAAAGGAATACCTTTGGAATCTTTTGGTCTCTGACCACCCTGCTCGACAGTGGTCAGGCACCCAGTGCGGCCCTTTCCTCAGGGGAATTGGCTAGCCCGCTGTGGAGACCCTAACTGTTCCCATTTAATAAACTTGTCAATTTAAAGAATTGGCTTCTGTTCTTCTCATACACTAGTTGGAAGATCTAGAATTATACCCCTAAATGGAAAATTTCCAGTCTGATGTGCTGTCTGCCAAAAAAGAAAATTGTGACCTGTCTTTGGAACATATTTTGATGATTTTGCCACTATTTTTCTTCAATATCCTCTCTTGTGTTAAATTAGGCTTTAAATGAATCTCTTAATAGTCTTCACCTTACAAAAATGAGAAGTATGCAAATAATGGAAAGACAGAAATAAACAGATCACATTGCAATGATGTGTTCAATGATGTGCTCACTTAATGAATAACTTTTTACTGATACAGGATTCAAGTTTTCATGTATTAGGTGACTTTGTCTTTGTTGATCTAAACTTACCTTCTGTCATTTTGGGACTGTAGACTGTTAAAATAAATTTTCCTTCAGCAGCTCAGTTGCCTTTACATTACACTTGAAGACTTCCTAATTATTTTTAAGTGTTTCAACTGCTTCAACTCTGGCTGCTGAGACTACATTTGACAGACTAGAAATGTGTTTTTGGGAAGCCTTGCCTCTTTTCTGAATAAGGAGGCATATATATCCAGCTTAAGACAGCCTTGTATACAGCTGGCACAGGCAGTGAAAACATGTCTGCTCTAATGCATTTCTCAAAACTTGCCCACTGTTTGAGACAAGAGGGCTCAAGAGAGCAACTTCACAGATTAGGTGGTGTTTGTACCAGTGGCAGTAACACATGGGACAATTTTCTTTACCTTGCTGCTGCAAAGGTTCTACTCGGCCCATGTAAATCCATTCAAAAATCCATTTTTCCATAGTGATTAGAACAACTTGTCTTTGTGTGAATATTGTTTCTGTGAAGCACAAATTTAAAAAACACTAGAATTAAAATACTAGAGCTCTGAAATCATGATTGCTAGAGTTCAAGCTGACCAATATGTAATTCTTGTTTCAGTTAATGAAAGAGTTCTGCTCACTTCCATTCTGATTATTTTTCATAAAATGCCACCATTCAAATCAGTGATGAAATCTTATTAGAAAGAGTTCAAACAAGTAAGAATTTTGTTTAAAACACTTTTGAGACTCTTACTTCCATAAGTAAATGGAGGTATTAAATCAGTTGCTCTCCAAATGCATCTCATCTCTATTTCTACAATGATTGACTCTTTTTTGTTGTAACTTTGCCTTTTAAGGAGCGTATTAATTTTCTTTAGTATTCTTTCTGCAAGAAACACATGGTGTAAAATAAATGCCTTTAGAATTTGTTATTTTTTTAACATGCTACATTTGCCATGTCACCAAATTAGCACTAATAAATTGGGAGGCCACAGACCTACCTGCTGACTAAAATCAAATGGTTTGAATAGGTCAAAATCATCTTGTCTTTGGTACTATCATCTCTGGTAACTGAGAGAGTTTCCTTTGAAATCTATTTGTTCTACTGTTTTAGAAATGTGATGTTGAGTAGGTTCTGTTTTTTTTTGGCTGCCACATATTTCAAAGGAATAATTAAAAATGTCAGAATGACAGAGTTTATAACTCTTCCTGATGGTTGTCAAGAAGTTACTAAATTAGCTTTTCCTAGGGATTTGTGTGTGAAGCAAGATTTAGATTCATTGTGAGCAGCCCTGCAGAGAAGGATTTCAAGGGTCTAGTGGATGAAAAGCTGGACATAAGACCACAAGACGCATGTGGAGCCCGGAAAGACAACCACGTCCTGGTTGTCATGCATCCGAACCAGCCTGGTCAGCAGATCGCAAGAGGGGATTCTGCCCCTCTGCTCTGACCTCCTGAGACCTTCACCTGGTGTTCTGTGTCCAGCTCTGGAGTCCTCAGCACAAGAAAGACATGGACCTGCTAGAGTGAGTCCAGAGGAGGTCTGCAAGGGTGATCACAGGACTGGAGCACCTCTGCTAAGGAGATAGGCTGAGAGTTGGCAGTGTTCGGTCTAGAGAAAAGACTCCTGGGAGACCACAGAGGCCCCTTCTAAAGATCACGTTATAGGAAAGAGAGAGAATGAGTTTTTACACAGGCAGATAGTCATAGAACCAGGAGGAGCAGGTTTAAACTTTTAAAAGAGATTTAGATTGCATGTTAGGAAAAAATTCCTTGCTGTGAGGGTGATGAGGCACTGGCATAGGTTGCCCAGGGAAATCGNTGAGACCTTCACCTGGTGTTCTGTGTCCAGCTCTGGAGTCCTCAGCACAAGAAAGACATGGACCTGCTAGAGTGAGTCCAGAGGAGGTCTGCAAGGGTGATCACAGGACTGGAGCACCTCTGCTAAGGAGATAGGCTGAGAGTTGGCAGTGTTCGGTCTAGAGAAAAGACTCCTGGGAGACCACAGAGGCCCCTTCTAAAGATCACGTTATAGGAAAGAGAGAGAATGAGTTTTTACACAGGCAGATAGTCATAGAACCAGGAGGAGCAGGTTTAAACTTTTAAAAGAGATTTAGATTGCATGTTAGGAAAAAATTCCTTGCTGTGAGGGTGATGAGGCACTGGCATAGGTTGCCCAGGGAAATCGGGTAGATGCTCCATCCCTGGAAGGCCAGGTTGGAAAGGGCCCTGAGCAACCTGCTCTAACGAAAGGTGTCCCTGGATATGACAGGGGCTTGGAATAAAATTATCCGTAAGGTTCCTTCCAACTCAAACCATCCTGTGAGTCTATGAATTGCCCTTTCGCGTTTCTCAAAAGGCAGGAAAAGCTTGGCAAAATACGAATAGATATAAGTATTTTCTACAGAAATATTATTTATCTATCCAAGCAGAATGCTCCACCTCACACCTAAAGGATCACGGCAGTGCATTTAAAACCGCACGATGTGCGAGAAAAAAAATGCTGTTACTCCACTTGAGCGACGCGACTATTTCCGAGTGCTCCCTTAGGACGGGCTATCCAGGCGTGTCCCTTCAGACAGATGCAGGCGGTGCGCAGTGCTGGGCGTTCTGCAGGGCGGACACATAATTCCCTCAGGCCAAGGGACTCCGCCCCGTCCCCCGGAGAGCGGCCCCCGGGCCCCGCTAACCGTGGCCATGGCCGGGGCACAAGCCCAGCCACACTTCCGCCCCCAGCCCGCACCGCTATGCATGTGCAGCGCCATGGGGAGGCACACGGAGGACGCAGTGACCTTGGCGCACGTGCACTCCCCCCTCTCCCGACTCCCCAGCCGCGCTCCGTTCGTGCCGCCGCCGGGCTGGGCCCTGCTCCCCGCTGCCCCCGACCCTCTCCCGGTGCTCCGGCGGGGCCGCGCCGCACGCGGCCGGCGGGAGGGAATGCCGCGCTCGGGGCGACCTCCCGCGTCACGTGGCTGGGGTCGCGGCGGTGCCCTGCCCGGGACCGGCTGGCCG
>VYXC01003464.1:49601-91156 GCA_013397175.1 Platysteira castanea | reverse complement strand
GGGGGGCGGGGGCGGGGGCCAGGGGCGGCGGGCGGGGCCGGCGCGGGCACCATGGTGAGCGAGGCGGCCGGGAGCGGGGCGGCCGGGATCGAGGGGGCCGGGATCGAGGGGGCGGGCTCCGCTCTCGTCCTTGGCTCAGGTCTGAGCTGCTGCGGGCCCCGGTCCCAGGCTGTGGGGACAGTTCGGGGGTTTGGGCGCACTGGGGGCAGGGAGGCAGCGGAGTGACACCATCGCGCTCTGTAATTGGCACTTGTGAAGAGAACACTGCGGCGTTTGCTGCCTTTCGCGATCTTACACCGACACGGTTCCACTGCCTAGTGGTTGTTTCCCTCTCTGGTGCTTTACCACTGGGAAGTAGAATGAGCCACTGTACTTCGTACTCTGTAACGGGGTTAGAATGTCTCTTTATAAATGTGTAGGATTCTTCTCCTTTTCTGTAACTACCTGACAGGAGGTTGTAGTGAGGTGGGGGCTGGTTACTTCTACCGTGCCTGCGGTCACATTCAGGGAAATGGCCTTAAGCTAAGACAGGGGAGATTCAGGTTAGATATTAGAAAAAAGAAATTTCACTGTTCGCGTGATCAGGCATTGGAATAAGTTGCCCAGCGAAGTGGTGGAGTCACCATCCCTGGAGGCGCTTAAGCAACGTTTGGACCTGGTGCTGAGTGATGTGTTTTAATGATTTCAGGGATTACAGTAGTAGTGCTGGGTTGTCATTTGCACTTGATGATCTTAAGATCTTTTCAAACGTTGATTCTGTGAGTGTAACTGTCTTGTCGCATCTCCTTAAGTCCCCTGTAAATGGAGCGTGTTTGTGATCTTGGATATATCCAGAAGCCTTTGCCAGACACTTTGTTGTTCATTGCCACCAGTTCACTCTTGGTGCTCTGGGTCATGTCCCAACTGCCATATGTGCTGTGGCAGCATGTGAGTATCGTGGAATCATAGAGCATTTGGGGCTGGAAGGGACCTCATGAAAAAAAAGTCCTGCTTCAAATTGCTTTTCACCGCAAGTATTTCATCACAGCTACAGTTTTATTTGGTTGAATGTAGTGCACAATAAATGACCTTGTAACATAGTAGAAGAAGAACAAAGTTTGACTGGTGTAATTCCTTCTAATGATATAACCTTGCTGGGTATATGTTGCTTCAATAGAGTAGGCTAAGTATTTAATGGATATTAAATTACATAAAGATGTATCTTTATAAAGATATGCTGAATTTTGTATTTAGGTCTTAGTTGTCATTTAAAACACTGGAGTTGATTGGCTCAGCTTTTGACTTACCTACATTTGAGATACAAGGAGTAGGGACTGCAGGTATAAAAACATATTTTGTATTGGCCATTAATATATTATATTTCTCTTCCATGTGACTATACAAATGTAAGTGTGAATATATCATTTTAACTAGGGCACCAGTGTCTGTTCATTATTCTAAGTCTTAAGAAATGCACTTTACAGTTATATTTTTGATAAAATCTGCCTTTTAACTGTTCTTATACTTAAAAATTTAATCATCTTGTTCCACTAAAGTAATTTTTATAGTGTAAATTCTGGCTTATGAAAGCAATGTTATTTTTTTCTCATGAAATCTTTTTCTTCTTTTTTTTTTTTTCCTTCTTTTTTTTCCTTCTTTTTTTTCCTTCTTTTTTTTTCCTTCTTTTTTTTCCTTCTTTTTTTTTCCTTCTTTTTTTTCCTTCTTTTTTTTCTTCTTTTTTTTCTTCTTTTTTTTCCTTCTTTTTTTTCTTCTTTTTTTTCTTCTTCTCTTTTTCTTCTTTTTTCTTCTTTTTTTTCTTCTTCTCTTTTTCTTCTTTTTTTTCTTCTTTTTTTTCTTCTTTTTTTTCTTCTTTTTTTCTTCTTTTTTTTCTTCTTTTTTTTCTTCTTTTTTTCTTCTTTTTTTTTTCTTCTTTTTTTCTTCTTTTTTTTCTTCTTCTTTTTTTCTTCTTTTTTTCTTCTTTTTTTCTTCTTTTTTTCTTCTTTTTTTCTTCTTTTTTTCTTCTTTTTTTCTTCTTTTTTTCTTCTTTTTTTCTTCTTTTTTTTCTTTTTCCTTTTCCACAGGGGTTAGAATATTTAATCAAAAGGTCTTTAGAAGCTCCTTTCATTTTTAGGAATCCATGAGTGCTGTCGTCTAGTATTAGAAACCACATTTGGAAAATTGCAAGGAAAAAAGTTTTTCCTTTCAGTGTAGGTCTTAATTTAAATTAATTGAGTGCTTGCTTGTGTTGCCTAATGGGGTTGAAAAATCAGGTCCAGTTTTCTTTGCTGGGTGCTTGCAGTATGGGCAAATAATCTTTGTGTGTGATTCCATGACGTAAGCAAAGGCAAAGGATGGTAGTCTACTTCTGTGCTGTTTGGAAGCTGTATTTTCCAGTTCCAAAGCAAGAGGACAATGAAACGTTCATCAGTTTCTTTTGTACCTAGAGGCTTAGAAATCAAGTTAGAAACATCAACATCTGCCAAGCTGGGGCTGTCAGGACTCATCTGTGCAGTTGCAATGCCAGTTAGGCCATGATTTTAAACTCTCCACAAGTGTCTTAATACTTTGTAAGACCATGGTGTTTTAGACTGTTCAGCAGAGGTGTTAAAGGCTTTTCATTTTTTATACTTGGAATGATTCCTGTAATGGCAGAGCCTGCTCCTTAAAAAGCAAGTGTTCTAGAAGGTGGGAACTTCAGTAATTCCTGTTTGTGTTATTTGTGGAAATACTGGGCAAACTAGATTTTTAAAATGTTGGAATAGTAATAATGGAATATAACCTTTTTTCCCCCCGTGTAGTACATCATTTCTCTGAACTAGTTTTACTTATAATTTAGTAATATATTCCATATATATCGGCATTCACTGCAACAGGTATTCTGTGTTGCCTCTTCAGTGATAGTGATAAAATTCCATTTTTATAAATGCCCTTGTTCCAGCCATGAGAGCACTGTAGCAATAACGTGATTTGCCTAATGACCACTAGTTCTGTAATCTTTGTGCTTGGAGAGCCTCAGTGGTAAAAGAAGCAAGACTGTCAGGTAAAATGCTGTTCATTGACTAAAGCATAATTTCGGTTTTAAACAAATCACCTTGTTTCAAGGGGAGTCGTGCACAGCTGAGTCTTTCCACTATTCCCAGTTTATGGCTCTTCTTTGACACTATGGAAAGACACTGGTCAAGAGAGAAGTGACCTTTGGATGTGAAAGACTCTGTGAGGGTGAGCAGTTGGATGGTAGTCTTGAACACCTTGTATATTCTTTATGCCACTTTATGCATCGTTTGTTCATCTCTGCTCTGTTGTAAACAATGGTCGGTGCATGAAAATTCTAATTCAGGGAAGCCTTGGTCATGAGAATAGAAAAAAAGTAAAAATCTGAATTTTGAAGGATTCTCTTGGCATAGATTTCTTTTCCAAAATTAGCTGTATGAATGTCTGATTTTTACAAATCATAGGATTTGAACTGCCTCGGATTGCTGATTAGCATAATGACTA
Organism: Platysteira castanea; assembly: GCA_013397175.1. NCBI lineage: Eukaryota > Metazoa > Chordata > Aves > Passeriformes > Platysteira > Platysteira castanea. The sequence continues at coordinate 87,682 of VYXC01003464.1, read as the reverse complement.
TAGGTATTCTGTGAAATTAGTCTTTCAGAGAAAGCATTCACTTTAAGATGTTGCAGAGCAAGCTCACTTTTCTTTGGCCATCCTATATAATATTTTCTACTGTTTAGGAAACAATTTTAAATTGCGTTTATTGCATTATTATTCTCTCTGTTCCAGGAGAACACTACCTTGCTTTTGCAGACTGCAGCTTTAGCATGGACATACACATATGGAGAAAAATTTGTGTATGGAGAAAAATTCATATATGTGGAAAAGTCTCATTTAACAGCAAAAGCAATAATGTGTCAGCTATTAAATGGCATTTCAAAGAGATTATATTGATTTGGCTTCCAGACTTAACAAATAGCATTGCACTTTTGAATTTGCAGGAGATTTTTGTTATATTCTTCTACAAATCTTGGTAGCCACTACTGATAGAATACCTTTTCCATTTCTTACTTGAAAATTGACAGCCATGTTACTATGTCTATGTGCTACCATTAAAGATACTGCTATGCCCTGTATTAACATCTATAGAATACTCAAGTGCAGTTTTGTTAAAATCTTGTTTTTACAAAACTTGCCACTTGAGAAAGTAAGTAGCAGGCATTAAATTTCTGAAGGTGAAATTCTAAATGGGATTGTACCAGCTGTTTTTCAGTCATGCAGTTGTATCCCTACTGCAGTCCTGCATACAGCAGTTGGCTTCATCTCAAGGCCCTCATCTTGTAATGGAGAAGATGGTTACTGTGGGAGAACAAGTAGTTTCAAAGTCATGTGTAAAGCTGGGTATTTGAATTATTTGTAATATGTAGATAGGCGGTAAAGGGGAAAAAAGACGGAACCCCTGACCTGTTACTACAGGTACAGGGGAATAACCTTGGGCACGGTCAAAATAAGGAGACTGGAGTGGTCTTTGCATAGTACAGTCAACCTTGTCTATCTTTGTACTTCATGTTCTATAAATCATTTAATGTTGAAAAGAAAAATGTTCTTTAGGTAGAAGTATTTTTAAAAATTCGTTGAGGTTTTTTTTTGTTACTCCGAGATAAGCTGCTGGTGTTTTGTAAGTACCCTTAACGTGTAGATAAGAATATTGTAACTTTATCTTAATTGCTTATTCTTAGTTTTTGTTCTTCTACTAATCAGCAACTCTGTGTGCAGGTCTGTAGTATAAAAGACGGTGAAAACCAAAGTCCAGGTTATACTTTATCCAACCTTATACTGTTGCCTTTTGGACCTGCCATTTTTTTCCCACCAATTTTAAGAAACCTGTCAATCTTCACTTTATAAACTGCTAAAACAATTCTTGTGGACCATGTAATGTGTTCTCTGCTATGTTTTATTTAAAGCTTTAATGTAAAGTGTGCTGTGTTGCTCAGAAGTAGGAATGCCATGCTTACTGGGGGATTGGGAAGTAAACACAGTGCTCAAGATTTTCTGAGACACCTTTCATCAAAGATCTTCCTCTGTGGCAGAACGCAGCCAGACTGCACTTTATTATACAGTGTTGTTGCTGCATGGTTGTACCCTTTCAGTATCATTTTTGACCAGGACGTTGCTTGCCAGCCTGTGTTTTGTGGAAAAACTGACCTACATAGTCATCTTCTTTGGTCCCCATGCTTCCTGGCATTAGAGAGATTGACAGAAGTGTCTCTTATCAGCAGAATACAGACCTGTCTCTCTAGTGTCTTGAACTTCGATTTCAAGCTGCAAAGCTGAAGCATGATAGGGACATGGATGTATGTGGAATCAGTGTTGAAGGCCTTATGAAATGGTTTCAATTCCACAAACTATTCTATAACTTCAGACACTTTATTTAATCTGTATAGCAGTTCCTCACCTCTTAACAGGTAAGTAGATCTTCTTTTAGTTTTGAGTCAACCCAATCACTGATGGTGTGCTAATTACTTTATCTCAGATCAGGTGGTGGGTTCCAGGGTTTGTTTACCTGAGGTACTCAAAACCTCCTGTGGTGTGGGCTTTGCCATTGAGCATCTTCTCCCTCAAACACATACCACTCTTTATTTCTCATACTCTGGATTTTTAAAGTTGTAGATTTCTGACTAAAATCTAAACCTGTGTCCACTAATTTAGAGCATGCAAGTAGAGGATGTAAGATGTTGGTGGAAACCAACACCTAATCTTAATTTATGTTTCTGAAATGAGTGGTTTTGAATTTAAACTGACGTTACTGTAAAGTGAAGACTTAGAAGTATAGGGGAGACTGGATCTAGACAGAGCCTGAATTGAACCCTGTATCTGAGGATGGAGGGAAAATGTGTTCTAGTGTTGTAATATGGGGTAGTTTGGAATGCTGTAGATTTTTCTGTACTGCATTAGTAAACATACAAGTAGAATGTAACCACATCCAGGCAAAAGGGTAGAGTTAGCAAAAAGTCATGCTGTGCACATAGCATGTTATTTTGACTCACTGTATCATCTACTGTATTTTTGTATGTAGCGTTCTTGGCAGATTGCAGGAAGATAAATGCAGTGGATTTTTAAAATTTCATATGACAGCTTTTCTCTATTAACGTATTGCTTGTCATTGATTACTAACCTTCAGGAATCAAGAAAAATGCCCATATATGGCATATATATATACACCTATCTATCTGTCTATCTGTCTATCTATCTATCTCAATTTTTTAATTGCCTAAAGTGTAGAAAAGTACCAGAAGGATAATTCCTCCACAAAGTCAAAATTAAGTTTACAGATATCATTGGGGTTTTAGGTTTGGGTTGGTTTTTTTTTCATGTGGCTTAGACCTTGCTAGGTTATTTTTGTATGTATACTGAAATGTCTGTAGGTATTTCTCTTTTCAACAAATACAGCAGTAACTTTATAGGAATGAGCACTGTAAGTTTCTGCTGGAAAAGGATAGATAGGGTGCAGAAAGACATTCAGTGGCTGAGAGAAACTGTTCCTGATGGGTTCTGGTACAATGTGCAGCCTTTCCTTGAGTAAAGAAATGAGTTTCTGTTGGTGAACTTTTAAGTAGTCTCTTGAATTGTAAGTATTTTAGCCCGGCTAGTGGACCTGCTCCCCTGTATAAAAATAACTGCCTGGATTTGCATCTTTTTCCCTCCTGCTGTCTTGACTTAAGGCAATTTCTTTCCATTATGGATAGGAGGCTCTAGGAGTAATTGAAGAGACATGCTGGCACCTGATTAGGCTTTGCTTCTAATAAAAACATTATTCTAGAAAAATATTAATGTAGGTTCACCCTGAGAGAGTGAATTCTGAGGGTCATGGCTTAGTAGAGAGGCTAGATGAAGGGACAGTGGTTTCTGTCTTACACTGGGTGGAAATGGTAAGGCTTTGTGTGTGGTGGTCCGAATAAACATTTGATTTTAAAATGTGTGGTTTATTTTGCACTCAAGGAGTATATACTTCCTTAGCAATTTAGTAATGTAAGTATAGCATGTGTATTATGCATGCAGTTTGTAACACTTTCTTTCATCAAAAATACACTTATCTTAGCTAGGGAACTGGTGGAATTGGTTTGAGTAATCTGTGTGCAGAACTATGCATTATCCTTAATAAAGGTAGAGTGTTCAAATATGTACAGCTCTTGATCCTTATCTCAGTGACACAGAACATAAACAAAAGTGAAGTCTTACTTTTTGAGGTACCTCAAGGAGTTGATCCACCAAAGTGTAGAAGCACTAGAAGTTCTCAGGAGGCAGAAGGCAAAGACGACACTCTTGAGTACCATAGAAACTTGGTGGTATCTGACCCCCTCCAAAGGTGAAGGTGTACTTCAAAGTATAGAAAAGTAACAAGTACTTTTAATTGATATGTGGCATTTTTTAATGAAGAGTTTGGTAACATATTGGAAGTGTTTATAAATACTTAAAAGATAATTTTTGCTGTCTCAATCTCCCCCAGTCACGTTGAATTACAGCAAAAACGTTTCATCTGCCTGTGTTTTTTAATAAAAGCAGTATTGACACAATTTCTGTTTTACTAAAAACAGGAGAAAGTATTGATGGAAGAATTTCCTTAGTGCATTATTTAGGGTGAAAGATGATACTGCTGGTAGGGAAGGGGAAGGTTGATGAAGAGTTGTAGGTTTACAGCTCATTGCATCGCAGGTTTTGATAGGGGGGACTTGGCTTGTGTGACCACAGGACTCTCTCTTGAGGTGCGAGGACTGCTAGAACGGAAGAGTGTCCACCTGACCAACTGGGACGAGAGCATCTTTGCCAATAGTCTGGCCAAACTGGTATTTAGATTAGGACTTAGAGAGGAAAGAGGTGATGACCCTCAAATCAAGAGGAAAAAGTGGTGGACTGAGCTGGTAAGCGAAGGATGAGGGTGATGTGGAGAGGTGTCCTTGAAAACAACTAATCAGAGAAACCCACACACGTAGTTAAACAAAGGGGAAATACCTGTACAGAGATACTGAGGCTAACATTATGAGGTGGAGGATCTTAGACCTCTTCAGGGAGGTTAGCTGTGGTGACCTGGGAATGCTTCTTCCCTTTGATGAAGTGTAAGTGATTGTAGCAAGTTTCAGGTTTTCGTGTTTTTTTTAAACTGCCACAGTATTCTGTCCCTCCCCTCCCTCCCCATTCCTCCCCACTGTATTATACCTGTTACACAGAGGGTTATCAAATTTCTTTTTAAAGATACTTCGCCACTTTTCTAAAACACATACTGACTTGTTATTAACTTACTTCTCTACAGGGTGTGATAGGTGTACAGTTGGTGGTTACCATGGTAATGGCTAGTGTCATACAGAAGATCATACCTCACTATTCTCTTGCTCGTTGGCTTCTCTGTAGTGGCAGGTAAGATAAGTGTGTGAATATGATAATGCAATAATCAGAGTAGTAATTGTAAAACATACTGATTTAGTTTGGTTTTTTTAAAAGTAATTGACCATTATTAAATTTATTACCATAGCATTGTTACACCTGATTTATGGGCTCAAGGTAAAAAGACAGTGTTGCTGTAGAAGAACTTACTTGTTTGTTGTTATTAATTGTATCATTTATAAAGTTAATTGTTGTTCAGCTCTTATATTAAAGGTACAATGTGCATCCTTTAATATTTAAAAGCTAAATTGAATACGAGATACTGAAGAATAAAAGGATTTTTTTTTTTCCTCTGCACTGTCTTTGTGTTGTTGATAATCCACCTCCTGGTTAGCCTTGCATATGAGGAATGCTTAGGTATTTATTAAAAATTCTATTTTTTTTAACACTTCGTAGAACAGGATTAGTATAAATTTCAGTACGTTACTTCCTTGTAACAATAGATCAAACAGACATAATGAGTTGCAAGGGGAGCATTCCCTATGTGGCTGTATCCATAATAACAATGAAAACCAGCAGCTGTTTTGAATATATATCAGTATGCTAAATATTAAAAGGAATCATAGACGCTCTGTTTTTTCGTTTGGTAAGAAGAGCACTTTGTATGACTAGCAGGTAGTGTGCTGTCTTTTGTAATTGTTAAAATTTTGAGAATATCAAATCCTTACTCCCTGATTTTTGAAGGAGTATCTTTAAATAATAATGTACTCCATAGGAGTATTGACAAGTCTCCCATTGACTTTTTTTCCTCTACATCTTATAATTTTGAGATGTTCCTTTTTAATATTCCCCATTTCATCACCCAAGAACTTGCTAATAAGAAGTGACTGTAAATGTTGTTTAGATGTGTGTTAGGTATAACAGAAAACGGTAATTGTCAGGTGGATAACACAAGCAGGAATCATACCCTTATCTACTGTGTGAAGTTTAACCGTATTGGCAGGGTGTTGATCACCTTTCTTGTGCTCTAAAAAGAGCTTTACACTAATGAATATGAAACTGCCTACTGTTTCTTTTTAAGGTGTGTCACCATGAGAGTCTTTTTTACCAGCAATTATCCAAATGACATATTGTACCTTTTATGTCTAAGATTGATTTAAACTTTTATTTGAAAATTTAAATATCTAATTGCTCTTCTAAAATAATTTGTCAATATTATGCCCATGTTCTTCAATCTTGTGAAGTTTTCACACACTGTATCCTTGTTCTAAGGCATGCCATGTGCCAATGATAGAGAAAAGTTTGCTGTTCAAATATTTTTTAAATCCATTTCTTCATATATCTCTGTGCATCTGCAGATTGATAAATACCTAAAGCGGCATTTCAGCACTTGTCCTTAGGTAATTCTGCTCTTACTGAAGTCAGTGGCAGTGTTACTATTGCCTTCCATGTTAGTAGCCTGGAAACACTCATTGTTGCTTTTCAGTGTTCTTTTATTTATCTGGTAACTATTTAAGTGCATTGTAATTTCAGGCACTCTGAGTAATTCCCTGCATACAGGAATTGTATAAAGAGTCAGAAATAATCATATGTTCCAAAAATAAAAACAAGTCAGAAGCTTCACTGCAACAAGAACCTGAACTTTAATGGCAGAAAATAACCACAGTTATTTTCTTAGTTAACCTGATAAACTACCTTTTATCTTTAACCCGTTTCTCCTTAGTGCTGTCTTTTTGCCAGCAGTGTTTTCTTTGACAGACCTGTGTGGGTGGAGTGGTAGAGGATTTTATACATGTAAGTGTAGAGGTACAGGCAGAGTCCTGGGCAGTCCAGCTGTCTAAGGGAAAATTACCACCTGCTCCTCCTTTCCTTTCTTAGTAGACTTCAACTAGTCTTTGGTATCCGACAGTGTTTTTTAAGTGATTTGGTTTGAAGGTCTTGCTTCCAAAGGATTGCTAGGCAAGATAGGTCTGAAATGTCTGTAGATAGCCCTTGCTAAATGGGAGGGAGGATAGACATGTTATCAGACAAGACAAAAACATTTAAGTGAGCAGTTTGTTTCAAGATCCCTGTATGTGTTTATGGGAAGTCCATTAAAAGGAAACAAAGACCTTTCAAAATCTAAAAGAATTGTTAGGATAGGCAGACTTAAGGTAATTACTTGTTAATAGAATAAATAGCTATCATTGACTCTTGAAAAGCTATTTACATAAATTTGGTAAGAAACTTTTTCAATCAGTGCTATTTTCAGAGCCTGAATGCAACTAAATATGTTTATTGAAAGAATTGGCAGCCTAAATATCTGCATCAGCCTTGCATTATTTTTAACTAACAAAACATTTTCTACCAAAACGTTGCTTTTAAGTAGCTCAGCTATTTCACTTACTATGTTTTCAGGCCACGCCAGGAAGACAGGAGAAAGTGAATGTTTTGTTGTGCATTTGTTAATTGCCTTCATTCAAATTAACTAGGGCATGTCTGTGTGTCTGTTGCTATTCAGACTGACTCGGATGTGTCAAAGCTACAGGGTCATCGGTTGTGGGATTTCAGTTTTAAACATATGTAAGCCAAAAGAGATATAAACTACTTTTTATTAGCTCTATCTTTATGAAAATATTTGTTCAAATCTCTTGGTTTTAAGATCTTAAATGCAAAGTGTGTAGGGTTTATCAACTGAAAAATACCAAGACTCTATCCTATTAGTTGTAATTAGGTATCCCTTGCAACATCGTTTTGTAGTATAATTAAGAGTAAACTGTGGTTTAATTTGTTGTTTGATTTGTGATAGCATGCTACATAGAAGAATTTTGTCTGTTCTGCTGCATTTGGTACTATTTCTCTGTCCATGCAGGAAAGATTTTGGAAAGTTTCTTTACCACATAGGTGGCTTTCGTTGTTAGCATCCCAAGTTCAGATCAGGGTGATGTGGTAAATGACAAAACAGGAGAATATATCTCTTCTTTTTCCCAGTTGCTTTGGGTCATGTGAAAGATAGAAGTTAACATCTCCAAAGTAGTTTGACTTCTTGGATGAAAAGCTTGTTTCTCTGGTTTGTGTCTCAGTCTAAAGTCTCTTTTACAGCAAAGTTTGTAAATCACAGATTCCTCAACTGGACCACACATAATAAAAATAAATTAATGAAATAACTTTCACTCTTACTTATACAAAATTCAGTTCCTTTTTTCCTTTCCAAAACTGTGTTTGTGCAAAATCTGCAATGTTTGCCATTTTCAGTTTTGGAACTGGCAGTGAATTCCTTCATCGGAAATTTGCGGTGTGTAATGGTTCGATGCTTTGTTGGCTGGTACTAGCATTCTTTTCTCTTCAAGAGTTCCCAAGATGAAGGAAGCCTTTCCACAACAGAACTGGGAATCACTTATCAAATGGTTTGAGATTGTTTGGGTGTTGATGCCTTCCAAATTTGCTTTTTCTAACTTTCTGATATTGGATCTGACATCATCTCTAGTTCACCACCATGGATTTGAATGGTCCTACTTGGTGAAGTTTTCCTTATGGGAGGTGGTGGTTGTGGATTCCATTATCATCTCTGTGTTGACCTGTGTCACCATGGGTGACAATTGGTGGCCTTCTATTTCTCAAGTCTGTTCCTGTTAATACTTGGTCTCCTTTGCCTCAGCATTTCAGAGCAGAGGTCAGAGTGACATCCTTCCTGCATCTGGACAGTAACCTTCCCTTGTTGAATGTGGGAAAGGCCTTGTTTCAGCTACTAAGATTTTTGCCATACTTAGAGATTTAGGTAAAATATACCATCCTAGACATTTAACCATCTCTGTTTGTCCTCTTCAGAATTTCCATGCCATTTCTTGCCTTTTAAGTGAAAGAGCAATGAATGGCGCATTGATCTGTGAAAGTGGAAAAACCTGTAGGTCAACTATGTGTAAATTAGTGATTTTTTTAATACCACTTTTTCTAGTAGAAGTTGAAGATACCACTGAGGACGTGTTTAAGGAAAGGAATGTTGATGTTATGATTTGCTCTGCTTAAGAAAAAAGACTAGTAATGATTATTAGATAATAGCTATTTCAGATTCTGGAAAATTGCTGGGTTTGGGGGGGATATGATTATACTTCCTGAAGTTGTTTAGAATATGGTTCTCATGAGTAATTGTAATGGTATAATTATTCTAGTAAACTTTTCCACCTTGTACAACTGTGTTTGCTGTATTTGATGCTATCTTTAAAAGTTGGTGTTTTGAGAACTGAAGGGCTTTCGTGTGAATGACAAAGTGGCAAAGCTTTAATTATGTGTAAATACCTCATTTGCTGAAGAGAACTGAACTTTAGCTGTTGTTCAGTTCAGGCAGGATTGTTACTGGCACACAAAGGTACCATGCTTAGGAGTGACAAATGACAGGTGTTTTAGTAAGCATGTAAATCTCTGTTGTGATCTAGTTTTTTGAAAGCCATGCTCTAAATTGCTAGTGATGGTATTGTTTTACTTGAGATTTTCTTTTTCTTTAGCTTACGGTGGTATCAACATCCCACTGAAGAAGAACTGCGGATTCTTGCAGGGAAGCAAAGAGGGAAGAGTAAAAAAGATAGGTAAATACTTGGTTTATGCTTGTCTTCCTCTCCCCCCCCGCCATTGTTTTGGTTTTTTTTTCCAGCATGGTATGGTTCATCTAATAACTTTGCCAGCCTGCTTTTGTCTTAGTGTGAGTTAAAAACTGCTAGTTGCATATGACTGCCCTGCTTCCATTAACCGTCACAGTTCTTTAGCAAAATGTGTTCTTTCAGTTTAACAGAGTTGGACATTGCCAATTTGTGCGTAACTGTTTAATCTCCATCCACAAAATGGTCTCTGAAATCCTAATTTAATGGCAAGGGATTTTTTAGTGGATGTATGCATTTAGATAAAAACTGAGGGAACAAGTCTTAGGATTGTAGCTCTTCATTTTGGAGCAAGAGAAGAAAGATTTGTTTATATTTGTTCAACATAGAATTACTATGAGCGGCCACTCTTACCAGAGCTGTGAAAAAGGTAATTGGGCTCCTAGGGTGTATTATGTGAAATATTTCTAGTGGAGAGAGAGGGAAATATTAATCCTCTTAAACAAGACACGAATGTTGAACTTTATCTGGGTTACTGTGTATGGTTCTGATCACCGATGTTCAGGAAAAATTAATTTTGTATATGAACAGGTGAACAGAGCTGCTAGGCTCATCGAGGAAACAAAGTCTGTCTTACTCAAGCGGGCTAAAAGAGCTGGGCTTGTTGAATCTATCAGAAAGACATCTGATAAGATGGAATAGTTGTCTATTAGCTTAAGCTGGAAACAGATTTCTGGTGTTCAGACATGAAGTTCTGCACAGCCTTACCAGAAGTACAGCTGTGTCAAGAACTGAGACATCTTGAGGTGATAGAGCTGGCCATGTTGATGAAGTATTTCTATCCATGCATGTCCGTGTTTAAAATAAAACAATCCCCTCTGGTTTTCTTTTTGACAACACAGGAGGTTTGCTTTAGCTCTGTTTCTTCTATTCCAGTATGAACTCTTTTATAAATCTTAAGATTTGAATTAATCTACACATTGCTTATATAATCTGTTAATTGTAATGTGATTTTTCCTCCTGTTTCCTAGCTCTTAAGCAGCATGGTTAGCAATCTTACTTGCCTCATTTAGGTTGGAAAAGACCTCTGAGATCACCTAGTCCAACCTTTGATCACATGTCAATTAGAACATGGCCCTAAGGGCCACATCCAGTCATTTCTTGAAGACCTCAAGGGATGGCAACTCCACCATACACTGCTGAGGAAGGGCAGCTTGTTCCAGTTCCATGAAAACATTCCTGAACCTCCCCTGGCTTGAAGCTATATCCTCTTGTCCTGTCACTAGTTAACCTTGAGAAGAGACCATTCCCCCACCTGGCTACAGTCTTCCTTCAGGTAGTTGTAGAAAACAAGAAGGTTGCACATGAGCCTCCTTTTCTCCAGGCTGAGCCTCCCCAGCTCCTTCAGCCTCTCCTTACCAAACTTGTACTCCAGACCCTTCCCCAGTTCCATCACCCTTCTCTGGACTTGCTCAAGTACCTCAGTGTCTTTCTGATTGTGAGGGGCCCAAAACTAAACACAGGATTTGAGGTGTGACCTCAGCAGTGCTGAGTACAGGGTACAGTCACTCCCCTGGTTCTGCTGCCCATGCTATGCCTGACACAAGCCTGCATGGTCTAGGTCTTCTTGGCCCCCTAGACCCACGCTGGCTCGTGTTCAGCCACTGTTAACCAGCACCCCCAGGTCCTCTTCCACTGGGGAGTTTTCAAGTGACTCTGCCCCAGGCTGTATGCTGTAGCACTGCATGGGGTTGTTGTGATGCAAATATAGGACCTAGCACTTGGTCTTTCTTGTTGAACCTCATGCTGTTGGTGTCAGCCCATCGGTCAATCCAGCCTGTCCAGACCCCTCTGCAGAGCCTTTTGGCCTCCAGGAGATCAACACTCCCATCGAACTTGGTGTTTGCAAATTTACTGAGGGTGCCCTCCATCCCCTTGTGCAGATGAGCTGTAAAGACCTTGAACAGGATGGGGCCCAATACTGAGCCTTGTGGAACACTCTTAGTGACCAGCTGCCAACCGGATGCAGCATCATTCACCGCCGTTCTCTGCGTTAAGTTGTTCCTCGTAAAGTAGTAATTTTTTTTTTGGCAACATTCCTTAAATTAAGAATCTCTTTTTATCGTAACAGTTTTCTGTGACAAAATCAGGCAAAAAATTGTGAACAAGATTACAATTCATGGTTTTTCATTTAACCAGTGATATTTATTCATGTGTAAAATAACTTTAATTATGTAATTATAAGTTTAAGTCCACCTGTAGGAAGGAGCCTTAAACTGAAAAACACAATTGCACTGCCAAATAATAATCGTACTTTAACAATTGTACTCTTATTGCCTTTACTCAGCCTTGCCAATTTTTTGCAATAGTAGTAGTAGATGATTGTACCAGGGTGAATGTTAATCACAGGGGAATATAAAACTTCAAAGAAACTAAAGCGGTAATGTGGAGGCTTAAATGACATATTCTTTGCTTTGCATGTTTAACAGCTGAATGAATAATAAATTATTTTTAAATGAATAAACATACCTCTGTGTCCTTGAAAGAAGCGACTCTTGCTTGAGAAGAACTGTTGAGTTGGTTTGGATTTACTGATTTAGGTTGCACAAAATGGAATGTACATCTTGTGAGTCATCTCAACAAGGAGATGTGAAACAGCGTGGGAGAAATAAAGATTCATCTGTTTGATACTCCCCATGTCTTTCCAAGATAAAGAATCTGCTTTGTCAAGTCCATAGTCTTGCTGAGTGTAATATCTGCTCCTTAAATACACTCTCACTCTGAACTAATTTAAAGATAAATGATTAAGGGAGATACAAGGAGCTTGCTTGAAAATTAGCCTTAGAAACAGCTGTAGTGTGAAATTTTAGTTAATTTTATTCAATGCATATTACATTTCAGTATGTTATGCTGTAGGGTTTATTAGCACATGAATTAGGCAGGTTTTCTGCTTCAGAATAGTTTGTATTATATGAAATTGTTAGGCTAATGAAAAGGTCCATAGCTACTGTGAATTGCTTTGAATTAAAGCATTCAGTGATCCTGGGTATGTTCTGTCTGTGCCTCTTGGACTGTGGGGGCCCTGGGATAATTAAAGTGTAGGAACACCAGGTTTTGTTGATCTGAAATGGCTTCAGTGGTCAAAATGCTCGTCTCACTCAAGATGATAGTACTCCTGGATACAGGCAGTAGCAGAATAATCAGGAGTACAGCTGGGGGCAGGGAGGTACACAGGAGCTTGCAGGTAGTCTAGTCCTTGGACAGTGTTTGGGACTTCTTGTGTAGATTTGCACAACTGAATTTTTTGAGTAATGCTTTAGATTCCTATCTTCAGTTTGTCCATTAAAATTCCTGTGTTTCAGGTTGTATTAAGCATTAATGTAACCTGAAAAATTTTATTAATGCTTTCTGCGTGTATTTTCATCTTACATATGAGCTGAGATGAAAACATTCCTGAAAACTAATTTCTTGATTGATTGGATTTCTTTTTAATGCTTATACCCCAATAATTTGTTTTTCTATGGAAAATCCACCTCTCCTTTTCTAATTTCAGAGGTGGTATTCTAAAATGTGGCAGTTTATTGTTTCCTGCTAGCCGTGTAGAGGTTTTAAGTTTTAGGCTTGTTTTTTTAATCTAACAAAACATAATCCCATCTCCTGTAATAACTTTTTTTTAAGAGTGTGCTGGGTTTTTTTATTTGGAGTGTACTAGTGTGGCTTAATTTCAGGGAAGCAAAGATCATGATATTGGTATAGTTTGACAGCTCCAGATGAAAAGTGCCTTTTGTTCTAAATACACACCTTTTTAGATTAGAAAGGTAGCTTAAATTGCCTTCACTCGATGGCTAGCAGGTTGGACCTTTCAAAGATCTAGGTTAGTTCAACTCATGTGATGTACTTGCTTGTTGTGACAAGGACTAATGCAAGTTTTTTTTTCTTTTTTTGACTTTGGGAATACCCTGTAGCTCTGAATAGAGAAAATCAGTGGGCCGAAATAAATAACTGTCCCCTGGATCTTGACTCAATATATGATCAGATTGAAGCATTTGGAAGCCATTTAAACCCATACCACAACAGGATGTAAGAGTCTGTCAAGTTATAGCTGAGAGCCATTGACATACCTGGTTGTTTTCCAAGATTTGAACTTGAAGTACTACTTTTAACTAGAGACATAAAATATTTGTATTTGGAAAAAAAAAGCAGTCTGGATTTTCTTTAATTTGAAATGTCATTATATATTGAAGAAGTCTATTTTGTCATATCCATGCTTGTACTACCTATTTATTTATTTATTTTACAGAAAATATAATGGTCATATTGAAAACAAACCCTTAACCATTCCAAAAGATATTGACCTTCATCTGGAAACAAAATCTGTAACAGAAAGGGACACTATTGGTAAGAGTATGCAAACAGTAATATATTATTTCCAATATATCCTGATTCTATCAAGTGTTTATTTGTGATTAATGCTGAAATATCTTTTTTGTAGACAGTGAATGAATAGAAGCAAAACTGGTCATAAATAAGAAAGCAGGTAGTAGGGCTAAGTCTCCTTTTATGTTCCATGGGTGACATTTTAATGGCAGTGTTGTGGAAAGGGATGAGTAGGTAAAATCCAGCATAAAGCATGACTATTGTATCAGGCTCCCATAGCAATATGAGACAACACCAAAAGAATCACGTCATAGTCTATTCAAAATAGAGTTTTTAGCTTTGTACAAGAAAATAACGATTGGCAGACATGAAGCCATATACTTCCTGATCATCTAAAAAAGGAAATGTGCTGTAGCATTGGAACCCAGGACTTTTGAATCACACATCTGAAGCATTCAGGTAAAATGCTTAAAAATGGCAAGTGACAGTACAGAAATATGCAGCATTAAGTGTTTTGGAAGGTACAGGGTTTTTTTAGATGGTAATTTTTGATTACTTAACCATAATCAGTCATTACAACACAAATTCATACACGGGTATGTGTGTGATACGTATTTTCTTTCTACCTAGGTTTTTATATTTATGTGTTTTCTGGATAAGTATAGAAAGAAAGGATGCATATTCCTATGCAGGAGACTTCTCAGCTTAAATTGTAGGAGACAGTGTTTGTGTAACAGAAATGAAGTTTTTGAATCTGGCACATAAAGAAACAGAGCATTCACAAATTTCAACTAGTGTTGTTTTCTTGAAACTATAGCATTTAATTGCCAAGTGATACAGGATAGGGTTTACTGTGTTTGAAAAGTAATATATACAGTTTTTTGGTGAATCTAACCAGATTGTTATTTCAAAATAAGGGTAGGACTTGGAAATACCTAAGTTTGCCCAATTTAATATCTTGCTAGCAGGTAGCTTGTAGTCAAGTCAAACATTCAGTAATGTTTTCTCACTTTCAAATTGTGTAAATGTAGGGAAGGTGTTGGGCAGGGACAATTTGTGTTGTCACAAATTGCTCTTTGCAGTTTCCAACACCTGTGGAAACTCTCTCCATAACAGCCTGTATGCAACACAATATGATCCCCAGAATTTTTACAGTGAAGTTTACACAACAATTATTGCTTTACAGGATGTATTAACAAAATCTCAAAGAGCAAACCATCAGTATCTTAGATGGTGGGTTTTTTAAAATAAAAAGAATTGTTTCTTTGTAATGTAATAAATGATAGCCAGTGAGCTTTTAATCTTTAACAAAGGGTCAAAAAACCCCTCTTACCTAGAATTGCAGCTGGACTCAGCTGGAAAACTGTTTACTCTCTGTGTTGTGAAGTCTAAATTAAGTATGCTTTTTGGATTTAGGATGTTATAAAAGCTGAGGTGATAACAATAGTAAAACTGCATAGCCTTTTAAATTTGAGTAGTAATCAAGTGTTGGATGACAGAAGTGAAAAATGAAGTTCACGTTGTTGAGTGACTTTTTCACTGTTTGTTGCATTTTACTTGGTTGGTCTGGGTCTACCTAAACTTCACTTTAATACACCTAATACACAATTGAAAACCTCTTTTAATTGCTACTCCATTCTATATACACCAGTAACTGCCTTAAAACATACCTTTAACATTCACAAACTTTATATTTTTCAGCATTGCATTACTTTCCAGAATATCAGTGGTTGGTGGATTTCACTGTTGCAGCTACAGTTGTGTATGTGGTGACAGAAGCCTATTACAGCATTATGAAGCCCTCACAAGAGATGAATATCAGCATAGTGTGGTGTCTGCTTGTCTTGGCTTTTGCAGTGTATCCTTTTCTGTTTTCTTGAATCCCTCTACCTGTTCTAAATAGTTTACATCATTCTGCAATTCGTATAAATCTCTGTGCCATTGATGGACAGGATACAAAAATATTTAGCATTTGGAACACGGATCCTGTAAGTTAGTGCCATTGTTGAATAATGTATATGCTGTACATGCTCTTTGTAAATGCTGGTATCATTAGCTTCTTAACATCAATACCAGGCCATTTAGGAGAAAAATACATGTATGCAAATACAGTTGGTGCTCATCTATAGTGTGTAGTGGTTCTAAACGAACTTGATTTTGCTCAGTTTGGCAATCAGAAATAGTTATGTGTACAGAAAGTACAGCTTTTAGAGAAGTTTGGAAATTTATTGCACGTTTTTTGTTTTCAGTATGTTTAATCTGATAGTTCCTGAACAGAATATTGCAGTGATGTGTATACTAGTTTATTGCAAAAATACATGCATGAATTCATAATTTTAAAATAAATTCAGCACATTCTTACAGGAAATAAGTTATGTAGACAGTTGTAGGAACTGAGCTCTGTGAGAAACTAAACTCACTTCTGAAACTGAGAGGAATGGAAGTGAAGTATTTAGGAAACAGGCAATATCGAACTATAAAATGTTTGTTTTGTTAGGGAGAAGAAGGCAGTTAATTATTTTTTTTTACTGGGGAAGGCAGTATCAGACATAGATGTTTGCATGGTAGTTAACTGTTTTCCTCATACCAATCCAAACACACATTTCAGGGTGGAAAATTGCATTTTAAACATATGATAAAGCAGTGGAATTGAATAAAGGCTTGTAAGAGTGCAGATGTTGGAAGGGTGAACTAGAAAGTGAATTGCTACAGCTCCTCTGCTCCTTTAGCAGCTGAGAACAGATAAAGTGCTAAGTTACAGTTGATAAACCTCTTGAATATTCAAAATTGTTTCCTCTGTATAAGTGCTAGTTCTTTGTTAGAGATTCTTAATGTGTTGTGGTTTGTTCAGTTAGTTTGTAATATTAGCAGTAGCTGGTGGTGTTACATAAAACCGTGAACTCTAATGTTTGGTTACATTTGGCTAAGAGTTCTGAGTATGCTTAATGCTTGCCTGTCCTTGATAATTATTAAAATGTGTGCTGCCTTTATGGTATGGACAGGAATTCTTTTCTAAGTAGACTGAAGTATAAATGATAGAATTTTTCCAAAGTTTTTGCTTGTAATGTGTAAAAATTTGCTAGAAGAGAGAGTCAACTCACATTTGGAAAAAAGACTGTCAGTAGCTTGCTTCCAGATCAGGTATTTCTCCTTTGACATGTCAGTGAACAGATGCATGGTCCAAAAGGTGGTTTTTTTAGTCTACTGTGACAAGAAGATCGGTGTCTGCCTCTTGTACACCTTTTAATTGTATTATAGCTATAGTATAGGTAATATGTAGTTGTTACTGCACATCTTTTGTTTTATTTTTTGGTGTGAAGTCAGGAATTTCAGTTTCATCTTTGCAGAAGGAAGGAGAAAGAGGCAGGTACTGCTTCAAAAATCAGAAGTGATAGCCAACACCTTTCACTCCCATTTTGAGGATGAGGGGGAGTTTGTTAGAACTAATGGAAAAGCAAGCTTCTAATACTAAAGCCACAATGTACTCTTAGATTTATGGATGACAATGCCCTATTTGCTTCATCTCTCCTATCTCAGGAGTAGTCAATTTAAATAACAGTACAATAATTGCAATTCTAGGTGAAAAAGAGTTGTGAATTATAAATTGTAGGAAAATCCACTGCAGTAACACTTTCTTACCGTGGTTTTGAACACTGTCCTATCATTGCTTTCATTTGGTCATCAGTTTGGGGCAAAACTTTAAAAAAGAGTTGCCTGTCAGTGCAAGATTTTTGTCTCAGTAGTGTGACTGTGCAAGTAGCTGTTAAAGGCTGGGCTTAGTAACTGTATAAGGAGTTAGTGGCCGTGTAGAAGAATGCAGTAACAGGAAGCATAGTCTAAACGTTTTATTAGCCTTAGCATCTCCATAAATATGTTTACATAATTATTCCAGCTATTACAGCTTTTTGGGTGAAGGAGGTACAATACAGAGGTATTGGTAAGAATTCTCGTGTTCACTGGAACCTAGTCAGATGAGATTTCAGAAGAAGTTCATTCATGTTTTGTGACATCAGGCCTTTGGGACCCAGAGAATACTTAAAACTTACTCGACTAATCTCTAATGCAGTATGTCAAGACCAGAAATTATTCTATGACAGTGGAAGACTCAGAAAAATTTGGTTGCCTCTGTATTTTCAATGGAAAGCAGTCAACATGATATGTCAAAGTTTAATATAGAACAACTTGGTGTTTTGATGACAAGTGTTTCTTCTGTTTCATGCCTGTGTGTTAAGAGCTGATAAGTTGTACTAAGGATACAAAGCAAGTTTGCAGATGATAGAAAACTGGGAGGAGCTGTTGACTCCCTTGAAGGCAGAGGAGGCCTGCAGAGAAACCTTGACAAATTAGAGACCTGGGGAATCACCAACCATATGAAGTTCAGCAAGGGAAGGTGCTGGATTCTGCACCGGGGGTGGGGCAACCCTGGGTGTATGGCAGACTGGGGAACAGGAGTCTGGAAAGCAGTGCCATGGAAAAGAACCTGGGGCTGCTGGTTGACAAAAAGTTCACTGTGAGTCAGCTGTGCACTGGCAGCCAAAAGGAGCCAGCATCACCAGCCAGGCAAGGGAAGATACTGTTCTGCACTAAGAAAGACATTCAGGTGTTAGAGAGCACCTAAAGGAGGCCACAAGGATGGTGAATGTTCTGGAGGGGAAGCTGTATGAGGAGGGGCTGAAGTCTGTTGGTTTGTTCAGCCTGGAGGAGACTGAGGGGAGACCCCATCACAACCTACAATTTCCTCATGAGGGGAAGAGGAGGGGCAGACACTGATCTCCTTTCTGTGGTGCCCAGTGACAGGACTCGAGTAAATGGCCTGAAGTTGTGTCAGGGGAGGTTTTGGCTGGATATCAGGAAAAGGTTCTTCACCTAGAGGGTGGTTGGGCACTGGAACAGGCTCCCCAGGGAAGTGCTCACAGCCCCAAGCCTGACAGGGTTCAAGAAGCATTTGGACAGTGGTGGCAGGCACATGGTGTGATTCTTGGGCATCGTGCTGTGCAGGCCAGGAATTGGATAATCCTGTGGGTCCTGTCTAACTCAGAATATTCTGTGTTTCTGTGAATTCACAGTTTTCATGTGTTTTAGTAGGAACAAAAGATGGATCTTTTTCACTTCAACCATATGAACTATAAAATTCAAGAGTTCCATAATTGCAGCAGTTTAAAAAATAAAATTATTTTTTTAAAAGGGTATACCATAAATTCTACAGTGCCTGCAACTATATACAATATGCAAGGTATACAATTTTATAATGCTTCTTGTGACCAAAAAAATACTGAATGGAAAGGGGGCTGGTATGGGCAATCTATTAACATAGCACTGAATACTCCCAAATTATTCCTTCAGTAGATCCTGAGTATTAGGTCATGCAGTGGAAGGAAGTGATAGGAAGCAAGCCGTAATGCTTCAATTTTCTCCAACCCAAAAATAGAAGCAGTGGTGATTATTTAACTAACAGAGGGTTTCAGTCATGTGTAGTTTGCATAGTCATTAATGTATTTATTGAGTTCTGAATCTACACTATAATTGGAATTTATTGTTAGTATGCTTTATTTTTACTCACTGAATTTTCCAAATCCTTCAGGCACAATCCGTAGTTGAAATCATGAAGTATCTAGAGGCTTATAAATCTGATTATAGGTTAGGATTGTTGATCACAAACTGTTATTATGTCCTTTGTGTAACTTCTGGGTGTTTCTAATGTTCGTAGCTGTAAAAAGAGCCTTGGTTTAAGCATGTGCTTTTAGAGGAACAAGGCTTTCCAGAACACTATCTGTATGATCTATTACGTACTTCTTTTTGGGACAAGGTAGGTCTTCCTTTTGACATATCAGTTCTTTCTGTAAAGTGTAAAGGGATCTGAAGATGATTACTATGAGGTTAGAATTACTAGATGCTGTCCTTAGACCACTTCACATTGTGCATATTAGAATCTCTCTGCATATACATGAAATTCAGCAGTGTCTATGTTAAATGTGTGCTGCTCATTGAAGTGTGGTGTTGCATAATCATAGTCTCTTGAGAGACTGATGACTGTTCAAATGTTTTACTGAACAGGTACACCAAAAAAATGTTTTCATATACTCTGCATATTAAAATTCTTTCAGTATTAGAAATGGGCAAATATAACTATGTTATTATATAGTGGGGGAAAAAAGTGGTACAGATAACACTTAAAATCTTGGTTTTCCTTTTTCTCTTTGTTTTTTTTCAAATAACATAATGCCTGGAGTGATCTCCAAGTACTTCATTTAAATCTGGACTGGATATTGCTTACCATTTAAATTATAATGAGCTGCAGTTTGTGGTAATAAAAATTGATACTTGTATCATGAAACTATCATGAAAAGTTTATCCTAATCTATTTCACTTTAGAACTAATTTAGAAATGTGTAAAAAAAGAATGCTCAATAAATATTTTTAAAACACCCTGATAACAGAGCAGATGATGTCTTAAATGTATGTCTTTGTGGGAGTGGGGCTAGATAAAAGGATTTGATATATCATACCAGATCATAGAGGGGTTTTAAGGCTGACTCTGTTTTTCCAAGGTGAACATGGGATTGATTCTTCTTTGCTAGATAGACCTCAGTGTGCTGCTGTCTTAACTCTCTTTGATAGCTTAAAGTCTCAAGTGTGTACATAGTTGGAAGTGCTTGAGGACATGGGTTAGTGGTGAACTTGTTGGTGTTAGGTTCCTGATTGGGCTTGATGTTAAAGGTCTTTTTCAAACAAAATGACTCCATCTGAAAGGAGAGAAATGTAAGTTCCATCTTTTCATGTGTCTTCTTTCTTATTATAGGTAAGTCTAGATCAAAACTCTCCTCCAGAGTATTCCTGGCTACCCGTTATATGATTATTATGCTTTAATGTGTTCTGTAATTTAACCTGAAATTGGCCAAACACGTTACCTTCAAAAGAAATAAATGCATATGGTAGAACAGCCCTAGTGTAGTTAACCAAAATACAAGTTTATAATTCTTAGTTATAGTTATTTTATAAACCTAATTTTCCTTGACCTTTTTCATGTGTAGTAAGGTACTGTTTTCATTGACTACCCATTATTTCAAAGTTGAGGACGGAGGTGAAAGATCTGTCTGCGTCACCTTTGGTTTTTTCTTCTTTGTGAAAGCAATGGCAATACTCATTGTGACAGAAAACTATCTAGAGTTTGGATTGGAATCAGGTAACTCCTTTCTTCAGTGTGTGAAACAGCTGTACTGATTGCATGATCTGAAAAAAAATTATTTCCAGCTTTTTTGAGAAAATTGTGTTAAAATGAATGGTGTAAGTCATACACTTCTAAGAAAATTTGCTTTGGAATTAAGATTCTAAATAATATCCTGTATATTTTCCTGGCTTTCTCTTAAAAAGTATAACCTTTGCTTAGGTTATTTGTTCTCTAAAATTATATTTACCTTCCAGTAATAGATTTAGCCCTTTTTAACTTTCATAGTAAAGTGTAGCTCCCTTACTGGAAAAGAATTTTAAAAGTTATGTTTTTTCATCTTCCCAAAGATGTTGTTAATCAAGTTTTATTGTATTGTGGCTAACTAATTAGGACATGAAGGAGCTCTGCTACACATACCGAAAAATTGTTTCAAAGATGACTCATTACTCAGCATTTTATTTCACAAAAGGGATTCTTCATTTGTACTGTAATAAAATAAATAAAATATATGTATCTCTGCAGGATTCTCGAATTTCTCAGAAAGTGCTATGCAGTTTCTTGAAAAACAAGGATTGGAATCCCAGTAAGTTTCTGGAAATACACTTGTCTGTTTATATGTGAATTTATAACTGAACCACTTGGATTTTCTTAGCAAGCATTTGTCTTGCATGTTTTGCTTTTGTACAGGGTTATAATCCCTACAATAGTTTAAAGAGGTGAATGAAAAGAATCTGAAAGTACCTACAAGTAACTGAAGTTGCATTTGTGTTTTCATTTTAATATGGAGGTAATTTCTGACATTTTGATTGTAGCTCATAAAATACAATTCAGAAGTGTAAACACTTTTTTCACAGTATTTCCCTTCAGCAAGGATTGTTTAAAATAGATACGTATTTTTTTGTCATTCCTATGGCATGCAAGAGGATGAGAGTGAAAAAGCTACAGGATGGAGTTTGTGTTAAAGTTGGCATTAGGAGTATTTTGTGTTGTTCAGTCTTGTTTTCAGGTTGTAACTGTGTTCCTATCATGCAGAAACATCTGCTTGCTACAGGACATCCAAGTTTTATATGGGCTGTTGAAGGAGCATGTCATAGCTTGTGATGTTACATAAATACGCAAATACTGTCATAAGGCAGCCTTTGTATATTGCAGAATGGATTTCTGTTACAGTTCCTTATTACATGTGTGCTAAAATTTAGAGAGCATTTAATCACTGGGAGCACAACATTGAATTTCTTGCTTGGTAGGTCTCAAGTATCAGGCAGAAGCCATGGGTTGTCTTTATTTTTGAGGAACAGAAGTTTCCTCAAACTAGATTAGTGTAATTTATGAAAAAACTCATGGGAAACTGGTAACTGAACACCATTTGTTTCTTAGCCTTTCTTTAACCTGCTTTTCCTAAGCTATTGCAAGGTCACAAACTTCTGTATTCATTTTCATGTTAAGTGTTTGTTTAGTTTTAAACTATTGCAGTGCTTTGCCTGTTTTTAGCAGCAACTGAGTTAATGATGGTGTCTCTTGATAGTTTAGGTGACATAGATAAAGAAAGAATCTGAAACTCTTTTTGGATCACTAGATTTGGTTTTGTTCCTCTTTAATCTGTTAGTTATATTTCGGTGTAACTGTGATGTTTTAGTTGTTTGTTTGAGGGTTTTGGTTTGGTTTGGTTGTTTTTTTGTGTAATCCAGTGTTTGTTACTTATGTAATTAATTCCATGATTTGGTTGATCCTGGATATTTTTCCTCAAATTTTTTTTTTTTATACAATACTAATCACTTGGAAGAGACATGTTAATGGCCACACGTACATTTCAGATAAATCTGTGAAAAGCTGCAGTAATACAGTTTGATAGAGCTTTTTAATGGATAATGGTAGAATAAAATACCCATTTTATCTTTGAGCAGGTAAACTTACAAGGCATCTGTTCCTCTTAAGAACACAATCCTTCAATTCATTCCATTTTAGCTATTTCTGTTATATAATTTATTGTTAATTACAATATAAAATTACTCTTTTTTTTCTTCTTCTCCACTAACAAATTAACATCTCACAGGCAGTAAATTAGGTTTTCTGTTTTTCTATGAAGTAGATAAGTGACTTGGTTGGGTTTTGAAAGTATTTTTAAAATTTTTTATTTCTGATTGGTTTGTAATAATGTTAGTATTCCAGAGGAAGCCTATAGAATACTGTTGGCTTTTTTTATTAAATGTTAGATACTGTTGGGTTGAAAGTAGTCTCTGNTTTTGTGACATTCCCTGGCTTGCGACTGGCTCAAATGCATCTGGATGCTCTGAATTTAGCAACAGAAAAAATAACACAGTAAGAGAAAATATATGCAAATAGGTATATGCTACTCAGTCTTAAATCTTTTATGTCTAAAAATAAACAAAGCAAACTATTCCAACAAAAAGGTAGTGACTTAAGACTTCTGTTGCTGCCTGCTTTTCGTATCTTGAGCAGATTTGCAACCTGCCACTTTCTGCTCAACCTATGCTATGCCAGTCTGTTACATTCTTTGCCTTGTAATTAAGAGTCCCAATTAAAGGAGCTTTCCTTTCCTCCTGCAAGAGCTCCACCATGAATGTCTCTGTGTCCAGCTTTCTTTCCCCCATCATGTCTTTCCAGAAGTTAAGATAACCTTCAGGAAGTACAACCAGTGACTTTTTTTTTTTGCACCCACTCTTCAGGTGGGCATTATTCCTTTAATAAATTTAGCATAGGATAAAATGCAAAAATGACCCAGAATATTTAATAAGGGTCATATGTTAATACCAATTTAGAGGAATGTTTTCATTTTCAGCCATCCTTTCATTTGGTAGTAAAATGTTCTGTCCAATTTAACTATTTCTCTTGAGCATTCTCTGGTTGAGGGTGAAACTCCAGGTGGCTTTCAGAGATCTTGACTGTTGATGTTTAATACATGATAATCACAGATTGTGCAGCATTAGGNTTCCTACCCAAGAAAATGCTTATTTCCTTTCTTTTCTTTTAGGGGTCCTGTGTCTAAACTAACCTTCAAATTGTTCCTGGCTGTTCTGTGTTCACTTATTGGTGCTTTTTTGACATTCCCTGGCTTGCGACTGGCTCAAATGCATCTGGATGCTCTGAATTTAGCAACAGAAAAAATAACACAGTAAGAGAAAATATATGCAAATAGGTATATGCTACTCAGTCTTAAATCTTTTATGTCTAAAAATAAACAAAGCAAACTATTCCAACAAAAAGGTAGTGACTTAAGACTTCTGTTGCTGCCTGCTTTTCGTATCTTGAGCAGATTTGCAACCTGCCACTTTCTGCTCAACCTATGCTATGCCAGTCTGTTACATTCTTTGCCTTGTAATTAAGAGTCCCAATTAAAGGAGCTTTCCTTTCCTCCTGCAAGAGCTCCACCATGAATGTCTCTGTGTCCAGCTTTCTTTCCCCCATCATGTCTTTCCAGAAGTTAAGATAACCTTCAGGAAGTACAACCAGTGACTTTTTTTTTTTGCACCCACTCTTCAGGTGGGCATTATTCCTTTAATAAATTTAGCATAGGATAAAATGCAAAAATGACCCAGAATATTTAATAAGGGTCATATGTTAATACCAATTTAGAGGAATGTTTTCATTTTCAGCCATCCTTTCATTTGGTAGTAAAATGTTCTGTCCAATTTAACTATTTCTCTTGAGCATTCTCTGGTTGAGGGTGAAACTCCAGGTGGCTTTCAGAGATCTTGACTGTTGATGTTTAATACATGATAATCACAGATTGTGCAGCATTAGGGCCATGTGGGTACTCAGTCTGGTCAATTTCGTAAGACAACCATTATGTTTTCCAATAGGAAAATAATTTTTGTTCAAACTGCATTTTTTTTCTTTCCCTTCAGGAATGCTCAGCTTAAAAATTAATCTGTTTGAAGTGAGTCCGTCAGTCTTGGTAAATTTCTAAGCAAGTACACTTGCACTCAGTGTAGTTGTCCATATATAGCAGCCAGCTATTGGCTTGTTTTATCTGCTGTTACATTTCTGTCTGTGTGTAGACTGTGACTGAATCACCTCCTAATCTGTTCTTTTCAGATAAATAAACTACTTAGTTATTAATTGTTATGGTTCTCAATATTTTAAAATTCCTTGCGTCTTTTTTATAAGTATTCCAACATCTTCCTTGATCAGTGGACATGACATTCTAGGCAGAAAACAAACTCTGAAACAAAAATCCATTAATCAAGAACTAAACAGGAATTAATATCCACTAAAGAGTGGTTATGAAAATTAAAACTTCTCTAGCTTCTTTAGAGGATATTGGAACTGGTTATTGAAGATAACTTTGTGCAACACCACCAAGTTATTTTCAAAAGTCTATCGATACTTTGACTCTTCAACTGGAACAGTGTGGAAATTACATTAAATGGATTAAAAGGTATCAATACAATTAGGTAAAGCCATTATAAATAATAATTGTCAAGTGATAGGTTCTAATAAACCTGAAGAACATAACTTTTCTTTGCTGATGCACATTGATTTGTCACTGAGTAGATGATTTATTGACTACAGTTTGACAGTGACTAAAATGGGGTTGTAAATGAGGATGGCATGTCACTGATACAGAGCTCTCTAAGTTGGGTGCTAAAACAATGTCTGTCTCTGCAGTCAAATACATACTCTACTTTAAAAAACCCAACCAAAACAACTACAAAGAAAAAGCTAAACAAACAAAACACAAAAACAACAAAAAACAAAGAAAAAACTTTAATCAAACCAGAAGTCCCCAAGTCCCCTAAGCTGCCCAAAAAAAAAGCCCCAATCTCTCTTAAAATCCAACAAAAGAACCAAAACTAAACAACTCAAGAAAGCCCAACACAAAATCTATCCCTTAATGGAATGACACATTTAACTTGCAGGGAACACTGACTGATAAAAGCCCCAAACCTTAAAGATTAATGATTAAGTATCTCTTCGCTAATATGTTCAAAATGATGACTGTGATTCTTTTATGAGTGTAGGGAGTAAGTTCACTGGTTTTGCGTAAACAGAATAAAAATCATCTGGTGTCCATTTTGATTTTGGGAACTGGTTTGCTTGTTTTTCTTTGGCAGTAGTATCCTTCCCTGCATATATGTGGAGTCTTCTTAACAAAATTGTACAATTTTTATATACATTCACTTCTTTGCCAGAGCCTGCTTCAGGAGTATTTCAGCCTTTCTGCCTGTTCCAAAAAAAAAAAAAAAAAAAAGTGATTCTAACCACCCTTTGGCGCATTCCAGTTCATTAACTGAGTAGGATCTCTTAAATAAGTAGAAGCTCAGGTAAAAGGCTTTCACAATCTAATGAAATGCTTTGGACTCTTCCTTGATGCTGTTGCATTCCCTAGCAACAATTATTAGTTAGCAGGGCTTATTTCTTCATCTGAAACCAAAGATTAAGATTTCTGTGTGATGACAACTTCTGTAACATGCAAACATTTTAATGGTTTTAGGAAGCTTGATCGTTTGCAATCAGGAAGGTCTTATGTTCTTCAAAACATCTTTTGATTACATCATTTTTTCTATAGTGTAGAAGCAGTATAGTGAACCTGATTCTCATAGTGAGGAAATACTGCACTAACAAAAACAACCCAATTCCTTCAACTGTTCTCATTTCATTTTAGTAATGAAAAATGATTGGGAAAATGTGTTTTGAAATAGAGAAGAAAATTTAGAAGTTCAGAAATAAAGAAGGATATTAATTTAGGCAGAACTACAAAACCTATGTCCCCTTTTTAAATTCCGCTGTTTTGTATTCAAAGATTACTAAAGAGTACTATGTTAATTTTTATTGTGCAGTTTCATACAATGCTTTTAAAAAGGAAAACCTGTGCTGGCTTTTTGGATTTTTTTTTTTTTGGTCTGAGTATCTTTAATTGAATATAAGTACCAAGTTTAATTTAGTCAGGGTTTCTAAATAAAATGCTTCTTTAAACTGTAAAATCTGACCTCTGACAACTCTTTCTCCTGTTCTTTTTTAAAGCCAAAATCCAGTGTGATTTCAAAATATGTAATATTACTGTTTTGTTGAAATGTAAGTCATACCCATAAAATAGGGAAGTAATTTATCTTTCTCCCAACTATTTTAAAGTTAAGATTTCTCCTTTTGAATCTGTATACACTTCCAACACTATGGTCATTGTTTTTGATTACTAACTTCCCCCTTTTTTTTCTCCTTTCAGAACACTGCTACATATAAACTTCTTGGCACCTTTATTTATGGTTCTACTGTGGGTAAAACCGATCACTAAGGACTACATTATGAACCCACCTTTGGGCAAAGAGAGCATTCCTTTGTAAGATTTCATTTAAAAATTCTTTGTGGGGTATTGAGAACAGAACAATGTCTTAGAGCTCTTTGAAAGTCATAGAACCATGAAAGACTGCAATAGAATCTGCTGTCAGAGATATTGTGGAAAGTGCAGTTGAGTTCTAAAGAGCTTGTGTTATTTTGAAAGATGAGAAATGGTTGCAGAATATTGAGTTCCCAAAAAGCTGCTGTCTTCTGACATCTCCTTGGCAGTAATGGGTCATTCTTTGTAGGAGTGGAATGCCACCTTTACTACTACCTGCTGGAACCTTGTGTCTTGCATACTGGTGTAGGAGAGGAGAGGTTTAACTGAAAACAGTCAAGATATGTTGGCATGAGAACTGAACTAGGAGGTTTGTCTTAAGATCTCCATGCTGATGAAGTGGTATTGAATTGATTCGTAAAATATTTAAAATATGAAAAAGAGAAAGAGTTTCCAAGAAGAGTGGTATCTAAAATACTGTGTAAGTAGCATAGTTGATTGTCATTGTCACAATTAGTCTTGCTAATTCAAAACAGACTTGAAAAAGATATGATTGGCTGATACATTTCATGCTTTCTAGAGGTGAGATAAGCTTCTAAAGTGATCCTGTGACCATTGAGCTATTACATAAAACACAACAAATATACATATTTCGTATATCTTTTGTTCCTCAGTTTATCTTAAAATGAGGGTTGAGCTATAGCTGGGTATCTCAGGCAACTGAAGTACCCATTTACAGTCTAGTACTATTTACTGTCTAGTCCTGTGTATTTGAAGACCTGTAATTATCTGAGCAACCTTGGGCTTTAGTGCCCTGCCTTCACTACTCAGACTTCAGAGCATTTAAGAACTGCTCTTGTTTACAGACAAATGAATACTGATTTGGATCTAATGCTGCAGGGCTACTGAGAAGTGTAGGAAAGAGAAATAAAAGGTGAAAGTAAATATTACTTGCATGTGAACTTTATAACTCTAGTTACTGTGTTAATTAGTTTTGACAGTTTGCCTCAAGATTACTTTACAGATGATACAAACGAATAACTGTAGCAGTAGGTGGTCTTTGGAAAAACAGCATTACCCTTTGTTTATTATCCACAGAATGTCAGAAGATACATTTGATACCATCAGATTGTGGATTATAATCCTGTTGTGTGCTTTACGGTTGGCTATGATGCGTCATCATTTACAGGCCTATCTGAATTTAGCCCAGAAAAGTGTGGATCAGATGAAGAAGGAAGCTGGTAGAATAAGTATGGTTGATTTACAGAAAATGGTAAGTATGGTGGCACTGACTAGTATATATTTGTAGTACTTCGACTGCAAATGATTTTTTTCCAGTTTGTTGCCTTCTGTGGCAGCAGAGCTCAAATCTGCATGGAGCTTTCTAGACTGTATCTCCTATAAAAATAGCACCATTACAGAGAAATTCTGCAAACCAAAATATGGAGAGATGTATCATTTGTGTTATGAAGATGGTTTGTCCTTGGTTATTTGGAAGTTGTTACAGAAGATCCTTTCCAATGAGTGGTGGTCTGTAACTACAACATGGGAAAGAAGAACATTGAATTTAGATAGAAGGGTAAAATGCTGTTACCAACTGTGATTTTTAAATTAAGGGAGAATTTATGATAAAGTGATTATATTTTGGAATAAAATAACATGTTTAATTCTGTCAAATCACTTTCAAGTGCACCAGCCTAGTTAAAAAATTGCCTGTATTATTGTGGACAAGGTGAAATTTCTTAAGGTTCTTTTTTTTAAAGAAAAGTAGTAAAGCATACCTTGAACAAATGGAGGAGGTAGAGTGGGTGTTGTGTGTTGCCTGCAAAATAAGCT
Organism: Platysteira castanea; assembly: GCA_013397175.1. Classification (NCBI taxonomy): domain Eukaryota; kingdom Metazoa; phylum Chordata; class Aves; order Passeriformes; genus Platysteira; species Platysteira castanea. The sequence goes on along the minus strand of VYXC01003464.1, from coordinate 58,689 downwards.
TAAATTTCTAGTGTTGCTAGATAGTGATAGTGCTGTCTAATGATCCTGCTAAGTTGGGGTTTATTGCAGGAGAAATATTAAAGCATGCATTAAGACAAAGACTCCTCTTCCAGGATTATCATTATTACTTACAGTTAAACTAAGTGTCTGAAGGTCATAAGTGAACTGTGCAGTAGTTATTTACAAACAAAGTGGCTAGGAATTTGCTTCAGCAAAAAAGTTAGGAAGTACATGTAGTAGCAACTGGTTAGGATGGAACTGTGCTGATTGCTGTAAATGCGCTATTTTAGTACTGGGCATTTTATTCCTGTCTATAAAACAGTAATGTCTTCTCTGTGTGGCATTTCTTAAATACATTTCTCCAGTATCTTCATATATTCTCTTAGAGAAGGCCATAGTCACTAGATGTAGTCTTGTCTTGTTCTACTAATCGTATCTGCTTTACCTTTTTAGGAACTTCTGCCAGTGAATTCTCTCCTGTCTTTCTGCAGATCATTAGTGATTCTTGTGATCGTTATTTTTAATTTATTTTTGTCATATCCCATCAATTTTTTTACAATATTTTTGTCTCATCCATTTTCTTCTGTCAGTGTCTTACTACTTTTTCTTCTCATGTTAGTTTTTTGATGCTTGCTCATTAAGAAGCCTTTTGAGGCTTGAGAGGTATTCCCAAAACTGTCATGTCTGCATTCATCATTTTTGCCACCCTGCATTCTGTTCTTTTTTAAAACCCAGGTAGTATTATTTCACTGCTTGCTTGCTATTGATTTGATGACTTTCTTCCTTCTTTATTTGGTTTAATCTTTTATGTAAATAGTTTATATAAAATATGTAATGTTACAATCTTGAGAAAAATGGAACAGGTGGAAAGCAGGAGGAGGGATGTATCTGGATGGTTTTTGATGAACCATAGTGTATAACTGAAGTAAAGATCATTTAAATGCTGTTATTGATCTACTGAAAACTCATCTTGTCATTCTTTTTAAGATACAGGTGTTTTCCAGTTGGAAATCTTAAAAATATCTCACTTCTGAAAAAGGACTGTAATATCAACCAAGCTCTCATTTACTTTTAATGACGCTTTGGACTGTGACTGCTACTTCATTCTTGAAATAGGACTTAGTTTGTAAATAACTGGGAACTTGAAAAATTAGACATATATATTTATTTTTGTTTCTGGTGTATTAAAATAGGAATCATTGAATGATGGGATGCAGTTTGCAGAAGCAAAATTGATTATCTTTTTTTTAACAGAACTGATGCTTTTAATTATTTCCTTTCAGCACTTCCTCTCAGATTTGTAAATGTCCTGAAACTAGAATTCATTATGGGGATTTCTTCATTAGGTCTTTGGAAGATAATATGTCACATGCCAAGAGTTACTAGAAGATTTTTAAACCAGCTTTAATGCATAAGTACTGAGGTTTTTTAATAAATTATTTGTTTTTTCTAGACATGTTCATAAAGGTCTGCTTTGATCAACCAGGACTCATGAACTTTACTCTCTTTCATTTTTCCAGGTGGCTCGAGTATTCTATTATCTCTGTGTAATTGCACTGCAGTATGTTGCACCATTGGTAATGCTCCTTCACACAACTCTGCTCTTGAAAACACTAGGTAGGCAAAATTGGATCAACAAAAGTTTGTTCTGTAATACACAGGGCTTTTTTAGTTTCACCTGACTAAAGAGAATTAGAATTCATGGGTACTTGAAATACAAAAACACCCCTTTTTGTTCAAGTGTGGCTTTTAAGCAGTTTTTTCTGTTGCTGCTTTTGATACTTCTCAATTACATGCTAATTTTTTTTATTTATTTCTGAGAAATTGTGTAGTGCAACCAATCAAACTGTTTACTTCTGTTGAAATACTTGTCTTTTTAGGAGTATTTTAAAAGTGAACAGTATAAAGCGTGATTGATTTAACTTCATGAGCATCTCATAAAGGAATTTTTTTCATCTTTTTATCTTTAGGAGGCTTTTAGAATGGGATTTGTGGGTTCATGTAGTTACTGGGAGATCTGAAGTCGCCCTGGTTTGGGGTTTTTTTCTTTCTGTCTTGTGAGAGATGTCTTTCATAGCCTGCCATGCTGTTGTGTCATTCTTTTTGCAAAAAAGGCAATGGATAGAGATAGGCTTTAGTAGGTTTTGATTCATCCTGCCCTGGAGCAGACATCTGCATCTGGTGAGATGAATCATATCCAGGACGTACCGGGGTCTCGAGGCAGCTATATCATATGTAGATGTTAGGATGTCAAAATACAAGATGATTGCTACCCCAGTAGGTTGCTTGTATGATCAGAAAGTCATGCAGATGAATATGGTTTGTATTTACTAAGTTACAAAATCTTAACATTTTTGTGTGTGTATTAAAAATAAATCAAAGACAATCTGTAGAGTAATTGAATTAACAGAACTTGAATTTAATTCTACAAAAATCTGTTACTTGTTTCTTTTTAACAGGTAATTATTCTTGGGGCATCTACCCAGAATTGAATTCTGACACTCCAGTAGAAAACAGTCTGCTTCCCAATTCTGTTTATTCTGAGTCTCCACCTGCTGATGGAAAGATGAAAGTAACTGTAGTTCAAATAACAATGGCTCTGGGAAGCCTAAAGAATATTTTCACTCCTCTCCTGTTCCGGGGACTCCTGTCTTTCCTCACCTGGTGGATTGCTGCTTGCCTTTTTTCTACAAGCCTTTTTGGGCTCTTCTATCACCAGTACCTGACTGTGGCGTGAACAAGTCAATTGACAAAGCAAGTGTGAGGTCAAATTCTAGATATAAACCCAGTTACCCAAGAGGAGATGAAGAGAAAAGAAACTATATATGTGAAGAGAGAACATATCATAATTATTTTTAAACACTTCCTTGGTGTTCTCAGGGTGAATAATCTTAAAATGTTTAGAATTGCAACTGGGTTTCTTATTTTTGTTACCCAAATGGTAGGTAACTAATTGAATTGTAGTATTGGGACTGACTGACATTATTGTGTTGTAGATGGTGGTAAGCATGCTGAAAAGATGCAACCTCTGAGTATATTGGTTTCCATAAACAGCAAGCCAAACTCAAAAAATTGTTTTAAGCATCAACAGTCATTGACTGAACTGCATTCAAAGGGTACTGGACATAGTGGTGGCTGCCTATCAATTAAGTCTTGAAACTGAGCCATACAGTGAAAGGAGAAAGAGGGGATTTAAAAAAAAAATTCTGTTGGATAGCTATTGATTACTTTTCTCCTTGGAAAATGAAAAAATCCAACAGGACAAAAGAGATATACTGTATATTACAGTAAGGAAAGTTGTATAAAATATAAATTTAACAGGAGTAGATGTATGTACCTGACAGGTATTGCTGCCTACATATTTTGCAGGAGTGCTTGTGCAGTAAGAAGAGAGTTATAACAATTATATTATTTCAGTCCCTGCAGTCATTTTGAAGTAATGGCCATCTGTATTGGTGCTAGTATTGATCCACAGATTCCATCTGGATCTTTCAAAGTTCCTCTTTTGAGGTAGTAGATAAAGTCCATTGAATTCACAAAAGAATAGAAAATAATTAGTGACACCAGTCAAACATTTCAAAACAAAACAGTTTAATCCTACTGACTGACAGTGTATGTATATGTGTAATGTACATATAAATATATATTATATATTAAATATATAATATATATGAAGGTATGAAATACGGAATCTTTATTTTAAATTACTGAATGTATCTTACAGGGCTGTAGGAGAGGGATATATGTGTTATCTAGTAATTTCAAGATCCCCTTTTGAAATGAAACTTAAATTTTTATTTTCTGTTCTTGGAGTTCAGTTTAAAGGGCTATTTGGTTTTTGTGCCTCTTTAGAGGTACTTAGCTGTACTAAAGAACTTACACTGTCTTGAAAGAAAGGATCTACTTAAACTGTTAATCTTAAAATTTCTGCTCTGTCAAATCGTCATCTTTTGCCACTTTAATCTGTGCTAACTTGACAGTATAATGATAATTAATATATCTTTGCTTCAGAAATAGATTTTCTGTATAAGAAAACAGCTATATAGTAAGAAAAAGAGCAAAGTACTAATTTTACAACTTTTGCTTAACTGGAGAGATAGATTCCAATCATAAAATTATTGACAGTTTTTCAGATGTTTTGTGTATTTGCAAAACAGGAATGGGGATTTATATGCAGTAGCTTTTTTAAACAGTTAATATTACACTTTGCAGATGTCAGTGGATTTTTTAACTAATACTAGGTGGTTTTATGTTACTGTTCTTTTTCTCTTGAATTTGTGTACAGCTTTAGCATATAATGAGCATTTATAAATGGAAAAGCTTAACTAAATATTTAATATGTAGCAAACCTACCATATGGGAAAACAAACTCAATGAATGCAGTAAATCAAGATTTTAAGGTGGTGATAAACTATCTTACTGTGTTTAAAGCCTTTTAAGTTATTTATTAGTTTTATTAAGTTGCATTTATTGATATTGGGGAAAGATTTGTGTACACCAGCCTAGTACCTACTGCATGCGTTTGGGATGTCTGAGAACACCTTGCATGATGCTACTGGTTTCATGGCAGTCTTTCAGTGTGGCTGGGGCTGCAAGCTTTGTTGTCTTCACTTCTTGTAATTTAATAGGGACAAAGGCTTACCTGTGAATTGGCCTAAAGAATAATATTTGACCTCACAGGCCTCTCAAAGCATTCCTAGGAAGTATCTTTCAGATGAATAATTGAATGACAAAATATGACAGGTCCAACAATACTGGACCCATTTTTGTATTAGTTCAAGATATATCATTACTACAAGATACATCATTACTAATAGAATTCATGAGGCCAGCTTTTAGGTTAGAGTTAGGTGTTCAATGCTAGTATTTTGTTCAGTAAAATAAAACTGCAAAACAGTTTGATTCTGATAGTGAATTTGCCTGACGAAGCTCACAGTATAGGAGGTGTAACCTGTTGTTGCAGTCAGAAGGAGTAAATTTTGGATACTTGAGAATACGTCAAAATAATGTTAAACAGTTTCTGTTGACAGTAATTCTGAAAGCTCATAAGCAGAGGTGGACTGTAGTTACATAATAATGCATTCAGCAAAGGTCATAACTGGATCCTGTAGCTGAACTTCACAAGGCTTATGCTAAGAGCTGGCACTGCCTTACTATTCAGACCTCACACTGATCACAGTGAAAAAGAGGCACCTGGTGTTACAAACATGAAGATCAGTGCTTGTAGCCATTGTGCTGTTCCACTGTTCTACAGACCATTGTTCTGCAGAATTGAATGGTTGACCTTCTCGTCAGCAGTCTGATCTGAGTGGGAGATGGTCTTTCTTTGGATCCATTTAATCTTGACATGAGTCCAGAAGGCTTATGAAAAACTAAAATACGGCAGTGAAAGCCTTTGAAATATGAGGTGACAGTGGAACCAGAGGGACTGTACAGCTCAGGTTGCGAGCAGTGCTTCCTCCAAGCATGTGATACACTCAAAAATGTCTTAAAGTAAAGTAGCAACCCCAATACAACTTCCGTGTGTATTGTGTAAGGTTCAAAGGAGTATCTGCTCACTTCTTTAGTTAAAGGTCCTTTGAAACAGCAGCTGGTAAATGCTTTTTTTTGTTCGTTTGTTTCATGGAGACCTTTATCAACACCTGGCAATGGGAAAGCATCTTGCAGAAATGGAAAAGCAAGTAAAACATGACTGAAAGGTTGGTGGATGTTATTCAGGAATCTCAAATATTTTGTCTTACTTTTTGTGCGCTACTTATTAAAAAAATTTTAGAATGGTTTGGGTAGGAATGGATCTGGAATGGACCACTTTCCACCAGACCAGGTTGCTTCAAGCCCCATCCAACATGGCCTTGAACACTTCCAGAGATGGGCAGCGGTGTCTGCGGAGACACAATAAAGAGGCTTTTACACTTGCCAGGTTCAGCAGAAAGGAAAGAAAAGACCTTTATTGTTTACATTATCTCATTCTTATACACGTCCCAACTCCACAAGGGATTGGAGAGCATGTCACTTCCTTCTCAATCTCACTGGAGAAGAAAGGTGCTCATCAAAGCTCTCTTATCACAAAAGGAATGAAAAACAGAAAATACAGTTAAGTAAACACTGGCTATTATTTACATGAAACTGTGTGAGAAAGAATCTGACTCCAAGGTTAAAAACAGAAAGCTTACAAAAACCAGGGCAACAGGCAGCCACAGCTTCTGCAGGTAACCTTATCCAGTGCCCTCATCACCTTCACAGGCAAGAGTCTCCACCTAACACCTCCTCTTTTAATTTAAAATTTAAAACTGTTCCCCCTTCTCCTATCACTCCCTGCCTGTGCAAAAAGTCATTCTCCCTCTTTTTTATAAGCCCCCTGTAAGTATTGGAAGGCTGCAGTGAGGTCTCCCTTAGTCTCTGAGAGATTTTAGAAGGAAAGGTTCCTTTGGCAAAGAACTCATGTTTGTTTCTTTCTTTTTAAATTCAGATTTCCCTTCCTCTCTTAATGATGTGACTTCCTACTTTGACTTCTGTTGCTAATCTACAGCGCTTTTCCTATGTTCCCTACTCAGAACTGACTAGGCTAAATTAGTCCAAGATTGTACTTCGACTTCTATGTAGTTTAAATTTACCTGTTTCTGAAGTATAAGTTCCTTTAAATAGTTCAAATAACTTTGATCTCCAGCTAAAACATGAACAAACTTGTTAACAATTGTTTAAACTCCACACTTTTATTGTGTAGGTCCCTTTAGACAAAGGGTTAAGGTGTCTTCTATCAAAGTCTTCTATCAAATTCAGGGATGTCCAAACATAACACTTGGGCTACTTCTGAGCTAAGAGAAGTTGATTAAGAAAATGAGAATAGATTATAGAAAGCCTATTCTTACACTCTGTAGGTGACATTGTCAGGCCATGCTTGTCCTCTTTTGATTCCTTCTCAGGCCATAGGGTATGCCAGTTTTTGAGGTTTTGTTAGCTGTGCAGTTCTTTCCTCTTCCAGAATTCACTTGCTTAAGGATCAACAGATTAAATAGTAGCATCAGTACCAGACAACATCCTTGTACAGAAGATATTTACAGAAAATTAACTTCTGTTGCAGTTGTTCTTCTTATTTGAGTAATAAGTACTGCAAGGTGTTTAAACTGAGGTACGTTCTTCCCTGGATTGTAAAGTCAAGTTTGTCTATGAACAAAAATGCTACCAAGACATCAGCACAACAATTAGGCAGCATAACCTCACTCTATGCAGTGGTTAGCAAGTACAGAAATTTCAGCTAACTTCAAAGGAACAATTCAAAGTGCTGTACTTCATTACAGTAACTACAGCTAAATGGTAATAGGGATATTGGATATCACATAGAAAATTGAACACATCTGAACATAAAGCTGCTGGAAGGCTCTCCAAGGTAAAAGGCCTTATGTCTCTTTATTCTCAAATATCTGTGCTTTCCACAGAGATAATTTTGATCAGTTTTTAAATACTACACTTCATGCTTTTTCACATGACGCAATTCGGACATTTATTTGTTCAACACAGCCCCTCCCCGCCCAGACTTAACCCCACAGTTAATTTTGTCAGTATAAAGTTACTAGATAGTTTTAATTAAGGTTTAAGAATTAAGTGCCAAGAGAAAATGGAGACATTGAACAAGAATGAGGCCTAACAAAATTGTGTGTTTTGGAGAAATCTGTTACAGCTGAGCAAAATCATAATGGAGGAAGACAACAGCAGGTTACTTGTATCCTAAATCAAATATTAAATGTGAATCTTTACCATTATGAGTAAGACTTATTTTTAGCATCTGCAGCCCAAATCCCAAATGGTAAATCAAGAGCAATATTTTGACTTCACTGATACCTACTCTAAAGAGCATCTAGATAACAAGCTTAGAAGCCAAATGTCTGATCTCACTAAGCAGGCTGATGCAGATTGGTCTGTCTGTGCTTCAGAGTGATCTTTGTGTGACTCCTTCTTTAGGAAGGCCTGCCATGCTTTTTGACCTGTGCAGCATGTGCGCTGAGGTGTATGGCATGTCTCATTTGCACTTCTTAGTACTAGACTGAAAGGTCTTCCTCCTCTAGGTGAGATCATGAAGCCAACATGTCATTTCCAGGCTGCTTTTATTGACATCTGTATATGCTGCACTTAACTTTTTCCAGTCTCTCACTGTGGAGAGTAATATTGCACTGGATGTTGTTTTGCATGCCAGTGTATATGTATTTTTATACCTTTGATTTCAATCGTTTTTAATGGAAATTATTTTTAATCCTAATACCATGGATCATATTTTCATTTATTAAATTAATATCAGTGCCTGCAACTAGAAGTCAAAAACTTCTACACAAATTTTTTTTAAAAACTTGATGTCCAGGCTGAAGTATTAACAGGTATGCGGTTTTATATCAAAGTGCAAAATCCACCTGTAAATACCAAAATTTTTTCCATGTGATTGCACATCAGCCAAGAATTTGTACTTACAGCATTTTTTCTCAACAACATACTATCTATACAACTCTGCTATCTATAAAACACACATTTCAGAAGGGCTTTGAATAGCTTTTTACAAACTCCTTACTGGTAGATCATTACTATTTTATTGTGCTGCAACATATTTTTTAAAACCTGGTTTAAAATTCTTGCATTTAAAGTCAGCGTTATTCTGTCTTCCTCTGTTCTTAGTAACTCTGCCTCCCATACATGTTCTAAGCTTCCAGAGTGCATATTCACAGTTGTATTTCATAACTACAGTTTATACCCATGTCATGATGTGCCAACTGTTTTTATTTTTCCCGTCTTTGGTCATTCCTTTGTTCCCTTGTTAACAGTATGCAAGGTTTTCTAGGAGGAATACACATGGAAAAAATATTCTGTAATAGAAGTTACAGAAGGCTGTGTAATGTTTCAGTCTTCCCATTTATGTGAGCAAATATTAATGCAAAGACACTATTAAATAATTTCAGCCTAACATTTCTCATAAGGTAGACTTGTTAAAAATTGCACAGGGAACATCTTCCAAGTTGTAAATATTTCACATTAAATCTTTTACTTGTCTCTGTTGCTGGGAGCATACCAATTCAGTGTTGTTGTTCAGCTACTAGTCTTCTTT
>VYXC01003464.1:36412-49576 GCA_013397175.1 Platysteira castanea | reverse complement strand
AAAAGCATGTAATACTTTCTACTCTAGAACAAACCGAAGACCTGCCTCCCTTCATTTCAGTATCTGCCAGATGGGAAAGACTCTGATGTTATGTATGTAAATTTTAGCTTCCTCTTATTGCTACAATACTGTTAAAATACCATTTTTATACTTAGAACTTTACAAGTACTAAGACTGTCACACTTCACAGTGAGGATGGTGTCAAGTGATGTTGGCATTATATTGATCTGGTGTTGCATTACCTGCTGTTTAAAAACAAATTGCTTCTTACGCTTTTAGTGGTTCACCAGGATCTGTGATCAGAAGAGCACAGCACATGTTGAAAAAACTCTGGTTTAGGCTGGTTTTTTTGGTTGTTTTGGGTTTTTTTTTTTTAGTGGCATGGATAATACTTGGGTACAACTACTACAGCTAATGAACAACCTCCACTAATATTGCATTCTTTTTGTACACTGTAAAGTGCCTAATTGTGCGTGGTTCTGTGGGTGATTCTGATTTGGAATGGGGTTTGCAATGAAGTTATTTTTTTCATACAGTTTTTGGCTCATGTAATGTCCATGTGTGGTTTTGTGTTATTACATATTGGAGACAAGTATTTCCATTCCTCTTACTTAAATGGTAATCTAACAACTTTACCTATATCTGACTGGTAATTGAACACCCCTAATTTAACACCCCTCTGCCACCTGCCACCTCTGCATTGTTTTCTTTATGACTTAGGGCAAGGATTTACAAGATTTGGAAAGGGTTGACTTACAAAGTTTTGTGGTGACACCTGGGTGTTAATTAATCCCAAGTTGTGCAGGCACATGGGTGACTTCAGCCAGGTAAGTTGATCTGCTTGGGCTCAGAAAGGCTACACTGAAGTTCACTGAATCCATATGGATTTGGAGCACAAAGAGTACCAAATGTGATATGGCTCCAAGCTCCAAAAAGTTACACCTCATAGAATTTTGTAGAATTCTGTTAGGGTATTCAATAGTGAAACCACCCTTACTTAAAAACTGCTTCTCCATATTCAGGAATGCAAGAGCTGAAGGCAGAACCTGCCTGGTTCAGCGTGGAAGCTAAAAAAGTGAGAAAAGAGCAAGCCCCTGCTCCTGAATTAATTATACATTCTGCATGTGAAATGCTTGTAAGTTGAGATAGTGTCGCTGATTCAAATCTACCAAAGGAAGCCTTCTAAGGAAGACTTGTCACGGCATGTTGAGCTTTTAGCTCTAAAAAGTGGCTGTAGAAATCTGTACTGTGTATAGTACACTATCTGGGAAGACCTGGTACAGTAAGCTTGCTAAATATTTCCTTAAACTATTTGTAAGAATTGACATTACTTTTTTTACTGTAGAGCATTTGAGAAGCTGGTTTTGCCTTGCTCAGGCAGCATTTAATATTAATGTAAAAGTAATAAGAATTGGTTTGTCACCTAAATGCCTAAATTTCTTTAACAGTAAGTTTTGCAGAATTGAAGCAAGGTTATACTTTCTTATTTCCTATTCATTTTGTTGAAATGTTATAGTTTAACTCTGCTTTTATAATGCACACCTTATTAAAATGAAATTTATATCTGTTAGTTGCTCATTAGTTTGCACACAGCAAATCTAAGAGAAACTGTGATATCTGCTGTTCATCAAGTGGCCCCATCAACTTACTTGCCTTTGTAAAGCATTAATCCCATGTTGGACATAAAATGTCTACTGCAGTGATGTTCCTATAGTATTTTAGCATCCCTACATGTATTCTGCATGCCTTGCACTTCTGCACTGTAAAGGATAGGCTGTTTTACAGTACTTAAGGTTTAAAAAAACCCTTCCATTATTTTATACAGTATTTCCCATATCCAAAATAGGACAATTTCTAAAGCCAAAGATCAATAAATGTTTATTGTGTACCAGTGTGATTTTTTTCCTACTTTGTGTGATATATGCTACTTTTTATCAACTTGCAATATCTCCAAAGAGCATGTAATAACCAGGCTTCTTACCAGTTTTTCTACTGGTCTGAATTGTTCTTTTAGAAATAATTGAGCAGACCACTTATTCCCTCCTTCTTTGGGGTGCAGCAGAATAAGTAATTTTTGAATATAAATGCGGCAGTGTCTTACTCATATGAACAGTAGTTTAACCACAAAGAAACACTTACAAATTTCATATGAATATTTTCATTTTTGTGTGTTTCACTATTTAAATTTTTGTACCATTTCTGGAGAATGATTGGCTGTACACCGTGGTGAGTGGAGGAAATTCTAAGTTTCCCAGTACACTCAGAGGATTTGTCACCCTTCTTGACTGTCACCCTTCCTAACAGATCACTTAAAAAGGGGTTGTGTTTGCTTCTTATGAAAAGACGTGTTTAAAAGTATTACATAGTCTCTCCTACCTGTTTCATCCTAGCAGCACTGAGTATACTTAATAACATCTTGTAACCATCTTGAATTGGATTTTTGGAATATCAGATTTGGTTATGCATGCATTTTCTTTTCATGTGTCCAACAAGTGCAGGTGAATGATGCCAAAACTGCTCATACAGTTCCACAGCTGTAAAAAAAAATCCTTGAGAAAACACCCTTTAACCTAAACCCAAAGTAGTACCAAAGACCCATTCAGCAATAGCCATCAGTTGTGTTGCAGAGACAAATTGTGCCATGGTGCCAAGAAGAGCCAGTCTTGACATTCGGGGTGAGGATTTGAAAGTCTACAAGGCATTTGAGCTGTGGGACCTCCTCCTGAAAGTGTAACAAAGATTAGTTTGAAGTGATGGTTAAGAGGAAGGAAATGAACTATAGTGGGAGATCTGCTTTCTGTTTCAGAAGGCTGCTTAGCAATCTGCTTTCTCCATGCAGCCTGAGGTTTCAGCCTGCCTTTAGAATCCACAACCCCTGGGACTCTGCAGTAGAAGGGTTTAGCTCAAAATACAACTGTGAAAGCCTTGACAGTATGCTGCTGGCATGAAAGCAAGCCTTGGATTTCAAGGGTTGTATGAAGTCTTGCTTTGGAATCCACCAGGTCCACACTGTGTAACTCAAAAGACTTTAAATGTCTTCAGCTGACCTCTGCTGTCATGTGCAAACATGCATGATTCAGTGCAGTTCCATAGCAGAGTACCTGCAGTGGGAGAGGGAAGCCTGGATGTATCCTCCAGCCAAGAGGGCAAGCAAGCATGTGGTACCTGTCCTGTGCTGTCTGGTCTAGGTAGGGTTGAGAAAATTCTGAAGATGCTGCTTGTTTGATTTGAGTTTTATGACAAATTTCAAAGAATGTGCAACACAGTTACTGTTGCTTGCCTCCTTAATAGGCTATTACCTGGTGGACCGTGAAATGCAGAGAGTAGAAAATCACTCTTTTGGAGAAATACTCATGTTCTGTCTACATCCATATTAAAAAAGAGGAAGTAATGTTTTTATACTTTGGAGTTGAGATCAGTGTTTTGCTTTCCAAGGGGTGAGGGGTGCAGCGCTGATGAGCTGAGGTAAGGTCAGCGTTTCAGTTCATGAAATGGGAGCCACTCTATGATATGTCTCTCTTAAAAGCAGACAGGAAAATAATCCTTCTCTCTTTACAAACTTTACAAGCTACTTCCAGTGCTTCTGGATAACCAACCCCTGTCACGTTCCTCTCACCTGTCAAATTTCAAAGCAGCTTTTCAGCAAGTATCAAATTGGTATGATTTCCCAAAATGGTCATTTCTATAGATACATAGTGTGTAGAATTTGCGCGTTGTCAGAAACAAAAACAATCCAGGCTCTTAGGTAGAGTTAGCTTGGTGTTCAAGCATCAGCAGTGTCCATTTGCTTCCCATTCATTTGGGTTATATTGTGAATAGGACAAGCCTCCAAGTTTAGATCATATAATCTGTTTTCTTCTTTGAGTGAACACATGTTTTGGTATCAGCCAGACAAGAAGAGTAAAATATAAAAGTCTTCAGATTTTTTCTTTTCCAGATTGTCATTTACTCTTTCTTCATGGAGTGGGATTAAGCTGTTGCTGTCATTTCACAGACAGCATGAGTTCACAGACTTGGGAAAGGGGACATGGGGAGGGACATCAGCTGAGTTGTCTATCAAGGAATTTGGGCTGCAATTTACAAAGTAAAAGAGAAAGCAGTTGTTCTGGACAGGGATTTTTTTCCCACAGGAAAGTACAGTGTGGTTACCTGTACTTTAAGGCACACTGCTAGACTCCATTTGGGATATGAGGAATGAGTGTCACATTAAAAAGCAGAAGGGGAAAGCTGGAGATGATATTGTGTAGTACAGAACAAGCAGGACTAATGCCATAAAACTGCAGGGTGAAGTGGTGTGTGTTGTTTTTCATGTGAAAACCGGGGAAGACTGTAGGGCACCAGGGGACCAACAACTAAACCACTATTTAATCAATTTTTATTCTTGGAATTTTGGAACTTTTGGATTGGAACAGCTGTAGCTGGTTTGCCACATGAAAGGCACAAATCTTAATTTCTTTAACATAGACTATGCGTAGTCATTTTTTTAATATATATTTTATTGGTTTTAATGCTTTCAAAAAGCTGTGGTAAACTTTTAAAATTTTGCTGGTATCTAGTAAAAACGTAATATAAATTTGAAAATAAATATAAAGTAAGGTAATAAAAATGTTTTGTTCTGTCTGTCTAAAGACGATATCTTAAAGGTAGACTTTCTGTGAAAATTCATTTTCTAAATGCTGCTGAATTGAACTCCACGGAGCACAGTTTTTAGCTGAGGAGTGTTGTTCTCAGTGCAGCAACCTCCAGAGGTTGTCAGCTGTGTCCTTCCCTGGACACAAGTGGGCCAGCCAGCCCAGGCACATGCTTACCATTTCTCTTTGCATCCCATACCCTCGTCATCCTCCCCCACAAAGGGACACTGGGCACAAATGCTCCTACATGAATCTGTAATTGCAGATTTACAAAACTATTACTCACCCTGTGTATACTCATACACAGAATAGCATTGTATTCCTGGTCTTTTCATGCCACCCCCCAAGATAATAACCTCCCAAGTGCTAATTAGGCAGCCTTATTAATGCATATAACAATTAACTTTACTTGTTTTCTGCAACAACTTTGCAGCTCTGATTCTTACCTGGGTATTTGATAATTCTCAGCTCCTTTTAGGCACTACTAGGCAAGAAAATTGTTTTCTTTTTTTTGTATGTACATGTTTTTCATTTTTATCAACTGTAGTACTTAGCACTTTGTTGTGTTTCTTTTTAAAAACATACCAATTTTAGACCATCAAAGTTACTTGAAATTAATTTTGACTTGGGTCCATTTGACTTCTTGTTTTCTACAGAAACATACTGGGATCTTACAGTCATAGAATAGTTTTGGCTAAAATGGACCTTTAAAGGTCATCTAGTCCAGCCCCCAAGATTAGGAAAACACTGAAATGTGTTGCTGTCACAGAAGTGCATGCACACATGCTTTATACATATGTTTACATATATGTCTTTTTGTATAGAAACGCCAGCCCCATGGTAGCCAGTGATGTTCCTCAAGCACTCCTGATTACATCTGTACATCTAATTTTTCTGAATATTCCCTAGTCTTTTTTCCTGTATCCTGCCTGCCATTTTGAAAAACAAACAAAAGAGTATTCCAGGAGCTTATTTGTTCAATTTCCCTCTTAAATGACAGCTATAAATTTTCCTTCTTATTTCCGTTGTCCGTTAGACATTCTCGGCTTTCTTGGCTTTTTCCCTGTCTTCCTGTTGTAGATTTTTTTTCATGCTTCCTCTTATCTGTGTGCTGTTGTTTGTCTGCTTTTGTTCTGAGTTTGTTTATGGAAGAAATCCAGCTTTCTTCTCTCTCTGATTCTTTTTGTCCGTCCGTGTTACTATTTCTCCTATCCCCTGTTATTTATCACCTCTCCTCACTCCCACTAGAAAAGTCACTTTTCTTAGACGTTTTATAGAAAGAGCTGTTGCAAGATTTAAAACATATTTAAATCACCCCACAGCATGAATCTATCATTTTGGGAAACTGTATCAAGTCCAGATTTGCTGCCTTTTGTAAAAACCTCTGATCTCTGGCAGCTCCGTAAGTTCCTGATGTTTGCATCTATACAAAACACAGTTATTCTAAACTCACAGAAAAAGGACTTTTGTTGTACAATTAATAGTTACCTTCAGTCATGCTTTACCATTATTTTTACCAGATTTTGATTAACACAGTGCTTTCAATCTGTGTTCTCTTAACTTGCTAATCAACACAAAAAGCTTGTAGGTAATTTCTCTCTATTGCAGAGCTGTACCAAGGAAGACAGCATTTGCTAAGAAGGCAGTATCTGTGATGCACATTAAATAGAGATAAATGTGCTGAAAGTCAGCTGTCGATGCCTCCGATGCAGAGCTATGCTAAAAAGAGCAGCTCTTCAGCAGGACAGGAAGAAGTACCCTGAAAGTTGGTTTATTTGCTTAAGTGGATTTAGTAGAATTTCTGCTTTTTAACAAACAAATTAGGTTAACACCAACCTGAAATACTGAGGAGTAAGTTTTGAAGTGGGCAGGTTATGCTGCTTAAATAAAATGTATTTTTTCAATTTGCATTCAGTCTCTACAATCCTTTTTTTACTTTTATCTTCTGTATCTTTTGATTCAACTACATAAAAGAGGACAGGGTTTATCTTTGCAAAACTCTTTATTGGGAGATGTGCATTATATCTGAGAAAATGACAAGGTACAACTGCCTCATAGACTTAATAAAATTAGCTTTTAAACTGTGTTATAAACTCTTTGTGACTTGACTACATTTCATGGTTGTGATGTCTTTAACCTGTCTGCGACTGGTGTAAAAATTAAATGTAAGGTGGGAAGGGAGGGGTGAAATCTGAAAGCTGAAAAATGGCCACTGGTCTTGCATGTGAAAAATTATCACTATGCAAATGACCTTTCCTTTAAGAAATTTTAAAATCATGAAATCACTTTAATATACTTGTAGCAGGTTGTTCAGTTAAAAGGGTTTTCAAATTAAGTTTCCTGAACAATAATATTGCACTGAATCTGGACTAGCACTGTAAATAGTTTCTTTAGTGGGTAAATGTTAGACCGTTACGTGGTTAGGAACATGGAAAGAAGAGTTTTACAGGGTGAAGTGTTGAAGCCTGTCTATGTCAGAGTGTGCCCTTAAATGTGTGTGGCTGCCCTGGTCTTGTTTTGCTAAGACTTTTAAACTTGGACATGAATCTAATGGTCTTCTGTTCGTTAAGTAGAAGCACATTGATAGTGGATTCAGCTGTAGCAATGTTTAGCCCACTGCAAATCACAATTGAATTCTCCTTTGTTTTCCATGAAAAGTCACCCTTCAGATGAGGGCTGGACATTGCCCCACGGATGAGGAACAGTCCAGGAGGCAGCAGGTTCCCCTCCTATGCCTTGGACACAGATGGGTATGAGATCCATCCCCGTGTGAGAGTTACTTCAGTTCTATTTCATGTAGCACATGTGGTTCCTTTTCACAGGACTGGTTTTGAACTCTTGAGGAATGTCACATAGCTTACTTTTGCCAGCATTTTCTTTTTGTATGCAACCTTCTGCAGGATTCCTGTTCTGGTCTTCCTTCATTCTGAGCTTTTTCTTACTCTTGGAGAGAATTGGCATGTTCTGACAGCATTTTTTTTCTTTTTAACCTCTATTTCATTGATAAATATACATATTTCATAGACTACATGTGTGGAAAGTTTTTATGGGAATCTGAGCACTGATGCTGACTTAGTCCCTGCTGAATCAAAAGGGATGGATTTTGATTAATTTGAAAAAGGAAAGAAACTTAAATTGAAGCTTTTGCAATTTAGTGACTGGTTTATTGTGTTGTTTGATTCAAAATATACTTCAGAAATTAGTGAGAAATATGTAGTTTTAAACTCACTTGTAAAAACCAAGAGTAAGCACATTTAAATATTGATTAGAGCTGCATGAAGCTGCTCCCTGGTGATTTGAACTCTGGGGCATATGCCCTCACATCTACCTCACTTGTTGCTGTTGTACCCATTCAGTTTGCAGCTGGCTCACCTTGCTCATTTGTGCCGACATAGTTTTTGTGATTAATTTAGTTGGCCATGGCAGAGGAGGGGAGGGAGGAAAGATAAAAAAAGGGGGGAAAAAAAAGAAAAAAGGGAACGAACAGAAGAAGAAAGAAGAAAGTTGTTGCTTCCAGTTCTGTCAATGAACTAATTTTTCTCCATTGCAGCTTTCTCTCGTTTGGCACGTCTTTTAAGCATGGGATTGCTCATACACGGTACTGTGCCGCTGCATGATAATCAGCTTCAGCAGATGTCTCTCTTCAGGCCTCTTCTTGGGGCAGAGACAGGAGGGGTTTTGGAACAACAGGGTGAGCATAAATGCATTTTTTTGGGAAGATAAGTTTATACTTCATCAGTGAGATGCTTGAGAGGAAATGGTGTTTTATTTAAAAAAATCAAACTCCAAAAGATGACTCTCTTCAAAGAACTAAGATATTTGTGAACTAAATTAATAACTGCAGTGAAAACCATATTTTCTGATTATTTTGATTTTTTTTTACAAAGCAGAAGTTGAATTAACCTATTACCATCCTTATTTAAATAAGAGTTTGGAATTTTTTCATAATTGATTTCTTAATTGAAGTTGAATAAATTTTCCTGTCCTTTTGAGTTATTATGAATATTTTCATCCCACACACCAACATTCTTTTGCTTTAATAGCTAAACTGAGATAACCCTTATTCACACAACTTCCTAGTTAAGAATGTCTGATCTAGACAATTCAATGCTGCTCTCTGCTGTGTGGTGTGAGTTATAGAAAAAAAAGTGTTAAGCTTAACATATCTGCTAAAATATTTTCAGTACCCAGCACAAAATGCTTCAAGTGTACATCTTCTCCTAACCATAAAATGCTTTCAATACTAAAGGAAAATCTCTGAAGATTGTCCAGCCCCTTCATAGTTTGGGGGGATTTTTGCTCATGAAGTCAATATTAACTAAAGAAAAAGAGTTCATGATAGCTTAGCCAATGTTGCATAAGAAAACTGATTTTTCCTTTTTTTTTTTTAACTTGGTGATTAGCAAAAATTATAGGAAAAGAATACAGAATCATTTCATTTCACACTTGCGATTGAGGGAGTTGAATAACCATAATTTTGACAATGTGCCTTTTATAAGTTTGCAGTGGTTAAAAGAGACTTTATGGAGTATGAGTGTTTGGAGCACAAGTGTTTCAGAGCAATCCAGACTACTGAAGAGGTACAGGTTTTGTAAAGTGGTTCAGTTTGTTAGTGACTCCAGCGATGGTGTAGTGAGTTTTGTAAGGCTCTTAGCACGGTCAAATGAATAACCTGTAAATGGTCTTGTAATTTTTCCTGTCTTTTTTTCCCATCTCTGCATGTTGGTCCCATTGCTGTCAGTCTCCCTCGGCTTATATAAATATTTCTGTTGAGCAGCAGCATCCCACAGGCAGCCCCAGCCTGGCCAGGCCAATGGGAGGGGGATCAGTGCAGCTCTACCACCAGTCCCCGGTCCTGGAGGTGACACTACTCACATGAAAGGGGCATCACCCCCTTGCTGTGGAAAAAGAGGATGCATTGCACCCTCACATATCTGAAGACTAAACTGAGATTAAAAAAAAAAAAATTACTTTCTAGTTAAAACAAAAACAAAAAAACCAAAACCAAGCAAACAAAAAACGCCCAAAACCCAAAAAACCCCCCAAACAAAACAAACCAAACAAAAAACCAAAAACCCCCTAAGTTGTCACTTTCCTACTAACTATCCTGGACATGAAATTACTTTCCTATTCAAAGTGGTCTTAAGAATTGTAGAGAAACTGCCTCATCAGGTCATGGTGTGGTTTGATTATTCCGAGTGTAAATCATGGCTTTCCCTCAATTTTTCATCTCATTTTGAAAAGCAGCAGGAGACTAGTTCAATTTCCTTAACAGTTTCAGTTGTTCATCCTAGTCAAGAGGAATGCCTCAAAGTTGTGGACTTACAAACATTCTGCCTTAAAATAACTTAGCATTCACATATCCTATCAATAGTGCATTTTCTAGTCAATATTACACAAAATAAAGTAAAGCTTCCTAGCAAATTTACACAAAGTTTACTGCAAAAATTTGATTTTTTTTTTAGCATTACACATTTGGAATTATATGTGCCTTTTATTTCATGGGTTGCTTTTAACTTTTGAAATCCAACATATTCTCAGCTGTGCTTCAAATAGTATTTTGTCTTCTGAATGAGTATAAACCCAAGATCATAAACAGAATGGAAGTGGGTAAGGTTGCAAGGCATCACTGGTGGGGTTATCTGGTTCTACCTCCCTAACCTCATGTTGGTCTGTTTGGAGATGTGTATTTGTTTTCTCAAGGGTTGGTTGCCTGGAAGCAAGTGACAGGAATTTGCTTCCTTCAAAGTTGATGGGAACATTCACCCAGGGGAAAAAGAAAACAAAGTATCAACAATATGCAGATAAAATTGGTATTAGTATTCACTCAGGTCTACACATAATAATGAGTCTTTAGACTTTCCTATTTAGAGCACTTTTATTAAGGACACACATTTGTGAATTAACACAGATATGCCATTCCCTGTATAGCTATAATTTTGAAATACTGTCAGTAAGACCTGGCAGACTGGTTTTTATTTGTTGCCATGGATACATCTGACCTTTTTAGGACTAACTAAGAGGAGTGTTAAAGAGAAAAGTGGCAGTAAGTCAAACACAGTTATGCACAGTCTTACACACATATAATTTAAGAAGTTCTAGTCATGAAGTTGGAAATTCCAAGAGGTTTGAGGCATTGCAGCTGGGTGGTGAGGAAGGCCTGCTAAGAGCCCCACTCAAACGACTCTCAGACCCCAACATGAAGGGGTGAGAGGTTTGGCAGTTGGAAGGCAACAAAGGCTCATTTTCCTTTACTGTAGTGTGCAAAGTTTACCCACCATTCAGTCAATAGGTGCCCACCCTGCACCCTGGCTGCCCCCGTAGCACTGGGAATTTGCATTCCCACCAAGGAAGTACAACATGGTGTAACAAAGAGTGCAAGTCCTGGTGAGGGAAGGAAGAAGTGATGCCAGGACAGGGAAGAATTCATGTGATACAGCATCAGGGACAACAAAAAATAAAGGTCTGTACTGGAATTGGTGGCAGAGCAAAATGCAACAATACCTGCATGCTGCAGGTATTTTTTTCCTCAGATTTGTGCTGTCTCTCTGTGGAGGATGGTGGGCAGATGCATTCATTGCAAAATCCTGTTCTGGCTGTACCAGGTTCTCTCTTAGAGCTTATTCCAACAAGTCAGAGTAATTAATCTTCTTTAGGGCCGCTTTGGAGCTTCCAACAACATGATTACAGGTTAGACAAATTACAACCTCAAGGTACCTTCTTCCAATCCCAAGGGGACCTTCTTCCATCACTTTTTCTCTCTTCTGTCAAAATTATTTTCTACTCTTTGTCTTCTTTAGGTTGACCAGGTCACTACACAACACCAGGGGAATTCCTCACCCTTTCATAGCTGTAACTTTTCATCATATTCTTCTTCCAGAGAATTTAGCAGCATCATTACCATTTGGGATACCTCTGCCTGCTCCAGGAATGTTTCCCCCAAACCTTGTTCCTCCTTTTGCTGCCGTTGCTAGCATCTTTTGGAAACTACAGTAAGACACTCCTTTGCAGGTTATTACTTCATAATTCCACCTGCTCCTGAGCACTGATCCTTTCATATATATATGTATGTGTAGGGTTGTGTATATACAAAGAAAAACAGAAAAATTACTCACCTCCTCATGTAGTGCTCTCTCTTCCCATCTACCACCCACATCTTCCCTTTGAATGCAGAGAGCTGCTGCCACCTCATATATCTATCAGTTGTTTTCAGACCTCCCAGAAAAAAAATCCCTTCTGAGAGCTGCTGAGCTGTGGCCTCAGCAGCAGGATTTGATTGATAGATGTTTCATTCTCCCACTGAGCTATTCATCAGTGCTTATGCACCTCGTGGTGGTGATGCCCAGAGGATGTGTATGTGTCTCCCTGCATGAGAATCAAGCCCATAACTTCTGAGATAATTTAACTCCATCTAGTTTTGAGCAATTTTGAGTGCACAGCTGGGGTTATGGCTGTAACAGACAGCTGCCCTGCTCTTTCCTTTAAGTTCTCTTTGCAACTTAAGCCTGTCTTGGCTCATTTGCTCTAAGTTGTTTTTTTAATAAAGAATGACAAAAATAAATACAGGAAGAGGGAAATCAGGTGGGAAGTGGGGCTTTGCGGTCTTTGTTGTTATCATAGAATGATTTGGGTTAGAAAGGACCTTAAAACTCAACTCATTCCACACCCTTACCATGGGCAGGGACACCTTCCACTGGACCAGGTTGCTCCAAGCCCCATCTAACCTAGCCTTGGACTTTCAGGGATGGGGCATCCACAGCTTTTCTGGCACCATGCCAGTGCCTCGCCGCTCACAGCAAAGGATGAAGTTGTTGTGTAACAGTGCTAACAAAAGTGTTCTAGAAACCTTGTGCTGCACCTAGAACACAACATTGCACTGATGTTACCAGCCAGCTTCTTGTGCACTGCTTTGAGATTTACAGCTCAGGGAAAGCCTTTGATACATCACTCTAAGCATAGATGACCATCTTTTCAGGACAAAAATCTCAGCAGCATAAGAATGAGTAACCTACTCACAGCTTAATTTTCAAAGACAAAAATTAATTTTATAATAGCTTTCAAATAATGTTTCACATATTTTAATTTTCAGTGATGTGTGAATTAACTGTGAGACCTCTGGGTGAGAGATTAGATCTACATGGCCAACCTCAATGGTCCAAAACAGGGAACTTCTGTTGATCACTGAAATGTAAAATAACTGGCTGACTCTGAATTTTTGTTTTCTTTTTAATTATTCCTTGTGGGGGCTGGTGGGCCCATAGCACAAGGAACCAAGGGAGTCCATTGGTGAGACCGTCCCTAGGAACAGAAATCCTCCCCAGGTTATGGTGACAAAAAGGGCCTCTCCCAGGACGCTTTGTTTCATTTTGTTACTGTACCCCAGTTCTGCTTCCCAGTGGGCCAGTTGGCCCCCCTGCCCCCTTCTACCCCATATGTCACTGCCCTACAAAATTCTCCCTTCCTCACCCTCCCATTGGCCCTTGTTCCTTGCCACTCCCTCAGAGTTTCCCCACTGGCTCCCACACCCCAGTCC
>VYXC01003464.1:0-24127 GCA_013397175.1 Platysteira castanea | reverse complement strand
TTTTTTTTTTTAATGCCACAGCATTGAAATAGTGAAAGTCAAGGCCTATGTGTAGCCTCAAAAGCAAGGAAAGTCCCAGAACTAGATTGACTCAGCAGTACCTGACCAAACTGCCAGATGAGCTGAGGAAATATCATTGCTCTCAGGAATTAAACATAGAAGTTCCTTTAGTTTGTGTAAAATTTTCTGTGCCATTTGAAATGGTAGTTGGAGAAAAAGTAAGCTAGTTTTCAATTTTAATGTTTAGATACAACTCATTTGCTTTGTTAAATGCGAACAAGCATCCAAGTGAATAACATTTAAAAACAATCACATTCCTCTATTTACTCCAATACCAACTCAAGAAGAGGGATATCAATGCCTACAGTGTTATATTTCTAGCATTAAAAATATTAGCAGTTATAAAAACATAGGTCACTTCATGTTATCTTCTAAATGCTGAAAATGATTGCATCCCAATCCAAAGGATAAATGTGGAAGTGATGTTCAGGTCCTGCTTTGCTGCAGGCCGTTCCGGGTCTGATATCCAAACAGAGCAAAAATAGCAAGACTCACAGAAGGTTTTTTGTATGTATGTGGCTCCTTTCAACTGCTGTCTCTAATCTGCTATGACTGAAGTGAGTGCTTGTGGGAGATGCTCACCATGCCCACCTTCCCAAGCAGAACCTCTGCCTCACCTCAGCAGGAGTCTTTCCTAAAATCCCCCTCTCCTGTAGTGGGCCTGGCTCGAAGCCCTCACTACTGCCCACTTTCTTCCTCTTTGAGTGCTCTCTGCCATGGCAGATGGTGCCAAGGTCTCTGCCCCTCCAGTGGGGATGACTCCAATTTTTTCAGATTAGTGGGCAGTGATATTTGCTCAGAAGAGAGGTATACCCTCATGGTTAACAATGTTTTGCCCCCATCATAGGAGCTCCACTGGCTCTTTCTCCTTTTCAGCTATCCACTGCACAGCTGGGAGGAGACAATACTCAATATGCCTTTGTCACTTCTCTACTGATAGATTGAGATAAGGGATTAGAGCTGGAAAGAAAAAAATAGATGAAAACAAGCCCTCACAAGGTGCTGAGGAATATCAGTGATGAAGAACACCAGGGACTGCTGCTACTGTGGTGATGAAAACAGTAGAGTTTTTGCAGCTCTGAGTATTCCTGACCCTATTCCTTGCATAGGGGCTTGTCTTCCCTTCCAACATTGCTCCCCCTCTGCTGTGAGTATCACCTTTTCTCCTTCTACCCCTATCTTCTCTCTGGCCAGACTCTTCCATTTCTTCTGTCCTATCTACTCAGATATTTCTAATCTGCAAAAGCTCATTTCCACCTCTGACTTCCTGCCTAAAGTCTCCATCTCCATCCCCAGGTCTCTGATTTTTCTTGAGGTTTTAACTCCCTGCAACAAGGACTGGCAGCACCTGAAAGGCACTCTCTGCCCCTTGTCTCTCTCTGCTTGTCTTACTGCCCTTTCTGATGTCAGCCCCTGCTGTACTTGGAGATTTCCAAAGTCTCCTCCAATCCAGATTCCTTAACTCATCCACTTGGCCCATCCACCCCTGTTGGGTTTATCCTTCCCCTGTCTCGTACTGATCCCATTTCTGGAGTGCCTTTCTGTGCTGTGCCTGCCATGCTACATCTCCTAAATGATGATAAGAGCTCATTTGTCCCCACTCACACCGTCTCCCTCCCTTGTACTGTCATCAGCATCTGTGACCCCATTGCTTAATCTCAACATCTGAAATTCTTCCTTCCTCCCTGGCCACTTCTATAGTACCTGGTCTGAATGTTAAATATTTCTTCCCTAGCAAAAACTGTCCTATCATTTTTTTTTCCCCCTATGAAGAGGAGACTATATTTGTTTAGTTTTATAGTTTTGAGGCAAAATGTGATGTGGAAAGGCAGCATCAACTTGTCCACTGTATATAGTATTTCTGCTCATTAACTTGGTCAATACCACTGTTCAGGAGATTTCCACTATTGTAATTTTTGATACTTTGTCATCATTTACACCTTGAACTTGGCTGCCGAAAGTTGTGTAAGAATGGATATTTCTGCTTTTTATTGTAACTTTGGAAAAGGACTGTAAGCCCAACCCCTCTTTGTCTTTTCCCACAGTATTTGTTGGTCAAAGATAAGATTTTAAACTTTTCCTACAGCCTCGTTTTTCTGCATTTGAAAGTGCTCTTCACAGGTATAGCATAATGAGCTTCCAGCTGTGTTCAAGTGCACTCAAAGTTGTGGCACTAGGTTGAAGTTTCCAGGACACTTTTTGTGGCTGTAACCTGTTTTCTGCTGATATGAATTGTATTTGTCTGAAGTACTTCCAAAACTCTCTACCTCTGAGTCTGAGGCTTTCTGCTGCAGATGTGGGACAGGGAGACCTCAGAAGCCAAAGGGTATTGGTTAGTAATTCTGCATTTACCACTTTTGAACCCCAAAGAGGGTGGCTAGTTCAGAAAAAGATATTTCAGAAGTTTAAAACCCAAATAAAAACAGCCTGTGGCACTGAAATGATAGGCTTTTGGGTAACTGATTATTTAATTTCAGTTTTCACATTTACTTTTTAGAAAAACTAGATTAATTTATCTGTTTTGTGAACTGCCTTCATTTCTTACAATAACTGAGAAGTCCAAAGTCAGGAGTTGCAAATAATAAAACCAGAAATTATGTCAGAACAGCCTATTTCCTCCTTGTGGTTTTGGTTTTTTGTTTTTTTGGTTTTTTTAGATGTTGTGGCGATGGGTTTAATTTTTCTCATTTATTTTTTCCTGGAGTGGGATGGGAGGAAGAAACATCATTGGGTATAGTTAAAATCAGAATCTAATTTTTTGGTTTTATCTGAAAATTTGCAGCTGAATTAGTTCTCATTTTAAATCACTGTATCTGTGCTTTCACTGCTCATAACATGAGCAGAGCCCTTCACATATTACTGATTTTTTAGTCACAGCCAGGCCACCTATTACTCAGTATCTTCTACTGTTTTTTTTTTAAATAAACTCAACACAGAACAGCTGCCCTGTGCCTCTTTATATATATTTCTGTCCCTACATTTTCTAGCCCTGTAGTTTGGTTTGGTTTGGGTTTTTCAAGCCTGTTTCACAGGATCTGATACACAGTTGCAGTGCTAACATATGCCTCTGAAATGGAGGAACACTGTTTGCAATACTCACAGCAAGGGGACTGGAAATCTTCAGGAACTGATGAATAGCATTATGAAGACATTTTCCAGCTGAAATGAAAGAGGAAGTTCTGCCTGCACACCTGATGAAGTCAGATGGATGTGAACTAGTACATAGACTCCTCTTTGTAGGGCACTCATGCTGACTGAATATGACACATTCCAATAATCAAAATGCTATAATTGTTTCCTCCAGAAAGGCTGTATTTGGGATATCTATGAGCAGGCACAGCTTGTGTGTTGTTGCTAGGTAAGCTCACGGTTGACTTTTGCAGGGAAAACATTGCTGAGGGTTTAGAATCTCAAGACAAACTCAGTCTCAACTGAAAATCTCCACTTTAAACCTTCTTGTAGTCTGGGTGAGATGCTGCGTTTGTTTACTCCTTGTGGACCTGAAGCCACAAGACAAAGCTTACCCCTAACCATGCATTACTGGCTGATGCTGTAGATTGCTAAACTGAAAAGTTTTATCTGGCCACTGCTCTCACAGCTATCAGTAGCTCGCAGTAGGAGGTCAAATATGAATCACAGAATAGTTTGGGTTGAAAAGGGATCTTAAAGACCATCTAGTTCAAATCCCCCTGCCACGGGCACCTTCAACTAGACCAGGTTGCTCAAGTCCGCATCCAGCCTGGCCTGGAACATTTCCAGGGATTGTTCTGCTTAGTTTGGAAGGGGATGTCTGGTGTAACATGCAGATGGGTAGTGGGAAATGTGACTGGATAAGGAAGGACAGAGCATCTCTTAACACACAAATCTGTCTGATCCCTCTAGCTTCTGCTCTCCTTGGTGCTCAGTCTTCTTTAGCAGTGCTGTAGCCATAGGTCCTTTTTGCCTGTAACACAACCCATGGACAGCCCTTTCAGTGCCCTTGTGGGGGAAGGCTGGCAGGTACCTCTGCCTTCCTTCTCACTGGGCAGACATCACATTTTGTCTTAGGACTACAGGATCACAGTG
Organism: Platysteira castanea; assembly: GCA_013397175.1. Taxonomy (NCBI): domain Eukaryota; kingdom Metazoa; phylum Chordata; class Aves; order Passeriformes; genus Platysteira; species Platysteira castanea. The sequence continues at coordinate 20,002 of VYXC01003464.1, read as the reverse complement.
CATAAGCTTGAGGAAACTATCTTATCTTGAAGAGAGCATGCAAGGAAAGGCTACCTTTATAAGGGAGTTCCCACCACTCCCCTTCCCCATGCCTGTCTCTCACTGAAGATCCATTATTAATCCTAGAGAAAGGTGCAAGCAGAACCAATCATACAGTGACACCTTAGGTTTTAACTTTTATATTTTTCAAGTCCTATATTGCTTAGTGTGTAACTCTGAAGTTTCTGTAGCTTGTCAGCTGCTCTCCTAGGCCAGGTAGACACAACAAAGCTTCTCTGAGCTTGCTATTCAAGGACACTCAGATTGTTCTAGGCCCAAAAGCTGTAAACTAGGGCCGCTAGAGAGGTGGAGAAATTGAAGAAATTACATAATCAGCTAAAGTTTTAATGGGCGAATTTATGCTGATATGCAAATGACCCAAACCTATAAAGTGGCAAGAACTCGTGACTCGTTGTCCATCTTGGGGTCCATTTTGGAAATAGCCTCTGGCTCCCCAGGGTGTACCTTTGAAGGCCTTTCAAATAAATACCTACCTTTATTCCCTTACTCCTGTCTAGTCTCTGTTTCTAGGTATCACAGCTTGCATAACATCTGACTGTAAATTATGACATTGAGTAGGAGAATGATGACAGTAACAACAATGATAATAAAGCTCAAGACACAACACCAGCTGAGAGCTGAGAACCTCCACTAGACCTGTTAGATTTGTTTCCATCATTTAAGGGTGGCTTATTTCCCCCCAAGTTCACTGGGGCTGTCAGGAGCTTGTGAATGACCAGCTAACAGGACTGAGAGTAGCAGCTGCCAGTTGGCTTTGGGATGCAGGGCTGGGACAGAAGTTTCTGGGGTGCAGAAGCTGCCAGCATCCTCCCACACACAAGCACCCCAGCGAGCTGTCCCACCTCTGCCCTCTGTAAGTCACAACCAGGAGTATACCGCTGTCACTGAGATGAAAGGCTACCTTCCTCTGATCTTTTTACTATGAAATTACCTCGGTGTCACATTCCATTTTACGCCAAAACCTCTTTTATTTTTCAAAATTGAGAAAGATGTAAGTACATCATTGTTCCTGCATTCCTGGTGTTGGAGGTAGCCTAGCATCTCCTACTGCTATGTAGGATAGAGTGGCACGTGGTCCTGGTGCACATTCATCCTAATAACCCAGTGGTGAAGCATTCCACTTGCAGATAGTTTAGCTAAACTCGCAGTTCTCATCTCCTTCTAATTTCAGCAATGATAAAGATCCCTCCCTCCCCATTTACACCAAAATGGGATAAAGCTCCCACCCTCAGCATGGGAAAAAAAGAAAAAGAAAGAGAAAAAGAAAAAGAAAAAGAAAAAGAAAAAGAAAAAGAAAAAGAAAAAGAAAAAGAAAAAGAAAAAGAAAAAGAAAAAGAAAAAGAAAAAGAAAAAGAAAAAGAAAAAATGGCCGTAAATTATTTTATTCTCTCTTTTGGGCAGCCCTCATTGTCCAATAGCTTTCAGTGTTCACTGGACATGAATAGCTGAAGCTAATTGCATGGGATTTGTAGCCTGCAGCACCTCGTGAACACGCGGACTGGAAACACAAGGATACATTCAAAAGCAAATTTTCACAGCATGCAAAGTTTTGCAGACCCTTTCTTTCTTATCATAGAATCACAGAATCATGGAATGGTTTGAGTTTGAAGGGACCTTGCAGTCCCAGTCCCCTGCCATGGACAGAATTCAGTGGCACTGAATATTTTTTTAAACTGAAACTGGCCTCATTTTGTTAATTTAAAAGTTAAATTAAATATTTTCTCCCAGTTTGTTTTATATTGTTTTGCTTTTCCCATTGCCCCATGGTCTCCCCCTCCCCCTTTTTCTAAATTTGTTTTTTTTCCTAGGGAAGTGAGTGAAAAACACAGAAAATAAACCTGGAGTAACAAAAATACCACACCAAGGTTGTTGTTTGGTGAAACATCAGAAGTTTCAATGAATTTGTCCAGCACTTTTGGAGCTGGAAACAGTCCTTTGAACACCCATGTGGTATTTATTTTTACTGAAAAAGAAAGCGAATTTGGTTTGAATAGAGAGTTTTTAATTGTTGATGTGTCTTTCTTCATGTCAATATTCTACAAGAAAACAAAATGTTTTGTTTTATAATGGCACTTGTTGCCAATGCCAGTCCCACAAACCTCTCTTTTCAGGTTCACAACAGTATTGTGATATTAGATTCACTGTTTCTGCCATGCAGAATTAATCTAAGTTTAAGTACAGAGGTAAAACACAGCTGACTCAGATTCCTTATTTACTTTGTTCCAAGAGATTGAAAAGGATCTTAAATTGTGAATAAGCAAATTACATTTTCTTCCTTTTTACTCCAGCAAAATTGGGTAAGACTACATGTAAAAGAATTAGTATAAATAGCTCCTTTTTCTCATCTCATGGTTACTATTCAAAATCGCGTTTTATGCATTTCTCTTTTCTAAAAGCCTGTGCACATTTGGATAATAAAAATTCACTTAATAATCATCTCCCAGCCTGATTTCTCAATGTCTGTAATTTGTGCTGACTAACAAATGACTCATTTCATTAAGCCTGCTGCCACTGACTGGCTGACAAGATGTAAATATTATTACTGATGCAGTATACCATGGTGATGTTAGGAGGCTAACAACATTGAACAAACACAATGTTAGGTCTGTCTTGTACCTGGCCAAGGAGTAATCTCAGTCCCAAAATCAATCACACTTAAAAAAAAAAAAAAGCCTCCTTGTTAGGGCATCTGCCAGTTGATCAGAGGGTGGCTACTGCTGAAGCAGTGGGATGAGGTGTGGTATGCTGAGCAAAGCTGAATGGGGATGAGCAACTCTAGTAAGCAGTAGTGTGGATTTCAAGGCAAGCGAAATCTGACAGCTAAAGAAAATAAAAATAAAAAGGTACTACTAAATCCGTCATTTCAGGTAGGTATGTGAAAGAGTTGCCACCCAAACAGAGATGGCTACAGTGAGCTGGGTTTGCACCTGGTCAGCTGGCAGGGCCTGAGGATTGCTGGCTGTTATGCCAAAATGCAGGATAAACTCTGCTGTGTTGGGTGGGGCCGTGATGCAAACACCCTCACTGCATATACTTCTCTCCGTGAGATGATTTCTATGGCTGGAGACGAGTCATTTCCAACACTTGCACAAAACATTTAATTTCTTTTTTCTCATTATCACTGAGTATCTCTTTCCCTGTAGTTTGTAAAAGGCTTTGCCAGTAATTCTCCAGCATTTTATTTCTCATCAAATGCTGCTCTAGGAAGAGAGGAAATCATTCCTTGAAAAGACAAACTTCAATGCAAGGCCTGATGTTTCTTTTCACTTTTATTTTATTTTATTTTTTGACCACTCACCAAAATATAAAAAAGACAGTCTTAGGGAGAGGAACAGTTAGGACCTATTTTCAAAACCTGTGGTAGGAAAATGTCGCAGTGATATTGGATGGTAAAATGCTGTGACCTTCCCAAAAGCGCCTCCAAGGAAGCCTCTCAGTGCAGCCAGCACACTTGGACACACACGTACACTCACACACCAGATAGCCAGCAGAACAGTCCGACGATGAATGAGCAGGAAGGGTCTTCCCATGGGGCTCTAGAGGAGAGATTTTAATGCATCCGCACTCGTGCAAGATCCCAGAGACGTCCAGTGAGAACAATGGGGGTCCAGGGTAAGTGAACCAATCGAGCAGCTCTGAGGGCGTACCAGGGAACAAGGGGTGTAGCGGCCGATGGAGCCAACCAGGGAAGCAGAACTGGGGTACATGAACAGAACAGAACAGAGCATTCTGGGGGAAGCTTTTTCAGTCACCATAAGCTGGAAAGGAACCTAGGACTTATCCTTTCATTCCTTGTCCAGCAGGCCCACCGGCCTCCACAGGAAAAGACCTGGAGTTCCTGACAGGTAGACATATTTTTTCCAACCCATGAATTTGTCTGAGATGAATATGATGACTGGATTGGTGCCTCTGTGCCTCCAAACCTGGATAGTGAGCTCCCTGATGCTCGGTAATGAGCCATCGCAGGCTGACTCTGGTTATGCTACACATCACAATTTTTACCGTAAAGAGTAAGAGATATTTAAGAAATTTCTCCTCCAAAAGGAGTGACTTTCCTCCTTCTAAATTCGGATCATATCATGATGATCTTCTTAGTCGCCACTGCCAGTCTTAAGTACTGCAGATCTTTGTACCTGAGCATGAAAGCTCTGTCCTTGAGAAAGCCATGGCCAGATCAGCAGCAAGTTACTCAGCAGAGGAAGTGACGGTCGTAATTTCCAGGTGAAACACAAAAATTCTTCCTTGTTCCCTTCAGAGAGGAGAAGCACCCATTGCCCAGCCACCCTCCTCCCACATCACAGCTTTGCTCTACTGGGACAGTGCAGGCACAAGTCCCGTTCTCCAGAAAGAAAGGTAGATATCTAGATGTAGTATGTTTAAAAATTTTTGAAATGAATACCCCAGCTGACTATATTAAAGTGTTGTTGGAAATGGGAGCCTTTAGTTGAAGGATCCATTCAAATAAAAAGAAAGAATCCACTCAGATTTTTAACAAACCAAATATTTTTTCCCTGCAGTAGGAGATATACTACATGAGAAGTAACTTATGATGCAGTTCCTTTGCAATTTGACTGGTTTAAATGATTCTGCTCACTATAAAAAGAGGTCTTCATATCTCCCAAGCCATTCAGCATTCCTGCAGAATTTCATGGTTATCTTTTGGAATGGTTTCATTTGGAAGGGACTTTTAAGATCATCACAGTTTCTCTGTGTTTGAAACTAGAGCAAATTGTAAAGATAAATATCCCTGTGTTCACTGAAAAGTTGTTATCTATGACGTTTTGCAGGTGGATGTGCTAGATCGGCTTCTGGCATGTGAATCTTGTGCAGCAAAATACTGGATCTGTTATTTGGCAACTCATAGCTGTAATTTTCTTCTATTTCTCACCATTTCGTAATGTGAAGCAGAACTGACTGGGTGCCAGACTTTACAACAACCTCACATCAGAATATTGCTATTTATTGCAGCTCATGGTAGTATACCGACCAAAGGAACGCTCAGAAAAAAGCATATTTAAAAAAAAAAATTGGCTTAACTAAAATGGAATAGTTCTTCTTTAGGAGTTCACACTCCTAAAGGAGTGTGAGAAAAAAAAAAAAGTTGTGGTATGTTCATACCTTTTCATATCAAATCTAAAATTATTAAAGCTATCACTCTGAAACACATACAACCTTCTCATACTTTCTGTGTATATTTTAGAAAGACATCTAATGGAAAAAATTTGTGCAACGCAGACCTTAAAAACTGTATCCCTAGTAAGGAATTATACAACTGTAGCAACACAATTCCTGTTAATTGTATTACTATATTACTTCTTAGCAACACAGGATGCATATCTATTCTGTACGCTTTCCCAAGAAATAGAAAGAGTTTCCTTGCCTAGCATCACATACATTTTGAATTACCTCCACACAAAGGTGAGAAAGATAAGTATAAAGCCCCTGTTGAGATTTCTGGATTATTTCACAGCACTTAAAACTGAATTCCTTTGCATTTTCTTTAGATCATCTCCTGTTCAGCCATGCTGCCTCCTAACAGTGAAGCCACCTGTTCCTTAAATTAAAGAGAAGCATGGCAACAAGTATGGGTAAGTTTTGTGGCTATAACACAGCTACAGAATCACAGCACACATGTCTCTGTCTTGGCTTTGGACAATGCCCCTTTCTGATACATTTAACCTTAGTGCAATCCAACAGGACCACGTGGGACTCCTGTGTATTATTTGGAAATACTTAAANGGTAAATTAGCTTCTCATGAAGAATGAAAATTTCAGAAGCCTGGAAAAAAAATCGTATTTGTAAACCATCATCACATTTTAATCTCTTTTCCCCAAACTAGACACTTTCAGCAAGGATCATGTGAGGTGTTAACTGGTTGACCTTTCACTTCCATTAGGATATGTGTACCCAAGACATCGGAAGGCTCAGTCCTGCTCTGGTTCAGAGTTCTAAGCCAGACCTTCATCTTTCTAAATTATTATAACATATTTCCATATTATATTTCAAAATATGAATGTCTAACATGTAGAATGAACTTAAGAGAGAATTTTCTTCTGTTAAAATCAGAAAAAGTTTTGCAATTGATTGCCACAGAATCTTACTTTGGATATTTAAAGACACAAATTAATACAGCTCTGAGCAACCTCACTAGAAATTCAGTGCTACAGAAAATCAGTTCATGTATTAACATGTTTTTATTTTAGCAGTTAATTTCCTGTGTTCTGAAATATGACATTTCATTCTACCTCGTGATCTACTAATAAAGCTTTGTATCAGCTGATGCAGAATAAGCTGACTCAGTAAGAATCTTAAGTCTGATGAAAGAATATGATTTTTAAAATGAAACCCCTTCCAGCCCAGAGACATAAAGCCATGTGAGAAAGCACACTTCCTCCTCCAAACAGATGAAAATGTGTTAGTTTTCCTATGTGTGCAGGGTCCTGACAGAAAGTGAATAAAATACTTACAATTTTGACTGTCATATTTTCACACATGGTTAGAATTGTTAGGGTAGATTTTTAATTCCAGATAATGGCAAGCAAATACACAAAACAATAGCAAATTGGTGAATTTGGCTTTGATAATGTTTTTATAGCTAAAGCCATGTCCTCTTTTTCAAACAAGAATTATTAATACCTTCAAAGTCCTTCATGCATTCCTACATACCTTCCTAAGCACTCTTCTAAATGCCAGGGACTCTCATGTGAGGCACAAATCCAGCGAAACTGAACTTCATAAGAAGTACCTGGTCAGTCTTTTGGTTGATACTTTTGTCATTTGCTTCACCTTCCCTTTGTTGTTTCAGCAAACCATTATGAAACCCTTACACCAGACTGACCAAAGCCCAAGCCTAATTTTACAGCTATGTCTTAAATTGGTACCGGAATCTTCTTAAAACAGCAGGTTGGAAAGTAAACTATGATTATATTTGAGCATAACCTAAATCCTAATTCTGAAATTTTTATTTGCCCAGAGTTGTGGTACCTGAACTCCAACTAAAAGAGTACCAATTTTCAACAGTATTATCTCAATAATGAGATGGAAAAATGTTGTGAGGCTTTTAGATCAGCAGTAGCTTACACTAGCGTCTCTGCATCAAAAACTTAGCTAATGCTTGTGTTCCAGGCATTGCTTCAGTTTGTTAACATTTACGGATGTGTTTGCATTGCAATCCTGACAAACTTAAAACAGCCTCTAAAACTCAGTGCAGAGTTTTGAATCTATGTATTTTTGAATAAAAAAAACCTCAGAGAATCATACAATGGCTTGGCTCGTAAGGGTCCTTAAAGACCCAGTAGTTATAACCCCCTGCGCTGGACAAGGACACCTTCCACTAGACCAGGTTGCTCCAAGCCCCGTTCAACCTGGTCTCGAACACTTCCAGTGAGGGGGTATCCACAGCTTCTCTGGGCGACACGCGCCAGGGCTTCACCAGCCTCACAACGAAGAACATCCTCCTAATATCTAATGTAAACCTGACCTCTGTCAATTGGAAACCATTCCTACTTGTTCTATCACTGCATGCCTTTGTCAAAAGTCCCTCTCCAGATCTCTTGGAGCCCCTTCCAATACCAGGAGGTGCTCTAAGATCCCCCTGAGGATCTTATATGTGCAAGTACAATCTCTTTCAAACACAAAATATTGAATTCTGGGAAAATATGTCTACTAAAGAGCTTCAGATTCTATTACTCTGAATTTGGAAACAGTGAAGTCACAAAGAATTGCAGATACAAGTCTAAAAATGCAGTTTCTGATGGTGGATTGTGTCTAAATACTGCCTGTTCCTGCAGATGTATGCTAGTTTGTGGGAAGAGAGAGACAGGAAGAGAGATAAGTTACTAGGTTCTCACTGTTATCAAACACACAGGGAAACCCTGAAGTTTGCTCTGCATTACCCTTCCCTGCTTCTTTTGATGCTGTGCAGAAACCTTTAGATGTAGAGTCAGGGAATTAGAGCAACAGGAACTTCTGCACGTGGCACAAAACAGCGCGTGGGCTGGACTGCAGTCAAAAACAGAAATTGTGCTCAAGGAATTTTATGATTATCTAAAGGATGCTCCTGTTTGATTCTAGCTCAGATTCCCTTTGGTTTCACAGTCCTAATTGTAGGGTTTTTTAATGTTATGAAGTGCATACTTTGCTCCTGTATGTAGATCTTTCAAAATAAATACAGCTGAATAAGCAAGAAAAATAAGCTTCTATTGGTCAGCAAAAACAAATATATAAAATGACAGTTAATCCAGGGAAAAACCTAGGCTAAATCAGTTTCTAATATTTAGTGAACACTGAAGTACTTGCATAAAATTAAACATTCAATGTAGAGAATTGTGAATATATGGCAAGATGTTGTGAATATGTCCGTATGTATGAAATGTTTCCTGTAGTAAAGAAGTCAGTCACCTCAGACTGACTGACTCAGTACCAAGCTGAGGTACCCGTCCCTGGGCTGTGGGGCCAGGCAACATGACCCATGTGCCATGGGTGCTGCTCTGAACTCCTGGTACTTGAGACTCTAAGAACACTCATGCCAGTTGAAACATATTTTGCAAAGGCTTAAGAAAATTAACTCCTGGTCTTGTATCTCCTGGGCTCATACACTGACTTTAGTGAAGCTAAGCCTTCCACCTGTGCATAGAGATCAATACGTGCCTCTTCATCAACAACAGGACTTAAATAGAAGTTAAAGAAATAGGATGCAAAAAAATGTTATTTTCTCTGTCATACTGTAACTTCCTTGTACATATTTCCTAGAAGTATATCCTGACCATCTATGGCAGAAATAAGCTTTAAACTATCTGCAAATCTTAATGATTCTGAAGTACTATAAATTGGTAATAGACTTATTACAAATGTAAGTAAATATACAAAGATCCATGAAAAACAAAATAAATTAACCTATCCCCATAAGGTAGTGCCTCTAGTTCCTTTTCCTGTAGGACAGATGATATGTGTTTTAAGAAAATATATTATATTGGCTGTGTACCCTGTACATCTCAAGCCAGATGTGTAGACTGCGTAATTAGAGATGTGATTCCATGCCTTCTTTCCTCCTCTTATATACAAAAGCATCAGTGAGGATGGGGTGTAAACTTAAACTGTCTCTCTTCCAACATTACCATTGTTCTGCCACAACCTCGGCATTGATGCATTGCATTTTTGATTTAAAAAAAAACCCCTGATCTTCCACTTTCCTGAATCAAAGAATTTTAGAAGAGAAGTGGGCAACTGCACAGCCCCATGTTACAAACCTCATTAAAATGCATGGGGTATTTTGAAGTTCCTAATTCTATTACAGTGTGGACAATGAGTGCATTTGTGTTTGTCCCCTTTCCACTCTGAGGTTAAATTGATCAGTGAATGGAAACCTGGGTGGCAGCAGAAAGAGGTACTGCAGATGATGATGCAGGCAGAAAAATGCCAGGCCAATTTTTAGGAAAAACACAAAACCCAACTTTTTCTCTACCTTCCCAACAGTTCCCACTAGTATGGAGTCTACATAAAAGTGTGAAGGTTTCTGCCTTTCTTGCCAAGGAATCTCACATGATATTGCATCTCTGTGGCTGACTCTTGAAAAATATGCTTTATCTGGTGAGTAGCTGAATAAGCCCACATGCATTTCTTCTGCCTGTATATAGGATACCTCACTGTCCCCCAGAGATGCTCTTCACTGTAAGTGAGTCTAAAGTATCAGGAGTTCAGAGCAACTGTGATTACCAGACTGAATAACATACTGTGTTTTCTCCACCAGCAGCACCACAGGATTTTCGCAGCTGATTTGATTAGCCTATCATATTGTTACTAAATGAAAACAATAAACCTCTTAGATAATAATGTGACCTGAGTTTCTGGCCTTTACCATTGTGCCATCCATCTGTTTTTTGTGAGAACCACTTTCCCTGAAGGGAGAGGGTATGTTGAAGCTGAATCTACCACTTTGCTCAGAAAAAAATCCACTTTCACTTCCTCTATGAATCAATACTACTGAGACACAGAAGCTTTAAAAAAACCCTAATGATTATGGCATTTACTGGTTTGGCTTTCTGAGGAATAATCGTTATAGGTAGGAGGTGGGATATCATGATGCGTGGAGAAGAGGAGCAGGAATATTAGACTTTTTTTTTTGGTTTCTGATTGTCTCTTACAGTGTAAGAGACATGCTGCAGTTCTGACCATGGGTACTCTTCCCCTGCTTGCTGGTTCTATCAGAGCATCTTGGAATATCAATCAAGTGCCAATTTCTACACTGTTCCACCCATGAAAATGTAACCCAAGAGCGTAATAAAGTCTTTTAGTAAATCTTTTACATACAAGATGCTGGTTTGGCGTGGAGAGACTTCAGAGAGGGTTAGCAGTTATCTGGAATGAGGCAGCTCTCGAGAGAAGAATTTAACTTGCTAGTATTTCACAAGATTTCTGTTAGCCATGAACCCTCCAAGGCTGAGTGTTCTGTAAGTCTTTGCATGAGTTGAGTTCATGGAGTCAAATAGCTTCGAAATAGGAGCTTTGTCACTAAAATGGAAGTGAATTTTCAATTCGTGAACACTTGACAAATATTCTCCCTTCTTCACTAGAGTGATGTTGAACCTAGCACTACCTCAAATCTGTTAACCCATTTCCTTAAAACCTTAATTATTTAGGTAGCTAAACATGTAAACTGAGAAATAATGAAAATTAGGAAAATTGTTACATCTACTAAAATGGTATAATTCAATGAGTCACATCTGAGATACCATTCTAGATGATGTTGCAGTCCATTCAGAATCACTATATAAGTTCGGATCTTGGAAATATCTTAGTAAAAAAATTTTAAATATTATCCAACAGTTTACCATTAAAGTATCTGCTGAAGAGCCTCCATTAATGTGAAGCAGAATGCAGAGAGGCCCTAATTTTTTGGCCTAACAACTTATTTATCAGTCCACCCTAACTTTCTCTTCAAAATTACAAAAAAGTAAGGTATTTACCCAATAGCAGATATTCTTTTCTCTTCCTGTTATCTGTAATTGAAAAAATGTATTGGATTAATCCCATCGCTAGAGTGAGTGATTTTATGTGAAAACCTATTTTTAAACTAAGTTGCTTTCAGGTCTAGATTAATAACAACCACTTACAGCCTTCTGAATCAGCTACGTTAGTAACCTACATCCTAGTGGAAAACAACTCTTAGGTCTGCTGAGTCACTCTCTTTTTACTTCCCATGAAAAAAGTTTAAGGCTCCTGACACTGTATTTGCTCAGTAGGACAAAGAATTCCTTTTACCTGGTTTCAGCACCGTAAATACATGAATTGCATGCACCAGCTCATGATTTGATGATGTGGTAATTTCTGCCCATAGGGAAACAGGCAAGGTCCCTTCTTTCCCTCATCCAGTAAAAAAATACTAAGCCAGCAAACTCTTTACTCTTGATAAATATGCACTTCAAAATTTCTTAAAACGTTTTTCATAAGGCTCATCTCAAAATAAAGAATTGTAATGAGTTATTACTGCACCTCTTCCGACATTCTGGGGAAAGCAGTGTGGCATTCTATATGTAGTCATACTGAGCACAATAATGCATCACAACAGACCATTTTTTATGCAGACAAGAATGAGATTTTATTACTTCAATTAAAATTAGTAGCTACAAAGCAGCTATGGGAAGACCATATTAAAAGAAATATAATAACCAAACCTTTGACAGAATAAAATATTAAATCGGTGTTGAAAATTAAGATTAATATTTGAATGAAGTGTGGGAAACTCTTCCTGTTTATGCATAACTAGTATATATTTATTTTAGTGCAGTTCAGTATAACCCCAAAGTCAGAAGCCTTCAGTGGAGCTGATGAGGATCAGTGAGACAGAATCAAGATTGAATTTTCATTCAGTGTTACCTGACAACTTCGGCTGTATGTAGCTGAATATAGTGCTGTGCAAAGTCGTAGTTTATGATGCCATATCCTTTTAACCACTGTCCTCATTCAAGCCTGAGTAAATCAACTGATACAATTAAAGAAAAGACAAAAAAAAGGTCACAAAATACACTTTTTCTAACTGAATTGTATGTTTATTTTCACAGAATCAGCTATGTTGGAGAAGACCCTCGAGTTCAACCTATGACCCAACACCACCTTGTCAAGTAGACCATGGCACTGAGTGCCATGTCCAGACTTTTCTTAAACACCTCCAGGGACAGTGACTCCACCACCTCCCTGGGCAGCCCATTCCAGTGCCAAATCACCCTTTCTGTGAAGAACTTATTCCTAATGTCCAGCCTAAACTTCTCCTGGTGCAGCTTAAGTCTGAGCCCTCTCATTCTGTCTCTGGTTGCCTGGAAGAAGAGACCGACCCCCACTTGGCTACACCTTCCTTACAGGGAGTTGTAGAGAGTGATAAGGTCTCCCCGCAGCCTCTGCTTCTCCAGGCTCAACAACCCCAGCTCCCTCAGCTGCTCCACACAGGACTTATGCTCCACACCCTTTGCCAGCCTTGTTGTGCTTCTCTGGACATGCTCCAGCATCACAAAATCCTTCCTTAACAGTGGTTGATTTTTCTTCTTTTTTTCTAATTTTCTTCCAGTGTGTAATATTTTTAAAAGACTCTAGATGACCTAGTAATACAGCACTCTCCAGTACCAAAAAAGGTTACAAGAGAGTTGGAGAGGGACTTTTGACAATGGCAAGGAGGGACAGGGCAAGGGGGAAGTGATTCAAACGGGAAGAGTTTAGGTTTAGGTTAGATATTAGGAGGAAGTTCTTTCCTGTGAGGGTGGTGAGGCCCTGGGACAGGCTGCCCAGAGAAGCTGCGGATGCCCCATGCCTGGAAGTGTTTGAGGCCAGGTTGGATGGGGCTTGGAGCAACCTGGTCCAGGGTAAGGGGGGTTGGTACTAGGTGATTTTTAAGGTCTCTTACAATCCGAAATAATCTATGACTCTATGATTCTGTGATTCTACAACTAAGCTCTGGCATCTATTAAATCTTTTCTAGGAGCTGAAGAGACACAACTATGCTTCTCTGGAGAGCATAAAATATGTGTCTGTAAACCTGTATTAGTAAGATTATGCTGTACAGAAATCTTAGGGATGACTTGTAGAGGGGAAAAAAGCATGCTAGATTCCTTTTTTTTTTTTCATTTGTGGCGTGTAAGAAGTGTCTATGGGGGTTTTATTTGGTCTATAAATTCAAAATCCATGTCTTAGGTACGCTTTTGTTAGTAGTTCCTCTGCTGACTGAAAAATTCATAGTACCGTCATAGAAAGAATTATCATCTTTACTACTCCTTTTAAATTTTTTCCCCCACAATTATTTGATGTAAGGGCCTTAGAAACACTCAGGTGTAAAAGATGGTCTTTGTTAAGATTAATCATTCTCTGCTCTTTGAATTATGTGTTATATGCTTACAGACTACATCTTTGAATCCTCCAATGAGCTCTCTAGAAGAAACCAGAGACGCAATACCTGATTTTCCCCACATTTTTATTTAACATGACTATGAGAGAGGGAAACAGGAAGGGAAAGCAAGCAGCAATTTTTATCAAAAGGCTTTAAGGCTCTTTTACATATATAATTTAGGAAGAGGCAATGTATAGATCCAAGGAGTCTTTAAAGTACTTCCTTCAGGACCAAAATAATGAGATATTTTGGAGTGGTCATATCAGATGGGAAATGGTTTGAAAGGCACAAGACAAGGGGCTTGTATGGATTTTACTGTAAAAAAAGGTGTATTCTAATATCACTGAACACCACTTGAAAGAATAAGAAGAATAAGGTAATACTGAGTTTCTTGGTATTATCCTGAACACTCAAGCAGTGAAAATATCACAACTTGAAGATTTATTCAGTGTGTTTTCAAAGGCAACTTTCAAAATGTATTTTTCCATTAAAACTTTCACTTTTGTAATACAGTCATAGTTTCAAAGCATAGCAATACAATATTCTGGATAAATACAGATCATGTATTTTGTGTTTACATATTCTCAACATACAATACAGCACAACAATACAGCTGGTTGCAGGGTTTTTTTTAGAATATCAGTGTAAAAAGAAATGAAATCACAATAAAGATGCTATAAGGAAAGCAGCAAGTGAGATATCTCATGAGGAGTAAGCAGTTCTCTTTAGGTCTCCAGGTGAAAGCTGAAATTCATTCCAACAGTCAGGTTTTCTTTCAGCTGCAAATTTCTCATCTAGATACAGAAAACATACAATTATATTCTTTAATTTATATTATGAGTAAGGACAGACTTCATCATCCTAAGAGATGGTATGGATCAATTCATAAGTTGCCCTAGCAGATTAAAAAAAACATCTTTTTTTCCTACACTCCACACATATGTAGGGAAATTATTCATCATTTATGCAAAACCTCCAGTCTTCGTACATCACAATAGTATAATACAATGACTTTTTAGCATGGGAATTATTCTCATATGGGAATGCATAATCTTTCTACTCTTCTTATATGTGTAACTATATTGTAGACAAATGATTTTTTTTCTGGAGTTATACAGAGAAGAATACATCCCACAAAAATCATGGACATCTTTTGTTTAAGAGGAAGCTTAACCTTGGAAAACTGAACAACAGGTTGTGTGATGAAATCGCCCTATGTATCTAAAATTTAGATGATAATTAGCATCTCCATTGAAAAAGTAAGATATCTACTTTCCAGAAGCAACTGCTATCCCATCAGTAGCAAATTTCTAGTTCATTCTTAGAGGAATCATTTCTAGATTATAATGATCTACAAGATCTATTTCTAGAATATAATGATCTACATCCAAGGTCCAGTGTCTGGGATATGGGCAGAAAGGAGGCCAGTCTGACATAGCATTTAGATAATTATCTGATAGATTGCATAAGCCATTTTCTTAGTCAAGTGAGAAGTTTCCACAAAAACAGCTGAAAGTTCAAATGGGAAGACAAGCAGACAGAAAAAGACTATTTTAAAATTGTCCAGGAGAAACTTGCAGCCTGGTCTGGCAGTCTCCTGAAGCCTGTGTGAGAACATATTGGCTCACACCTGTAGTTTTGGATCAGACCCTAATTAGGGAGTACATTTCAAATCTTTTCAGACTCAATAATGTACCATAGGAAGGACCATGAGAGATTCTTACACTCCAGCACTTTTCAGTAGGCAAGGGAGAGGTGTTGGTGCTAATTCAAAGGACTGCAGCACTGTGCATCTGCTCTCTCAGGGCTGGTACAAACATTACAGCCCTGTGACAACTCTGAGCAGCTACACTCCTAGAGTACCAGAAAGTCAAAGTCCTCATGTTAAAATACCAGGTTGCCCTTATGCCTACAGCTTAATAACTGAGATGGTTCTCTTGCAGCAATGAAAAAAAAAAGACCTTCCAGATAAAGACTGCGAGCAGGACTGCCCTAAATGCAGCACATCTGAATAGGCTATGAAATCAGCCCTCCCTCCTTGCAAAAGGCGGGTTTGAGTATCTTCAGAGGAGAATTTCTCCTCTAGCTTGCACTAACAAGTACACTTACAGCACAGCACATGAAAATCACATTACCTGCAATTACAATCACATTAACCTGCAAGGGTACTTACCCTTTGATCTGAGGGGGCATAGAGAGCTTAAATAGGGATTAGCCCTAGGAAGTTACGGTGAACTTCTAAGGAGACCTTCAAGCAGGAGCTCTTACAGGCTCAAGGTGCTCATGGGAATGCTCCTTTTTAAGGCATACTGTGACAGCAAACTTACAGATATATTCAGAGAGAATCTTGCTGCTCCACCAAAAGAATTCCAAAAGGACAAGCAAACTTCAGCTTTTATTAATGATAAAAAGTCTCAAAGGTCATTATATATTGAATTGGATGTCATTTGAATATTTCCCTGTCCAGAAGCAATGAGATGGAAATAAATGTTTTTAACACTGGTTAAAAGTTTTAGCACAGGAA
Organism: Platysteira castanea; assembly: GCA_013397175.1. Taxonomy (NCBI): domain Eukaryota; kingdom Metazoa; phylum Chordata; class Aves; order Passeriformes; genus Platysteira; species Platysteira castanea. The sequence goes on along the minus strand of VYXC01003464.1, from coordinate 4,045 downwards.
GGTTTTGAAAAGCAGCTGCAAAGAGGGAAATAGAGGGAGGACTTCTAAGGGAAGTGCTTTGTGAGAAGGAAAAGAACTCCAGTTCAGCGGCGAGCATGCAATACTGAACTGAAATAACTCCACAACTCAGGTATAGAGTTAAGTGCATCTGCTTGAAAAATGCACTCCAGTTGGTAGAGACCCCCCTTATGCAAGATGTATCAATGCTTTCAGAGATAAATTCCTCAAAGACTGTGTAGCTAAAGCAAAGGGATTGTACATGCTTCAGTTACTCTAAAAAATATCACAAGTGCGGACGATTGCTTGACATAGAATCACAGAACCATAGAACACCCTGAGCTAGGAGGGATTCACAAAGATCACTGAAGTCCAGCTCCTGGCCCTGCACAGTACGAGCCCATTGGAATTACATCATGTGCCTGAGAGCAAAACATATGAAGATGCATTCATTGATCCATTTAACTAATCAACGGAGGAACAACGCTTTGGAAAGCTAATGTCACATGTAGTAGGAATACAAAACCCTTTGTTTTGTCATTTTTTTACAATAGGGGATTTCTCAGAAGATAAGCCTTAGTGAGCTGTAACTGTGTTCATCTGCATCTAAGCAGAGCCATAAATTTGGTTCTGACTTTTTGAGGAAGTGCCTTTCTTCTTGGGGACTGCAAACAGTGCAAACACCTTCAGCGAAGAATGCCTTTTTTGCAACATAACAGAATAAGCACTTGTTGTTCAGAGGAAACCTTGTGGCTGCCAAAACATCAAAATTTGATTGATGTTGAGGGCTTTCTGTGAATAATAGGTAGCACACAATTCTGTTGCTATGGGCTTGATATATTTCTGTCACTGAACTACAACTTTATCTTGCTAATGCCATGGTAACCATAATTTTCATAAATAGAAAAAAAGAGTATCTTGCAGAAAATAATGAGTTAGTGTTATGACAAGATAGCCAGCAGGTAAGAAAAACATTTAGGATATTCTGAATAGGTGTTTATTGAAGACTGTAGGATTGGACATGTACTTCATTTAAAAATATGATGAAATGAAGTTACAAAGGGGGAACATAATGTGCTGGCAGTGCAGGAACACCTGAGACATGCCGTGTAACTCACATGCCATCACTGTAAATGCAGAGGACACTGCTTACTTGCAAGGACCGCACTGAGTAGGCCTGTCCAGTGCCAACTTTTGGCTTTGTGCTTCTTCTCTTTGGGGATCACACAGACCAAGGTTCTGCACAGATAGTGTCTGTTCGTAATATGAAAATAAATTAATAATTACTACTAAGCTGTTACTATTATTCACAGGAGTGTAGGAGTCCCTTTTCTTAACCTTTGCTTAAAATTACCTGAAAACACTAAGGTGCTGTCAATCCCCATGTTTCTATTCTCTGGACATCTATCACAAAGAGTGGACATACCCAAGCCAAAATTGAATAGGTTTCCTTGTAAATTAGTCTGTAGAAAGCTTTACATTATCCACTGCTACTTTCAGTGTGTTTCACAGCCATGTCACTGTGTTACAAAGCTACTTTGTATTCTTTGTCCACAAACAAAAGCCATATGAACACTTTCCAGTTAACTCTGTATGACCAAAGCTCAGGTTCAGCTAATCACTCCGTGTTGTGCCTCACAGCTCTCAACCTTTACTCTCTTTTCTTCAGGCAAGTTCAGTGTGATTCCCTGAGGAATTAACTTAGAGGGATTTTTCACTACGTTTCTATGTGATTCTTTCATATATGATTAAGATGGGGTTTTTCCTCGCATTTGTAGAGATGGGTAGCAATGTGTATGTATGAGAGAGTACGTTCTACTTCCAGAATACACTCTGGGAAGTTAATGAGGGAAACCATGTCCAATTTTCTGGTCACCTCCAGCAGTTTTACACATAAGCATAATAAAATGGCATGACAACATGGTCATGGAGATGCAAAGCATATAAATATCTAGATTTGCAGAGTGTAGGAAGATGAGGAGAAAATAGTTCATTAGAAGCATAAATCTAAGAATAGTCAGATGAGAGAAAAAAATATTACACCTTCAGAACCTCAGGAAATGAAGCTGGGTAGTTGGGTTGTGCCTAAAACTGAATGGGTAAAATAAGTGGGGTATTGAACTGTTTGTCAGGGCAAATATGGCTTCTGTGACCAAGAAGACAATCTTATGGAAGGTTCTCCATTTGTGAGCTGAGTTTTTGTTACTTTTATGTTCACATAGCACGTGGAAGTGTTCAGAAATCTGGACCTGAGTGCTAGTCTAATATTCCCAAATATCTGAGCTTAATTGTGGCAACATAATTTTACGTAAGCTTGAGATCTTTGTGAGTGAAAGAAAGGCTGAGAGTAGTAAGTTGTTAATACAGCCCTTTTCTCTAACAAATATTTATGGATCTATTGGCATCATTCCACACACAACATCGCTAAATAATCGGTTAAAATTTTGGCTGGAATATGCTTTGCAACGATTCATTTAAACTCCATCAAACTATTACTATGTCAGAATAGACATTTAAAATATTTCCTTGCTTTTAATTAGGATCATATTTCAAAATAATTTTAATTATCCTCATTTCTCAAAGCAAAACAAGCTTTGCTGATGCATATAGACCCATGACAAAGGACAATTCTAGTAAGTGAGGAGAGAAAAAGCTGCATCATCATGCTTTTTCCCCCTTTTTGTTCTTGCACTTATTTACTGATGATTGATTTTAACTCAGAAAACTTTCTGTTGAAAATAACATATGATAAAAGGCTCAGAAACAGTATTTTTAAAAACTTTTTCCATTTATGACTTGTGTAGAGTCATACAGCCACATGCTGGCTACATATCATGTTTCCAGTTAAGGCAAAAAAAGTCTAATTCTAGCCCACCCAGCACAGACTTTTTCCCCACTTGTTGTGTCCAGAATATAAACCTGCTCTTCAGCCTGTCTTGGCTTTGGATCACAGTTGGTTCATAACTGGTCTGAATCTGAGGGCTCTTCAAACGGGTTCCAGCCCCTCTTGCCACTTGCATAGCCTTCACTGCTGGCCATCATCCAGCCTTGTGTCCTCACAGTGTGGCTGAATTATGGTCTTTTGATTTGAAAAAGTCCTTAAGGAAAACTGTTGCCTTGAAAACTATGGTAGGTACTTGGTTTACAGGCATTGTTATTTATAGCTGATACATGTTCAATTATTTATTTCTCGGTTTTATTATCCTGAATATTGATCAAAAAATGCTTCTTGAGAGATCTAGTTTAGCTATTTGATCTTTATTTATAGCAGTTGTAACACTTTGTAATTCAGTAAACAAAATGAAAACTGATTTTTAGTCCTTTATGCATGTACAGATAAGCATATTTGTACTGAAAATATATACAGAAAGTAAATAAATCTAAAAAATGACATAAATACTATTAAATTGTTTTTGTCATTTTATTCACACTGAGTCTTTAAATAGACTAATATTAATAGTCTTACACAAATAAACAAAGTGTATTTGCTTGCTTCAGGAATACAATGGCAAAGCCCCTACTTACTTATTTTCCTAGCAAATTAGTAAATAAGTAATATTAAAAAAAAAGCATGCTTTAAAAAATTAACATCACAACCTACCACATACAAGTCTTTTTCTTTCCAAGAACAAGATTTGTTAGTTCCATTTCATTTTCAGTGAAAATTGTCTTCGTAGACAACTGGCTATTGACAGCAGAGGGAAGATTTTGGTTTGGTTGGGAGGCCAAGCTTTACTGAAAATATATCCAGATGAAAAATTTCTAAGGAGGATTCTTTGGACAAAACAACATGAATTAGCCATTGTGACATCATGATCTCTAACAGACAAGGCAGGGGGTTTTAGGCACTTTTTAGTAATAGAAATTGTTCTGGTCATAGCAAGTGCTCACTCTGATCTGTATATTCCCTCTTAATGACAATAATTCTCCGCTGTCTGTGGTTTTATCTGTTGTGTGCCTGAGTGCTTTCTGTGAAAGTGTGTACCCTGTGATCTGAAGATCTCTTCTGTCTCCTGTTGTCTCTCCCTGATGGATGGATGGATGTATG
>VYXC01003463.1:0-10376 GCA_013397175.1 Platysteira castanea | reverse complement strand
TGTGGGTTGAGATAATAGGGAAAGCAAAATCTACCNAGGATAGGATAGGATAGGATAGGATAGGATAGGATAGGATAGGATAGGATAGGATAGGATAGGATAGGATAGGATAGGATAGGATAGGATAGGATAGGATAGGATAGGATAGGATAGGATAGGATAGGATAGGATAGGATAGGATAGGATAAGATGGGATGGAGGCGGGGAGAGAATAAGAAGGGTAGAAATGCAAATACCTGTGGGTTGAGATAATAGGGAAAGCAAAATCTACCTATGCAAGCAAAGCAAAATAAGGAACTAATTCATTCCTTCCCATTGGCAGGCAGATGTTTAGCCATCTCCAAGAAAGCAGGGCTCCATCACATGTAATAATTTCTTGGGAGGACAAACATTGTAACTCTGAACCATCCTTCTTTCTTCCCTGTGTTTTTTATTGCTGAGCTTGATGGCATATGGTATGGAATATCCCTTTGGTAAGTTGGGATCAGCTGTCTCAGCTGTGTCCCCTCCCAACTACTTGTACGTCTCCAGTCTACCTGCTGTTGGGGCAGTGTGAGAGACAGAAAAGATCTTGATGATGTTTGAGAACTGTTCAGCAATAGCTAAAACATTGGTGTGTTTTGGTCACACTCCTTTGGTCACAAAGACAAAGCATAGCACTATACGGGCTACTATGAAGAAATTTAACTCTATCCCAGCCAAAACCAGTATACTTGTATGTGTCTGGGAAAACACAATAAAGACGTTCTCACACCTGCTAGGTTTAGCAGAAAGGAGGGGAAAGACCCACTTTATTTACATATGTCACGTCTTATACAATTCTTAACTTCACAAGGGATTGGAGAACATGTCACTTCCTTCCCAATCCCACTGGAGAAAAAAGATGCTCATCAAAGTTCTCTTATCACAAAAGGAATGAAAAACAGAAAATACCGTTAAGTAAACATTGGCTATTATTTACATGAAACTGTGTGAGAAAGAATTCCGACTCCAAAGTTAAAACAGAAGGCTCTAGCAAAAACCAGGGCAACACTTGTATACATGGGGAGGTGATGATAATAAGGGAACAGATCCAGAAACTGTCGAGTCAACTGTGATGTTTGGAGCCTAACTAGCTTAAGGCTTTTTAATAATATCCTGGATTTCATTCCAATATGGTGATTTGTTAATTTTAAGGGATGTTAAGAGCATGGCTGCCTTATCCAGCTCAGGACTCCCTTCTGCTTAGTTGCTGAAGCCCAGCCTGGGGACCTAGGGCCCATGTCCAGGCTGAGGGATGCAGCTGCCTCTTTCCCGTTTGCAGGTTCAACCACTACTGAAGCCGAGCACATATTTTGGAGACCTGTACACACACAGAGGACACTGACACATGGCCCATCACACAGATGACCATAGACACAGTGCTGCCTTCAACAGCACCTACATGTAGGACTTGCATAAAACATAAGTATAGGCAGCCAAGTTCCCTCCTTCCTCTTCACCTGGTAAAGATAAAAGATTGCTGCTAGTGAAGGTACACGATACTCTCTAGATTCACAAGCGCACATGTTCACTGTGATCCCTTGAGTACTGGCATGGCCCTCTTTGTCCAGTACCCCTGCCTGGATCCCAGTCACTCTTACCTGCTTCACAGGTCTCCTATTTGCCAGCTAGTCCAGCTTGATACTCACTAGCAAACACTCATGCACTCATCTGACAAGCACTCCACATTCGCAAGTCCCCCTGGGCATACTAGCACAGACTCTTGCCTGCTTCATACTCCTGCCTAGACTTGAGGCTCCTCTCTACTCATTTGCTAGGTCCAGATTGAAGTTTGATAGCCGATACACATGCACACCAGGTTTGGGGAAGATGCAGGCAACCACTCCCTTTTCCCCAGCAGCTGGCACCAGGCACCACATGGGCTGTGACTGGTTGTCCTGCTTCAGCTACCAGTGCTGGACCCCTCACTCATGCTGATTTCCCCCGTTAGCTGTGTTTTGGGACACATACTGTTCCTGCCCCACTGGCTGGAGACAGAGACCATGACTCACTCTGGTAGCTGATCTTAAGACCCCACTCAATCCAGTAGCCAACACCACAGGCCAGGGGTGCCTGCACCCCTGGTCTGACTGGAGTAAGTGGCACCAAATACATTAATGACAACCCCCCCAGTAGCGGGCACTCCAGGCACAAAGTTTGTAGTACCCACCCTAGGTCTGGAGAGCTATGGCCCCTCCAACTACTGATACTTGTTCCAGTATGACACCACAGGCCACAGGGACACCTACAGCCCTAGTCTGACTCAAGTATCTGGCACCAAGTTTTGTTCATACATACACAGGTCTCACCAGTAGCTGGCACTTAGTCCTTGCAGCATACATACACATGGGATAGACAGTGAGATTATGCAGAGATTGTTAAAATTTAATAAGAAGATATAGGAAGACAGGGCAGACTGTGGTGATCAGGCTCAGTCAGACAAACATACTGACTACCTGTTTTACATGTGACCAGTCCACTTTATACACGTTTCTGTCTACCCTCCCCTTTGTTCCTCCTGGCTCTCCCTTCCCTCTGCATTTCTCTTCATAGGTTTGTATGGTTCTATTGATTCCCTCACCCCTCCCAGTCTGGGGTTTCTCCCCTAATTTACAGTCTTATTGATTGCAAAGTCCAGGTTGATATCCTTGGAAGAGTAGTTAAGACCTAGCATATACTGTGTCAAAGTTTCTCCCTTCTGGCTTATTAACATGTGATCTGTCAAGCTTTGAGGCTGGCCTGCAAAACTGTTGCAAAGGACTTTTAAGGCATGCTTCTCTCAGGTGGTTGCAGTCACTGGGGGAAAAATCAAAATAATAAATGAAGGTTGCTATGGCAGTAAGTGTCCCTAGACTTTTTTAAAATGTGGGTTTAGGCTTAAGAGAAAAACAAAACCATAATGCTATCTCCCAAAGTACTTGGTAGGAATAAGGAGTTTCTCTGACAAATTTCTACTTTTTTTTACTGCGGTGGGTGGTCTCAGTTGTGATACTTTAATGAATATTCACATCTGGTTTCATTCTCCTTCCTACACTTCACTGGTGAGATGAATGAGAAGTCGCTTGGGGATTCAAAGAGCAGTAAATGAACTTGATAATGTCCTATGTAGGTACATTCAAGCAGTAATCCTGTGTAATTAGACCTACTGTCTGCTGCAGTTGACATATAAAGACAATTTTGAAAGCTGAAACATTGCCGATAGGATTTAAAAATTTTACTTTTTGGTTTCCATGGTATTATTAAAAGCAAAATTACAAGGAAAAGTGAGACTTAAAAATGCTACAATTAACAGCTGTGTTTGAACACATTTACTGATTTAAATTGTGGCTGTTTAGGTGTAGGATTAGAATGTGATATTTAAAGTATAAGAATCCATGTCAAGTGATCAACTCTGAATTGTGTTTTGTGATTTGTGTAAANGTGGGTGTGTGTTTTTGTTTTATTCCTGATGGCGAAAGCTTTTAAAGATCTTTCTGACACCCAGCTGCTTCTTTCTGCAATTTTTACCCTTCTTGGCCATTAGTTCTGATGCCATTTTGTGTCTGGGAAAGCAGCAATCCAGATGCAATAGTGTTTTATAGATAATTATAAGACTGAAAGCAGATTTCACCAAAAGCATATGTGTTAGAGAATGCTTTGAACTTTGAAATGGAGGGATCATAAATGTTTGATTAGTTTTATTAATTTTATTTCAATAGGGTGGTTTCAGCCTGTTATTAATTGACTTTTTAAAAGATATAACTAGAAGACCTATCAGNAATTGGCATGCAAATACTAATTTTCGAGACGTTGCAAATTGAGTTTGAGAATCCTAGCTCTGAAATTCATAAAGTAAAAGATGGCCAAATTAATGTCTGCACTTCAGTAATTTTTTGGAGTTTTTGAGTATGTTGATATTCAGGTGTTTGTGAATACCAAAATGTGATTTTAAAGCGTAAGAGCCAGTGTCTAATGATTGACTCAATACAAGTTCTACTTCTTGTAATATTTATAAAGTTGGGTTTTTTCCTTGTTTTGTCATTTCAGATTTGTCCAATATGTGCAGCATTACCTGGAGGGGATCCGAATCACGTAACAGATGACTTTGCAGCTCATCTTACACTGGAACACAGAGCTCCTAGAGATTTAATATCCTTTCTTAAGTTGAGGGAAAAGGGATAGACTGTTCCTTATGATAGCTGTTACTACTTGTTCTGACTTCTGTAGTCAAGTGGCTACATCGGTTTAGCTTATTTTTTAGAATTGGCATTTAGTTATAGGGGAACTATGCATCGGAATTTTTTATATGTATATATATATATATATTTATATCCATCAGACTGTGAATAGACTTTAGGTGTTGCTTGAAAATGTGGGTGTGTGTTTTTGTTTTATTCCTGATGGCGAAAGCTTTTAAAGATCTTTCTGACACCCAGCTGCTTCTTTCTGCAATTTTTACCCTTCTTGGCCATTAGTTCTGATGCCATTTTGTGTCTGGGAAAGCAGCAATCCAGATGCAATAGTGTTTTATAGATAATTATAAGACTGAAAGCAGATTTCACCAAAAGCATATGTGTTAGAGAATGCTTTGAACTTTGAAATGGAGGGATCATAAATGTTTGATTAGTTTTATTAATTTTATTTCAATAGGGTGGTTTCAGCCTGTTATTAATTGACTTTTTAAAAGATATAACTAGAAGACCTATCAGGAGACTTCCTAGGGATTAGGGCTATCTTTGTTAACTTCAAATTGTAGTGCTATAACTACTCTCAGTGACTGAAGAGCTCAAACTGTCAGTTTCTTTGTACTTTTAGGTACAATTTTCTTTCTGTTACTTGGTCTTAGGAATAGTAATGTGGCTTGTTTTTTGCTGTACAAATACTTACAACATAATTTCAGAAAATACTCTTATTTCATGGAAGTACAGGCCATCATAAAAAGCTCATTAAGTGATCTTTCTGTATCTCATTTTTAAAAATGCACTCCTAGTGTAATTTGATAGTGCCCTTTTTTGTTTGGGGCTTCTTAAAATAAAAAAAAAGAAGGCCTAACAACTCAAGTTTGTTATATCTACTGCTAGCAACATTAGACGAAATGGTTTCACTTTGGTTGTTGTCTGTATTTAAATTTTTTAGCATTTAAATTGTCAGCCCAATTGCACAGTGAAAGTGACTTCCTATTGAAGTGGATGAGGTGTTAGATTAGAATTCATGCTTCTGGAGCTTTTACTTCCCCTCCCACATCGGTGATGTCAGATAACTTTTAATTGGGAAATGTATGTTTATTATTAGCTCCGTAAGAGCTAGAAAAATCAGAATAGTCTTTTCAGTTACTGAGTAAGGCCACAGTGTCAGTCATCACAAAACTGATGGGGGGAGTCTATATAAGTAATTGTAGGAAATGCATGTGAAAGTTTCCGTACAACATTACTTTAGCAATCAGTGTTGTCAAGTTCACAAAAATGTATAGAGTTTCTGGACTAGTTGTTCCATGTTGGGTGCTATTTCACATCTTCTGACAGCTAAGACTAAAAGGAAGAAATGGGGGAGAGATTTCCCCCTGCCCAGTTGCTATCAGTTTAGGAAAGGATATAGCCTTCTGTGTAGCAGTTAGAAGGGTGTTTAAAGCTGTTTTAAATGGCTGCACATATTTCTTGTGAAGAATCCTGTGCAGACACTGCAAGATACCACCTTTATCCCCGGAGACTCTGAACAGCTCGTTAAATTACAGTTTCTTTCTTAAACAATTTTCAACTGTTTTACTGTTTAAAACATGGCTTTAGTCTTGACCTTGTAAATGGTTCTAGCTTGGTTGTTTTCAGCATATGTTTACAATGAGTTAAGATTTCCAAATGCTTTTTTAACCCCACCATAGCTGGGTGAGACATCAATATACTCTTGACTAGTATTTAAATAATGTTGTTTTTCTTGAAAACACTTTGAAAGGTGCAGTTAACAAGCTACTATGATACTTTTTTAAATGAGACCAAGGCTGAAATTTTTCAAAGGATGTATATTAAGGATGTTCTGGTTATCTTATTTTCCAAGTTTACTTTTAAAAAAGCCCAGAATCGGGGCATTTTTTCTGTCAGATGTAGCTATGGAAAGCTTCCCAAACTACCTGAGAGCAGTAGTCAATCAGTAAAATATTAGTGACAATGTTCTGTCACTACCAGTATCCAGTATCAACAGATTCAAAGGAGGAACAAACCAATCTGTGCTAGACAACTTTATTTTGTCCCAAGGGAGATTTTCCCCCTGTCCTAAATCCTGCAAGTGAAATGTTTTATGCTCTATAGTATAATAGATTTAAAAGAGTCAATTCTTCCTGAAAGTATTTATTATAGTAACTGGATATTCTTACTTGCCAAAAGAAGTCTTAATTTTTCAGTCTTAAATTTTTCAATTCAGTAATATCATGAGGAAATGAATTTTACACCATAATTGTGCGTTGTGGGATAAGACATTGGGCACCAGTCTGCTCCAGATAATAGATTTTATACAAGTGATAAACATACCATTTTTGAAAATAAGAAAATTGGAGATAAGGTGAGCTAAAGCTACTAGTTTAGAAATTGGAAAAATATGATATGTATAAGTACATTATTTCCTAGCTTAGTAGTTAATTGCACTAGTGCTTCTTAAGGTAAAAGGAAGCTTTACCTAGACTGTCTTGGGAGAACACATTTGTGTGGTAAGAATAGCAATAAAATTTTGTAGATTATTTTCAGAATTTAAATACCCTTTCCCAATTTTGATGTTAAAATCCTTATGTCTATTGAGTAATGTGTTCTGCTGAATATGCATCATCAGTTGTAGCATTACCAGTAGAAACTTTAATCCATAAGGCAGAAAATCCATCCTGACATTTTTTAAACATGATAAAAAGCCTGGGAAAGATGAATTTACTGCAAGGAGCCTTGGGTGCATTGAGTTCACTACTATAGATCTGACTGGCACCATAGCTATGATTACATTGCACTTATAAAGTTGAATCATTGTTTTATGAATGAGGAATGTGTTGCTCAATTATTCAATCTAGTAAATGTTCTTGCTGTTTAATAGTTGATAGCAATAGACTTTTCTTAACTGCTTGGTTATGATGAATCTAGTGGCGTTCGGCACGTACGTAGAATGTTTCACCCAGGCCGAGGTTTGGGAGGCCCCCGTGCACGTAGATCAAACATGCACTTTACTACCAGTTCCCCTGGTGGGCTTTCGTCTTCTCAGAGTTCGTATTCTCCAAGCAATAGAGAAGCCATGGATCCTATAGCTGGTAAGAGCTGTAACCACTGATTTTAGATCAGAGTCCTTAAATAGACTGAAACAAAGTCCAAGATGATAATGGTTGTCTTGTTTTTCTGTTGGTTTGGGTTTTTTTTTAAATGCTTCCCAATGTCATAATTGATGGGTATTTATCGATGAAAAGTATCTTTAATTGGATTGTCTACAGGGATTGAACCTGGAACTTCTGAAATTAAAAACACTGCCCCTTTAGCTTGTGCTTTTAGAGACTTCTAGGCTCATTCCCATGACTGACCTGTTCACAGATTGTATCAAAGAATGGCTGACATTTGAAAGGACCTTTTAAGATCACCTACTACAACCCCATCCAACTTCCCTCCCCCCCTGCCCCCAAGCAAGGCCACCTAGAGCAGGTTGCTCAGGACCATGTCCAGTCAGGTTTTGAATATTCTTACCAATGGACTCCACAACCTCTCTGGACAGCCTGTTACAGATTTTGGTCACCCTCACAGTAAAAAGTGTTTTCTTGTGTTCAGATGGATTTCATTATTTTTTTTAATTTCTGCCCATTGCATCTTGTCCTGTCAGTGGGCAATACAGTGTCTGGCTTCCTTTTCATTTCCTCCCATCAAGTATTTATATACACTGTTAAGATTCCTCTCCTTTGAGTCTTTTCTTTTCCAGGCTGAAGAGTCCTAGGTCTCTTAGCCTCTCCTCATATGACATATATGCATGTATTTTTGAATTTTTGAGTGGATGGACAGCAGGATGGGGACTAGGGGAGCAAAGTCCCTCCCACTGTAAGTAAAGATCAGATTCATGACCTCCTGAGGAACCCGAACGTACATAAGTGTATGGGACCTGGTGAGATGCATCCTAGAGTCCTGAGCGAATGGGCTGATGTAGTTGCCAAGCCACTCTCCATGATATTTGAAAAGTCATGGCAGTCAGGTGAAGTCCCCAGTGACTGGAAAAAGGGAGACATCACACCCGTTTTTTAGAAGAGTAAAAGGGCAGCAAGTCTCAGGCCAGGTGCCACAGCACATGCACCAGTGTAAAAGATTACTTCTAGGAAGAAAGTGTTGCTTAAAGTCATCATCATTGGAGACTCTGGGATGGGAAAGACATCACACATGAACCAGTACGTGAACAAGAAATTCAGTAACCAGTACAAAATTACTATAGGTGCAGGCTTCCTGACAAAAGAGGTCATGGTGGATGACAGGCTAGTGACAATGCAGATATAGGATATAGCACTCCAAGAACAATTTCAGTCTCTGGGAGTTGCCTTCTACAAGGGAGCAGACTGCTGCATCCTGGTGTTTGATGTCATGGCCCCCAACACATTTAAAACCCTAGACAGCCCAAGGGATAAATTCCTCATTCAGGCCAGTCCAAGAGATCCTGAGGACTCCTTTTTTTGTGCTGGGAAACAAGATTGACCTAGAAAACAGACAAGTCACCACAAAACAGGTGCAAGCCTGGTGTTACAGTAAAAACAACATCCCTTTCTCTGAAATCAGTGCCAAGGAGGCCGTTAATGTGGAACAAACTTTCCAGGCGATTGCATGAAATGCACTTAAACAGGAAACTGAAGTGGAGCTTTACGATGAATTCCCCAAACCCATCAAACTAGACAAGAATGACTGAATGAAGGCTTCTGTGGAGAGTTGCAGCTGCTGAGGGGAAAGAGAGGGGTTGAGCACAGTCCTTCACAAATGAATATCACACTTAGGCCTTCAAACACATAGTCCATCTTCTGTGTTTAAAATGAAATGTTAAAAAAATTTCCATCTCCAGCTGCCAAAATCTACCCATCTCCCATAAGCATCTGAGTCCCACACTTCAGAGCTCATGTCCCCACATCATCCACATCACACTTCATGGTAACAGACCTTTCTATTAGTTTAGAATGGAAACTCTCATATACGTTTGGAACTGAATCTAATTCCAGGTGTCCAATGGAGAGAAACCATTTACAGGTAATCTGTGTAACAAGTTACATACATTTTTAACTGTCTCGTGTTTTCCCCTGTGAAGGCTGCAACTGGAAAGGCTGATTACCCATAGTTCATTGCAAGCTCAGCACTCAGTCTGACTAGGCTGAGTTTTGTATGTATCTCTGTTAATGCTTGTTACTTTTAACTAATCAGATCTTTTTACAGTATCCATGTATTGTGTAATGCTTCCTTAGGAAAAATCTTATAACATATGTTAATATATGCAACCGATGATTTTTTTTTTAAAAAGAGAACCCTGGGAACTCCTGACCATTCAGCCTCATCTCTGTGCCTGGTAAGGTCATGGAAGAGATCCTACTGGCAGCTATGTCAAGGCATATGGAAGGCAGGGATTAGACACAGCCAACATGCCCTAGGCAAGGGCAAATCATGCCTAACTAATCTACTGGTCTTCTATCATGGAGGGACTGCATTAGTGGACAGGGAAAGAGATACGCATGACATCTATCTGGNTGGACTTCTGTAAGGCCTTTGATGCTGTCCCTCAGAACATTCTTGCCACTAAATTGGAGAGAGATGGGTTTGACAGGTGGACTGTTAGACAGATAAAGAACTGGCTGGATGTCTGCATCCAAAGAATTTCAGTCAATGGCTCAATGTCCAAGTGGAAATCAGTAACAAGTGGTGTCTCTCAAGGGTCTATATTGGGACTAGTACTATTTATATATCTTTATCAATGATGCAGAGGGATTGAGTACATCCTCAGCAAGTTTGCAGACGACACCAAGCTGAGTAGAACAGTTGATTCCCTAGAGGGAAGGGATGCCATCCAGAGGGACCTTGAGAGGCTTGAGTAGTGGGGCCATGGGAACCTCATGAAGTTCAACAAGGCCAAGTGCAAGGTCCTGCATCCAGTGTGTGTCCAGCTCTGGGGTCAGCAGTACAAAAAAGACATGGACCTCATGGACCTGTTAAAGTGGGTCCAGATGAGGGTCACAAAAATGATCAGAGGGCTGGAACACCTCTCCTATGAAGAAAGGCTGAGAGAGTTTGGATTGTTTATCCTGCAAAAGAGAAAGCTCCAGGGAGACCTTATTGCAACCCTTCAAGATGTAAAGGGGGCTTATAAGACAGAGTTGTTGGGGTTTTTTTATGAGGGTCTGTAGTGAC
>VYXC01003461.1:0-49406 GCA_013397175.1 Platysteira castanea | reverse complement strand
GCCTCATGTCAAATGTTCTTACAGTGCCTTATTTCTCCCTGTCTGCTGTAAAAGTAATATAAGGAGTCTTCTGTAATTTCCCCCCAGCCACTACTGAACTTGAAACTGGATGTGCTGGATCTTCAAAAAACTTTCCTGTGGACCAGGATCCTTTTAGCAGATGAATAGATGAGTACCATGATGTTTTAACGAAAAATTACCTAAATAAATGAAATGCTGTGGAAAGGCTCTGGACATTTTTTGCTTTTATAGTGCATCTATGGTTTCCCTTCTCCCCACTTCAGATGTGAAAACTTGTTTATTTTAGTCGGAATATAAACTCTTAAGTCTATTAAATGGATGTCAAGCCCAGTGCACTCCTCTGTTGGTTTTTTTCTGGCTTCTTTTGTGCTCACAGTAAGAACCACATCTGTTTTTGCTGACCAGCAGATTGACTGGTCTGGATTCTTGAGCTTGACACAACCATCAGAAATATTTGCTATTACAGTAGCTTCATTATGTTGCTCCACTCATGTTCTGTGTTTTAACAAAAGTGTTCCCTTTGTTCTTTTTAGTCCATTCACTTAATGTGTTAGGAATGTTTCCAGTGCTATTTTCATGCTTAGAGACGTGTTCAAGACCTCAAAGTCAAGAAGAAACACCATTCCCGGGTCTTGCTGGGAAGTAGACATTTATGGAAATCCACCTACCAGTCCTCATCTCCTCAAATGCATGAAGGCAGGCATTGGAACTTTGACGCATCACTCTCCACACATACACCAAAGAACGGTTGGTAAAAAGTGCATTCAAATAATGTTCCACCTCCTCTCCAGTTGATCCCTTTCACAGTTACATATATTAGCAAATGTATGGGTTGTAAATCCCAAATGCCCTTTGGAAGCTAACAAATTTAATTAAACAGTTCATTGCACAAGTTCTTCACATAATTGAGAATGAGAGCTCTGCTAATGAGCAACAGTACTGTAAATTCTAAGTAAAGGCAAATGATGTAAGAAGCAGCAGTAAACTCTGTGATGCTGTGTAAGCCGATGAAATCTGACTGCTTAGCAGTTTGATCAAAGACTATGCAATATAAGCAAATCACTTGCATTTGTATTTTGATTTAGCACTGATTTCTTTTTTGTCTGATGCTGGTTGATTTTAAACATTAAGTATGCATAATTATTTCAGAAAGTCTCAGTCTTTCAAGAAATTGAAACTAGCTTAAACTTGAAAAAAAGCTAATAATCAGTATGTGAGGGTCACAGAAATACCATTTACCAACTGAAGCTTTCAGGGTACTTTTCTGGGAACACTCGTGGTTCTCTCCCTCAGTGTCCGTTGAAAACCATGTCTAAGCCTATTCCAAACTCAAATTTATCAGTATCTGAAACACAGCTGGCATAAACTGTAAGCACAACAAAACATTTCATCAGATAACAAAGTGAATAATGTCACATCATTAACTTTCTGCCTAGTCTTTTTTGTATAGTTGTTCACTGCTGGAAGGATGAAGGTATCGTGAGGGTCCCACAGAGAGAATCGATCCCGAAGTAACGACGACGAATCAGTATGATTTTATGCACATTACTCATTTATTACTACAAAAGGCTCATGTATATAGTTTCAAGCAAAGTTCTCACGCGCTTACAGCATTGTTTGATTGGTTATTCTTCTCTGCTTATATCTACGAAATTATTAGTGATTGGTTGAGCAAAGCAGCGAGATTGTCGTATTTCTAATATCTGCACCTTACCTTGTAATTTAGCAATATGAAACTGTTAAAATCTACTCTGCTTTCCCAGGCCTTAAGCCAACATTGTCTGTCTATAGCTCTTTGTGTTATTGTATGCTTCTTTGTTCTGTCTATAGCTCTTTGTATTATTCTATGCTTCTTTGTGCTCTCTATATCTCTTTGTATGCTTCTATCCGTTCTCTGTATCATCCTGTCTTCCGTGTACTTCTATGGATACATCTTTCCTAGATGCAAGGACACTCTATCAGCTTCTAGGCCTGAGATGTCACGTATCTTCCACTGAGAATTTGTAATACCAAGTCTGGATTCTCACAGCTTAGCTGCTGCAATATTACCATAGCACCTTCCTGCTCAGAGAAATCCCCTACATGAAGGCTGCCATACCTCTCCATTAGAATGTTTCTCACACGTTCTCTGTACTGAAGCACGCCTCTGGGCAGGGCTATGATAGGTGTGCTGTAGACTCAGAAAAACTGATGTGTTAAGTTCATTGTATGGATGCACCAAACTCAACCATAGGTCTGACCCTACAAATAATTTCACTGCCATTACTGGAATCACTGATAGACTTTCCATTGAAGAGGAATGTACAGCATTAACACAGTTGGATTCTGAACATTCAGCACTTTTCAGAAAGAATTAGTCCTGCCATCACTGCTGCCATAAATAAAACTTTCTACTTGACTGGTTAGCATTGTTCTGCCTTAATTTAGCCCACGGGTATCCCAAATAACATCTACCTGAGTAGGCAGTCCAGGACTGTGCTCTCAGGACCTGACATTTTGTGGCTATCCCAGAGCAGGTGGCCTAGGACTGCACTCTTAGGACCCAGCAGCACTGCTCAAAAATAGCACAAACACCTCTATATTATCATCACTGCGTTCAGAACAAATGCAAAACACAAAATCCCATACCAGTCACTGTGAAGAAAATTAACTCTACCACAGCCCAAAGCAGCACAATTACACTGATGTTTTGACTGTTGCTGAGCAGTGCTTACCAGAAGTCAGGGAGTTTTCAGTATCTCATGCTCTGTCAGTGGGAAGCTGCACAAAAAGCTGGGAGGAGACATAGCTGGGACAGCTTATACAAACTGGCCAACGAGATATTCCACACCACAAAAACTGGGTTGAGTTAGACAGGATGGACATCAGTCAGTGGGTGGTGAGCAACTGTATTGGGGATCACTTGTTTCTGATGGATTTTATTTTTCCTTTTTTTAAAATTACAATTCTTACTTTTTTGTTTGTATCAATTATTAAACTGTTCTTATCTGAACCCATAAGTCAAGGATTTTTTGTTACTNACAAATAATTTCACTGCCATTACTGGAATCACTGATAGACTTTCCATTGAAGAGGAATGTACAGCATTAACACAGTTGGATTCTGAACATTCAGCACTTTTCAGAAACAATTAGTCCTGCCATCACNGATTCTTCTCTCCATCCCACTGGGGCGGGGAGGGTGGTGGTGTGTGTGCAGGGGGTAGCGATCACGCAACTGTGTAGTACCTCAGTTCAAGTCTGGGGTTAAGCCACAGCATTTGGGAATTGAAATAAGTTCTCAATGCATTGCAGTCCTGCTGTCAGAAGACATTTCTTGCTTTCTTATGGTTTATAATTTCCAAGTAGTTTAATAAAAAGAAGGAAGACAAAGGTCTTAATTTGCATTTTTCTTACCATTTTACATTTTTCTTAAAATGTAACCAAACCTAACAAATCCAATTGCAACCTACCTGACTTTACAATAAGAGAGTTCATTTTTCTGGTAACTGTATATTGGTAGCCCAAAAAGTGTGAGTCAGTGAATTTGTATGGTTCTGAATATGCTAGTAAGCCTCTTCTGAAACACAGTACCAAGGAATATTCTGAGTTGGAAGGGACCCACAAGGCTGGATCATCAAGTCCAGCTCTTAAGTAAATGGCCCATGCAGGGACTGAACCCATAACCTTGGTGTTATTAGCACCATTCTCTGACCAACTGAGCCAATCTCGTACAGTAAAGCTTTTACTGTACTGAAAAGAAAATAACATTTCTTGCTCATCACTTAGAGAAAGCCAAAAGAAATCTCTTCTACATTCTGAATGGAAAGCCAGCTGTTAATCCTGTGTGCATGGGATATGGTGTGTCAGAGGTGGCACACCTGAAGCATCCCCACAGCTGCAGCTCTCCGCTTAGAGCAAAAGCTGCTGAAGTCACTGTCTGCAGGATGTGTGTTAACTAACCCATGCCCTTCCAAGCCTCAGAGTTGGCACTGCCGAGACATGCAATCCTCCCAAACAGCTTTTCTAAGTTGCACCACTCCTTCTATAAATACAGCAGTTGCAAAGCAGGTGTACTAAAGCCCAAGTCTTTACTGACACTTTTCCCTCCAGGCAGACAAAATACACCAGGTGGTCTAATAGGGGAATTAGCCATATTGGCAAAGGGGAATTTCAGACTGCCATTTTAATACCTCAGCTGTACAAAGATTGTGAGCTAAATTATCCAGCTACAGTGAATCATGTTGAAGGAAAGGTGCACCTTTAGCAGACTAACCCAAATACCAGTGCTTATGCAACACTTAAGTCACACTTAAGCCCTATCTGGAAATCTTCCTGTGGCACACAAGTCTTGTAATGAAAAAATAATTCAAGAACAGGAATGAAAGATTTCATGCACACAGGAAAAGAAACAGCTGTTATTAGATGATACTGAGAAAACTACAGATAAGCAGAGAAAACTGAACAGAAAAAGCAACAGAATGGGAAATACCAAAAGTAAAAAAAACCCCAAACCTAAATCCAAAAAGGAAATATAAAAATAAAATTAGAAATATATATTAGAAATATAAAAATAAAAATAGAAATGGATCAAACTAAAACACTTTGATATCTTCAACAGTACCCTGAGCCCACAATTAAAGAAATAGTATGAACAAAGATCAATACAAACAGCTGACAACTGGTTTAGTGACAGACTCTAGCTATTTATTTTACATCTTTTTTGGCTAATAATGAATGAACAGTTCCTGTTGTACCCATATGACTCTATGACCCCATCAGCATCCCCTCATCTTTAAAAGCATGAAACTGAATTTTAGCCCATTCAGCTGCCAAAGTCACCACCGACTAAAGCTGGCACTGTAAGCACGGGGTTTTTTATTGATACCATTCTGAAATATTTGACATGGAGTTAGGGTCTCCTGGTCTTAGCTGTGGAGTAGCCTGTAAAAACAAAACTATATGTGGCTGAGCATGTGTCCACTTGAAAAAGAAGTTGAGATTAAATACTTCCTCCTGAGGAGCATAGAGATGACTCATGTTTACTCCATGTTGCCACCTTGTAAATAAAAACTTGCCTTTCTTCGAAGATGACTGGAAGAAAACAAATATATCCAGTTAAAAATGCATTTTGCTCTCCATTTTTCCATTAAATGATCAGACTGACTACAGAGACATTCTCAAAATGCTTACTCATAGTAATTTCCTAATACTCATAGAAATTTAGGTTTTGCAACCTGAACCTACTTAGCTGTGGTTTCAGCAAAGGAGTATTTTCCCATCTTTTTAAAATTATTGTTATTGTTATTTTGGCTCTTCTTTCTAGACATCAGGTCTGAAAAAACAGAACACTGCTAATATACTGAGAATCAGCTAATGACAGTGACTGTACATCAGTCACCTCAGTACAAGACAATACTGCCAGAAACAAACGTATTTGATAAACCTGTGAAGATTCATTCTGGAAAGGAAAATAAATATTTTAATATATGTACCATTCTTAGTGATGAAGGAAAAGAAAATATATCAAAGGGCTAAATCACTTCCCTAAAAAGTGGCACTATATTCCCGCCCCATTGCAATAAATATTTTCACTGATAATCATAGTGAAATGCATTCCTCTATTTGAATTAGGTTTTGTTTGCCATCTGCTTTTCAGAAATTCATAATGAAAAAGTAGTTTCTAAAGATAGGAAAAAGTGTTCTGGCAAAGTGTTCCATTAGCCAGATACCCTAGGGTATACTGTACTATGGCATCGCCCTCAAATTATATGGTATCTGAACTACCCAGTGGCATCACTGTAGCAGTACAATATTGAGAATGATTCCAAACTTACCGATACCAAGTATTTTGCTTTCTGTACTACGTTTTCATACAGTTCGTCCGCATGCATGTTTGCATTCCTCTGTGTCGGTGCCAACTTAGCCCCATTTACCGGCAAGTAACTTTTTGAGTCTGTCATGGGTGTTACGGAAACTTCGCAGTCTGACCACTCACAAAACCCTCTGACACTCACACATCCAGGGCCAAAGGCTTTCGCTGCTGGAAGCGCAGCCCCTTCACGGCGGGCGGCTCCGGTGAGCTGAGGGGCGCCTCGCCTGCCACACCTCCCCACATCCCCCGCTCGCACAGTCAGACCACGTTTCCTCACCGGTTCGACCCCAGTTTCCCATGGCAGAGTCTCAGGTATCTCGTTTCATAAAGCAATTTATTCATGTGCAGTAACACAGAAACAGCCCGAGTTGGTGTCTCTGAGGAGGGCACCTACATAAAGAACCCCCGGGCTTCTACAGCCTCAGAGTCACGCCGCAAGCCAGTCTCGCTCTTCCGCCCGAGTCTTCGGCTCCTGTCCTACTCTCCATGTCCAACGACTTCGCTGGCGTCACCGGTCCTCATCTCCTTTGTTATTCAAAAAGTCGGGAATTCCAGGCTTCTGCTGTGTCTCTCAGAGTCTACTCACCTGATTAGCGTAACCCATCTTCGCCCTATTTGATATTCCGAAGGGCGGCAGTTCACGGCTTCTTGTCTCGGGCTCCCACCCAAAGCTCAACCTGCATCTCCATCGGCAGCTTGCGATCCCAGCTACTGGACCAGACGTATTCCTCAGCATCTGGTCAGGCACGTACCTAGATGATGTCTGAAGCCCGCTCCATCCCCTTTCCTCCTGTATTAATCCTTGCTGTCTGTTCTTGACACCTTTCACTCAAGCCTGATAGCAGCACGCACACCGTACTAAGTCCTCAGGGCCTGAGTGCCATCGGCGAACTCCCCGCCTCCCGCGGCCGCGCCTGCGCGGGCCCGCCCGCCGGTGCCTGCCCGCGCCTGCGCGGGGCTCGCTGTGCGCGGGGTGGTGGGTCGGGGTCACTGGGGGTAGCGGACGCTCTCTGTGCCCCTGCCCCGGGGCTTCCGCCGCGCCCGAGGTTCGCTCCGCCCCAGCCGCATCAGGTCGAGGTCGGTGCCGGGAGCTCCCCTCCCCTGTCACTGCTTGAGGCGCGATACGTCCCGCCGGCTGCTTCCCGCCGTCGCTCTCCTTAGACGGGACTGTGCCTGCGTCCCTGTCGCGGGATGAAGAGGATCTTCGGGTTCGGGAGGAAGAGGAAGGGGCAGCCGCCGCCCGGCAGCGCCTCCCTTCCCTGCCCCGCCGGTGCCTACGAGCTTCGGCAGAAGGACTTGGGCAAGCTGCACCGCGCGGCCGCCAGCGGCGACCTGGCCCAGGTGCGGCAGGGACTGAGGAAATACGGCATCGACGGTCGGGACAAGGCGGAGCGGTAAGGGCGGGAGCCGCGGGGCGGTCTCAGGAGCCCCAGTTGCAGCTGTAGCAGCCCCCGGGAGCTCCCCGGCGCAGGAGCGGACCGGCAGTGTGGCTGTGAAGAGCGGGAGGGCGGGCGCCGCAGCCGAGCGCAGCCCTTGGCTGTCTGTGGGAAGCAGGCTTGTGCTGCCAAAAACCCCTTGAATTCGGCCAGCTGTCGCCTTACCATTTTTGACCCGACCTCATCAGTGCCTTCGTTCCCGGAGTCGTATGTCCTTGCCCAGGGGTGCAGGAGTGGAAGCGAGCTCTTAGCCTGGCAAACGGGAGTTGCAAGAGAAACCTCATGGCCATTCTCCAGCCAGGGTTTGAAGTCTGAGTGTAATCGCGCTTATCTCTGTGCACCTCTGAGAGCTCAGCGTGCAGGTTTAGTAGTTGAGCCCGAATGATGCACTGCCTCAGCTGGGAGCAACTTAAGGAAAGGTGGACACTGCAGTTAGGAAGGATTTATAATGCAAAATAAACACGTTGTTTATTGATGCTGCATGCACAGTTGCCTTTTGTGAGTGTGATGTGGCAACCTAAGCCACAGTGTGGTTTTAGGTGAAAGTTAGTTTTTTGCTCTGAGGCTTTGATACAGCTAATCAGGACCTTGAACTGGAAGATCTGGTCAGTGGCTTGCAGAAGCTGTTGCTTCTGACAGGTGCTGCTGTGTGGGGTTTTGAGTCAAGCACAGCAAGCACTTAACAGTTCTAGCTTAAGGAGAAGCCCTGGGCTGCAGCATAGTTCCTCGTGATCTATCATAAGCATAAGGGAATCACCGTTTCTGAAAAGGCTCAAAGTCAAATCTTTTGTGATATTCTGAAGAGATGCTGGTTTTAGCAGAGCAGCTCAGCTTCCTAAGCTGGCTGTCCAGAAGGCTGGACTTCTGGCAGCAATAAAACTCATCTGGTTTTATTGCCCTAAAAACACCTGAATTTGTAGGAAAAGAAAGGAAGAGCACAGTAAGGATCACTTTAGTATTTAGGATTTTGTGCCTGAGTGTGTGCAGTTAGTATTTGATTATGCAGCTGGAGATGGGGGATGCAGTTTAAGGTGAATTGACTGAATTTTGTGCCTGCTCCATTTGCCTGAGTCAAGGTGCCCAATGGCATATATGGAAATAGTCATCAGACCTTAGCAGGCCTGGTATACAATCTGGCTAATTTTTGTATTTTAATGTGTTGTCCAGAAGTCTTTGTTTCCTCTTCCGAGGTCTCCTTCTGTATGTCAAGCTATTATCAGTGTTATAACTGGGGAAATAAAGTAGCACACTGTAAAAAACAAAACCCAAAACAGATTTTACAAGAGACAAGGCAGTTATTTTTGCATGACGATGCTCAGTGTGGGAAAGCTTACTTGACAGGGATCCTGTGGACAGAGTCTGCCTGCTTGCTGCAGCTGGTGTATGCTGTACCAGCCTTGAGGGTTACGGGGCCACCTATGCCCTCTTAGTGCTTGTGGATGTGATGTGTGGAGTGAATGACCATCAGATGCAATTGTGTTTCAGAGCTTCATCACATTCTCCAGGGACTGAAAGACATGACTAGAAGTAGAAGTGAAGAATAGGAAACCTATGAATTAAAGGCTGGAATGTGTGCATTGTTCATATGAATGTCTCAGTTCTGCTCCTTGGGATTTCCAAAACCAAAATACTACACCAGGGATGTGGCAATTCTCACACCTACAGGCTCCTTCCATAAAGTGGGTCCTGTAGCCCATAGGACCTCCAAAAAATGTGTATGGAACAGCATCAGTCAAGAGAGAGAAGGCTTTTCAGACATGGTCTAGGGAAGCCTTCAGCCTTGCTGGAAAAGGTAGACAAAACTTGGCACGGAGTTGAAAGCACGTGTAGGTATGATACCAGCTAGTCATGAATCCTAGGTCAGAGGTAATCACTAAGAGAGATTTACCCAATCAGCTGCTTGTCAGAATGAACTTGTAGAGCTTTACATTACTTAGCTTGTAGCTGCTCGGTTTTTGGCTAAGTGCCTTTGAAAGTGTGTGCCGTCAACTTGCTGCTCCCCTGAGGCCTCCTGGTTGGGTTGTTTTGCAGCTGCTCAGACATCAGCAGGTCCTGTCCACCCGATGGGTGATCAGTGTACGACTGCAGCAGCAGGAGGAGCAGGGGCCCTGGGGCTGGTGGCAGAACAGCTTTGGTATTTTTGGAGGTCTCTTGTGGGGACAGGCAACTGTGAACACTCTAATGTTCTCTGCCAGCCTGTTCCCTGAAGTGGATCTTCTGCAGAGCTCAGCAAGCCTTGCTCCAAGCAGAGCTAACTCCTTTGCACTAGGCAAATTGAGAGGATTGGCTGAGGATGGCAGTGATGAGCCCATAGTTAGTGACTTCAGGTTTGTCACGTTTCCTAGTGCTCGTTAATAGCAGCTTTTAGCAGGTCATTGACTCCTTCATAACCAGTCCTGGTTAGCTTTCAGATAATCTCAGTCACTTATTTCTTCAGAAATAGGAAGTCTTCCTTGATGCTTCAGTCTCTTCCCTGTCTGTAGCAAGACATCACAAGTTCTCTGAAGTCTTGTGTGGTTTTTTTGTCCTCATCTAGGAGTCTGTGGAGGGGGCCCCATCAGCTGCCATCTAACAAGGAGTATCTGCGTTACAAATTGCTGAGTTCCTGCATTATGTGCCACATTTCTGTACCTTCCCCTCTCTGTTCCCACTCAGCCAGGCAGCTGTTGTACCTTGGCCTCTCAACAAGGTACTAAAATATTTTGGAGGTTAGCTGAGCTTCTCTAAATACAGAGGACCTACCTACAGTGATACTGTTCAAAACTAGTGCTGGTGTTCCCCTTGGTTCTTGGGAAACTACAGAATTCTTATTGTGTCACCTTCAAGGGAGGAAACACATGCAAGGACTTCCTCGGTGATTGTGTCTTTGCGTACAGGTAGACTGGTTAATTGACATCAGACCTAAGGTGTTCTGTGGTTTGAAGGACACCTTTTCTTTCTGGCAAGGCTTTAAATTGAAGGAAAAAGTTCGGTTTTCTTGTGCTGGTTATATATTATGGAAACACAGTATTGCTTCCTTGGAGAGGACTTCCTCTGTAGTAGGCTTTTTATGACTGTGATAGCTGAACACTACAGGAAAGTCAAAACCTACTTTTCCTGCAGTCAGGATTAGAGTGTTCTGCTCTCTGGTTTGCTACATTTTATTATTACAGGCACTTTGGTGCAAGTGTGTTCTTAGTTTTGCTTCAGCAGTGAAAAAGCTAGAGAAAAAGGAGAAATTCTCAAAGTGCAGGGACACTCTAGTATTCTTGCGATGAAACCCGTCTCCTACATCTCCAATACACTTCTGGCCCGTGAATGATCAAAGAAAAACCTAGAAGTTTACTTGCCATAGTCCTTAGATTCCCTAGCTTTGGTCTCTGTTGCTCTGCCATGTGTAGTCCCACTGAGGGCAATACCCAGCACCTGGGCACGGGAATCTCTGCAGATTCAGGTCTGTGGTGAAGGAAATGTCCCCTTACTAAGCAGATGCTGTGGAGGGTTTTTGCCAGCAAGTCCCAAGCATTTGGTGTCGCGCTGCTGGTACTGGTAATGGAGTGAGTTCTTAAGCTTGCGATTTGCAAAGTGAAACTTGTGGTCATGTCTGTTTATCAAAAAAGCCTGAAATTATCCCTGTCTGTGCTAATTCAATATATTTAATTTTTAGGACAGCTCTGCATCTTGCTTGTGCAAACGGCCATGTGGATGTAGTTACGTATCTAGTAGAAAACAAGTGTAAACTAAATCTTTTTGACCATGATAACAGATCACCACTGATGAAGGTATGTTGACTATGGTATGTTCTTGCAACTGAGGCTTACTGATTTTGAACTAAATGGTGTATTTTTCAGTATGCTTTACGTAGACCTTTGTAAAAACATGAATATTGTGATTGGTGTGGAATGGGCATGTGTTAGCTAGTCTTTGAAGGTGTTCTTAATTCTCAGTATTGGGAAGCTGGAGGAATTGCAACAAAGTGAAATGTAAATGCTGGATGTTTTTTGTGTGTTGTTCCCAGGCAGTACAGTGCCAGCAAGAAAAATGTGTGGCTATTCTGCTAGAACATGGTGCTGACCCAAATCTGGCAGATGCTGATGGCAACACTGCCCTTCACCTGGCTGTCCTGTCTGGTAATACCACTGTAGCAGAGCTGTTACTAGAGAATAATGCCAATATTGATGCCCAGAATAAGGTAAATTTTTATATTTGTTAATGAAGTGCTTTCCAAAAGTTGCGTTCATATTCTTCTTGACTTTTTTTTTCTACTTTGATTTTTAACTTTATCTGCCCTTTCAGGAGGGATGTACCCCTCTTATTCTTGCTGTCTCTGAGCATCATGAAGAAATAATGGAGTGTCTCCTTAAAAAAGGAGCTGACGTGCATGCTCGAGATCAATGTGAAAGGTGAGGGGCTGTCAAACCTTTATATGGTTCTCTTTAATATGCTTCAGGTTGGCTTGAGAGAGACATGGGAATGAGGTCTGAAAAGACACAAAACAAGGAGCCACACAGAAGCAGTTACTTCTGTGTGACTTGTGAGAGATGGTCATGCCTCAGTGGCTTGCTGTCATATCTCGTTCAATGCTTTCCACATTGAGGACTGCAAAATGTTACTATCTGTGACAGCCTTTCTGGCAGGAAGCCTACCTCTAGCTCAGCAGCATTCCCTCAAATTGAAAAGCCATCTCCTGCATAGTAGTAGAGTCTGTAAGTGTTGTCTGTGTGGAAGCTTTGTTTTAAGATTAAACATTTAATGGTTTTGAGACCCTCTCCCATTTTATTGTTTCTCTTAATGAAAAATGCTTTTTCTTTTGTTCACTTTAAAGTAATGGGGAGAATACTTTTTTGAGGGCAAACAGAAACAAAGATAATTACAGTGACTGTGTAAACCAATCTATTTCATATCATATTTCTTGGATCCTTCAGAACCCCACTTATGACTGCTGCTTCTGGTGGAGAGCTTAATCTGATAAAAGTTCTTCTTCGGTATGGCGCTGATGTTTCCCATAAAGACACTAATGGATGGACAGCTGAGGATTATGCTGTTATTCATGGATATTCTAGGTAAAATTTAAACTGTATCATTAGAGTAAGTTGTTAGTTATCAGTGTGGTTTTTGATAATTTTTGAAAACAGCACCAAGGTTTAATGGTGTGTTGAGACTTGTGTTGAAGGTGTGCTCAGTGATGTCTTCATAGAATCACTTAGACTGGAAAAGGCCACTAAGAGTCAACCTAGCACTGCTAAGCCCACCTCTAAACCACATCCCTAAGTGCCAATCTACAACATCTTTCAAATACCTCCAGGGCTGGTGACTCAACAGCTTCACTGGTCAGTCTGCTCTAATGCCTGACAACCCTTTTGCTGAAGTAATTTTTCCTGATAACCAATTTAACCTGCCCTGGTACAGCTTGTGGCCATTTCATCTTGTCTTCTGCTATGTATCATTCCAGTGTCTAGTGCTAACTCGGAAGTCAAGGAAAATTTTTACCCAGAGTTCTTGGTTAGAGTTCAAGTTTTACTGCTAAGCTCACATCTCCTCAATATAAACTCTAAAATATGTCTGTATTTTATCCATTGTTATCCAACAATGTTATCCAACAAGTTATCCAGGGGTGGAACTTGACAGGTGCCAAGCAGGAGTTAATAACTTCGTAGGTTTGAATGTGACATCTATAGAGTGAACATGACTCTGGTGAATATTGAAGTGTGTAATAGTCATGCAGTAGGTGCATATGAGTATATGAATCTATATGTTGCCTTTCCCTGGGCTTAGAATTAAAAGCCAAACATGGTTAGAGGGGAAAAAAGGGTTTTACCTTGGTATTTATTTAAGGATCCTCAGGTGCACCACGTCCAGGTAGAATGCACCCCTAAATGCATACCTGAAAGTGCCCCCCTGAAAATGCACACACATAATGATTCACATATACAGTTACAGACCTTGCAAATTAGCATATCTATCAAAGATTCCCCAGTGAGAGGCTCAAGAGAAGCCCCGTCCTGAGGAACCTTCCCCCTGGATGGGCCTATCTTGGTTTACAGAATGTGTTCTGGGGAGGACCTTGGTGTCTGGGGCTTTTGGACCCCCAGCTACGAAGCTTCCAAGATGTTTGGTCTCTTGGCTTAACAGAACTCTGGATATAAGCTAGTTAGCAGACTTGGGGAATCACAAGTATGTGGGCTAAAAGCACTAAGGATACATAAAAGCTGTATAAAAGAGTATATGAAAGGGTATATAAGAGGGGTGTATGAAAAAGCAGAAAATCATCATGGCATCAATATGGCTATGAATATGTGTAGGGTGGCTGTTAACTTTTCTATTAAATGGTATATGCAAATATGTGATTATTTTTTACCAAACCTATTTCCTCTCTTTCTCTGTACAGTCTTAGTAAACAACTGGCAGAATATGCAGACTGGGAAAACGCAGGAGAAGCTTCTACGGGTGGTGGTGCACGAGGCATCACAGCACTGGGCACTCCTCACCGAGCAGCAGCTGCTGGCTTTACATTGGGTGCACCTGCTGTGGACAGAGGAGGTAAGGCCTTTAACCATGGAGTAGCTCATGAGGAGAATTACTGTGGCCTTTTCTTTAGTGGGTTTGTGTCGTTAGCGCTTACTTTGTTTGCTGTTGGTGTTAGTGGAGCATCAGGTGGAGTAGCACGAGCTTAGTGAATGTGCTTATTTGATGATAGTTGGAAGTGCTGCTTGTCAGACTGTGAAGGCATTTGATTTGCATTCACTTCTTAGGGTTGTTGCTTTCTGTCTGTCGGACTGCCCATCTATATGGGTTTTCCTTGAGAGAGAAAGAAGGGGGATAGGGAAGGAACTAGGCAAAAGTGTTTTTTTTTTCTCAAGTACCTAGAGATGGCCACTCAGACTGTGAAAATCCAATTACAAAAGCAGTGGGTTCCACCTGAGTAGTTGTCCCTCTTTCTGTAGTTGGGAAGCAACAGAGAAATGAACAGAAAGGTACATGTTTTGTTGATTGTCATGGAGTTTGTGTCTTCATTTTAATATTAATAGTTCCATCTGCACTCAGGTCCTTTTTGCATGTCCTATTTTTCAAAATCAGTTACAACTGTTTCCATGTAGGTGCTGTAGAGACATACTTAGCAAATACTATATTGGAAAAGTAGTTTTGTTGGCGGTAACATTGCAGTGTCTGTGTATGCTGTATTGGCTTAAACATAGTTTGATTTACAATAAAAATAATGCTTTTCTTCTACTTTCAGTAATTTCTAGGATTTTTTAAAATAATTATTACCTTGTGATCCAGAAAAGCAACTAAATTGCCTTGTGATCAAAAAATTACTCCTTCAGTGAGTTTTAAAAATCCAGTCTATGCTTGTGAGCTTAGAGTCTTAGAGGAATCTGAGAAAATGAATACCTTAGTATAAATGAAACAGTTTGTCTTGTACTTTACATCTCAAGCCCTACAAGTGGGAGATTTTATTCTTTCTGAGTTTTTAAGGGTGTTACATTGGAACTATGTGGCAAATAGGCAAAAGACAGTGCTCAAACACAGTTCATTATTCCTTTAAATACAATTCCTTACTCCATTTTTAAATGTCAAGAAAAATGAGCAAAATGTGGGGTATTTTTCCTCACTGACTTTTCCTAGGTACAGGAATTTAATTTAGAGTCAGATTTTCTTCCTTTGACTTAGGAACACTTGATTTGATCTAGTAAGAGATTTGGAAAGTTTCTTGATCGATTGCAGGATATTTTTTTTTTTAAGGTTTTGGTACAGGTGGTTTAATCAGGAAAATGTTACTTTTGCCCAGAGAATGCACACTGTTACTGTCTCTGAGAGATTAGTAGCATACAGAGAATATTTATGTGCATTAATTCTGCAGTCTCTAGCTTGCACATAAAAAGTATAGGTCCGGCATTGTGACAGTCCTTGTGATACGCTGCAGTAACAGACTTTGAAGCCTCTGTTAGAGGAGAAGTTGGAATGATCTCAAGAAAACAGAGAACCCCATTTTGGAAGTACTTCTGTTTCTGTTGCTCTTCTATAATTTTTTTCTGGGATCTTCAGTGTTGTCCTTGTTCCTTTTGCTGCTTTTGCACTTGTTGAATATTTTTCAAAACACTCTTCTCTAATGAGCAGTTCAGCCTACACTAAGAAGTTGGCTTTTGTTTATTTGAATATTTACTGTATGATGTATTGTTCCTTTCGTGTTCCTGGGTCCCTACAGAAACTGCTGGGTTTCCATCATAGAGCTCTTAGAAAAGAAATAAGTGCTTCAGTGATTTGTCTCTCCCAAGGTCAGTAAAAGCTGTCCTGTATCATCTCTTAAAAAAACTGAGAAATGTAGAAGGGATGAGAAACCATCATGACATCCCTTCTTAACTCTTTATATGTATCTTTTTTTGTTACGAGTCATTTTGACGCATTCATTCCACGTGGGGAAAGTCAGTATAAGCAGGACTTCATTCTGCTCTGAGGCAAATGTTACATCACAAAGAAATTTGGTGTCAGCTGCAATAACAGAATGATTTGTTGCCTTAAAATGCAAAATTTTACTAAGTGGGATGGGTAGAGCAGATGCATAGTGATTTATAATTTGAACTTGTGTTCCACAACACACAGACATGTACACACACATATGCGTGATATACCAGTCAGTGCACCCATTTTGGTCCAGCTGTGGCCTGCTCTGTAGCCACAGGGGAACATGCTGCCCTCTTGTCGTGTCTGTGTTCTGGCTGGTGGCATCACTTTTGTATGTGAACAGTTCAGCATGGTCAAATCAATGTACGCAGGACTCTTCAAACTGAGGTAGACGTGGCCTGTGTTTGCATCAGGCACCAACTGACACAGCTTTTAAGATGAGCTGGTTTAAGGCCATAAGTTGCTGGGTTCTTTTTTTAGCAAGGGATAATAAACATTCTAACATTGTGACTTAAGATGAGCGAGTGTAAATAATACCTCTCAAAGTTGCATGCTGATCTGAGTACAGGGAGCCAAGATTTCCTTGAAACTTCTGGATAGTCTCCAAGGTTTGGTTCTAGGCACATAAGGATTTTTAAGATGCTTGGAATAAGGAATTTTGTGTGCTGTATGTGTAAGGCACCATACAACCATGAAGGAATTTCATTTGCATCTGTGCTAGACGAGGAGTAGTCAAGTTGAAGGAAATACAAAGTTGTCAGGAGAGTATATTTCTGATAATCTGTTTCAGTATTTCAGAATATTGAGATGTGGTTATTTTATATGGAGCAAGTACAATAAGTTACTGTTTGACAGAGTCCCTTGAGAGCAGAGTTCTGTAGATTGTGGTTGGCTTGTTTCCAGCACTTCTAACTGTAGAATAGGCTGATAGTCACAGTATGTTCTCCCATTGCTGTAGCTGTTTTGATGTACTGCTTATGTTTTCCAAGTTTCTGGAAATTCCAGTTTATTCTTATGTCATTGTTCCATCTGTCCTTTCCATGCCTTTTCCTAAATGGATATAGGAATGCAACAATCTCCTAACCAGACATCAAGAACAGGAAAATCAAGGAAAGGTATTTTATACAGTAGCATTTAAAATACGAAACGTGTTGTACAATATACAAATATCAACACATCTATGATGTTTAGTACCCTAGGAGGTTCCTATTTTGATGATACAGGTTTTATGAACTACATTTGAGAGCAGGCTTTGCGTGATTTTTGTTTCTTTGCATGTTTTGCATTGGTTCTTTATTATTGAATTTAGTGTTTGCTTTGTGTCATTGGTGATAGTAAATAATTTCATTTTTAAATAAGCACTTTTGTTACTCTGAAATGGAAATGGGCTTCAATTAAAGTAGAAACAAGCAATCCCCAAAGACTGCTTTTCTAGATACCATTTCTACTGTAATCAGAGTTCTGTCTGAAAGTTAGCTCATGAACTTTCTCTCTTGCCTTCTAAAGGACAACGAGACCTGGTCTTGATCATTGCTTAAAGTTACTATTCACAGAAGGACAGATTATTCGGAATTAGAAGGGACCCACAAAGATCATCAAGTCCAGCTCTTAAGTGAATGGCCCATACAGGGATTGAACCCACAAACTTGGTGTTATTAGCACCATGCTCTACCCCAACTGAACTAATTTATTCATTGGAAGCAAAATTTTGAAAAACTTACTCATCTCTTTTACTTACAACTGTACTAATTGAAAATGTAACTGAAGTCACCTGTGAAGAGTGATAACTGACTGCTCCATACTGGTGGAGACAGATTTTTATTCAGCTTGGGACATTAGCAAGTAGGTTAGATTGCTGGTACTGATTGAGTTAACAGGAAATTGTGGTATGTACAACTAATTAATATTATTTAAATATTGTGTGTTTGCAATGGGAAACAGTAAAAATTAGAGACTGTGTTGGTATTTTAACTGTTAGCTTGTCCTTGCAGTGGTGGTTTCAGCTTCTAGGTTTTCTCTATGTGACATGCACACTGTATTTCTTTCTCCAAAAGCCCAGGCAGGTCGGGAGATGTACTCATCAAAATTCCCGCATAAATCCTGTCTTTAAAACAGGCAACATTTCCATGCTCTTTTGTGTTTAATGCTAGTAGAGGAGATATCTTCAGGCATGCTATGCCTTTGTTTTCTTTTCCCTTTAATGGTTCTGCCAAAGACCTTGGATTGGTTGTTACGATAGTTAACAAGAATTAGTTATCAAGAACTTGAGGAATGCTGAAATAGCTACTATATGGAAGTTGTGTTTGTTTTCCCCTTCTGTTTTGGGAATTGAAGAGCGCTTTTATTTCATCTTAGCTGTTGATAGTTGAGAGGTTCTAGCACTCTTGAAGCTGGATTCTTGGAGTTGAGGTTTCTGTAGTAGATCAGTGATGTGCTAGAGTGCACTCCATCAAGTTTGCGAATAGCCCTAAGTTGGGAGGATCAGTAGATGCACTTCAGGGCAATGCTGTCACTCAGAGGCATTTATTCTGACAGGCTGTGTAAATGAACTGTCAGGCCGGTCTTGCAAAATTCAGTCAGGGCAAGTGCAGTCTGCACCCAGGAAGGAACAACCCCATGCTAGAAAACATGCTGGCACGGCCTGGCAGGAGAGATGCCTTAGAGAGAAAGCCTAATGGGTCTTGGCAGAGTGAGCTGAGAATCAGCCAGCAGCAGGGTGCCCTGGCAACAGTGTCCTGAGTTATATTAAGAGCAGCATAGGCAAGAGATTGAGCAAAGTGATTATCCACCTCTAATTGGCACTCTCTCGATTGTGTCCAGTGCTCTAGGTGTAATTTGAGCCTCCAGTGCAGGAGAGATTGGTCTTTCAACAGTGAGCAAGTTCAGTGGAAGGCCATCAGATTCATCAGGGACAGGAATATTTGCCCTTTAAGGACAGGTTGAAGAAACTGGGCTTTTTCAGCCTAGAGAATAAGTGAATTTGTGGGGGACCTAGCAGCGGCTTCTAGTACATGTGAGAAGACAAAGCCAGGTACTTTCCTGTGGTACATGACAGGAGGCCGAGATATAAAAAAGCGTAAGTGGCAACAAAACAGTTTCTAATTGGATGTGGGAAGAGCAAAACAGAGAGGTTGTACAGTCTCCCTCCTTGGTGGTAATTAAGACCAGACTGGATAAAGCCCTGAACAACCTTACCTGACCTCATAACTGAGCCTGCTTTGAGACGTTCTTGCTTCCTGAGGTTCCTTCTGACCTGATTTATCGTATTATCCCATGTGCAAGTCGCGTTTGTAACACTGCTGAAAGCTTGGACTGTGTTGCAGAATGCCCTGAGTTTGCCACTTTTGTCTGCTGAATTCCCTTTTTGGCGCGGTGTGCAGAGCTGTTGGTGATTCTTCTACTCGAGCTTTAGAGCTTGATTATGCTTTTTGATTTTCATTACCTGTGCAAAATAATCTGCAACCGGGTAGAGCAGTGGAAAGTGTAATATATAGCATAATATTACACGTAAAGCTGCATAAAATGATAAATCTCTGCTTGTGATATGTACTTGTGTGTAAGATGAGTACTTTGGAAGTTTTTACCTAATGTCTTGCTAAACCGCCCCCATTTTGTTAATTGTTTACTAACGTAACATATCAATGTTACGCTTGTTTTAAATTTTTTTTTTAGTTTAGATGTGTTCCTGTGTTTTTTAAACTTCTAGGTATAAGAGTCCAAAAGAGATATAGCTCTGGTCTTTTTATTTCCTTTTTTTTTTTTTTTTTGATTCAGTGTTATTTGAATAAGCAGTTTTGTTTTGGAAATGCAGTCATTTATGCCACCATGTATTGAATTTACTACTCAAAGCATCTGATGAGTTGATGATATGATCTGTGGAGTTGTCCATTTTAAATGTTTAATTTTTAGATGGTTAATTTTTAGCATGCTAAATTTAATTTCAACATGTCGATTGTTTAAACAGCAATAGATGACTTCTCCCAAGGAGACTCAATAAGGTGAGACTTAAAAAATACCTAATACTTACCTGAGGAATGACTTGAGAGACACCGTACTCATTTTGCTTTGCTTTTAAAGAAGCTCTGAGAAAGAGGGGAGCGATGACAGTTGGCATACCTCTGAGGAAGAGGAACTTGATTTTACCCCCAAGGTATGGTGCGTTTACAGGAAAAATATCCTGTAAAAATAAGGGGTTTGAAGGCAAATTTTCTTTGGAACTGAAAGAAACTGCAGTTCCAGCCAATATTGTTCTCTCTTGAAAGCAATCTCTGGCCTGCCAGCCTTCCTTCTGCTATGAGTTTTTCCTAAAGGACCTGTAGCTGCGACAGAGTATACAGTAGATTTGTAATTTGGAGCAAAAAAGCAGTAGGTGACAAGATAATCACATAGTTTTATTTTTTCTTGTTCATATGAGTCAGATTTGCAGACCTTAAAAGTTACTATTATAACCTATCCTGTTCTTCTTCAAACATTGTTAGTGTTTCCTGTAAATTTGGGGATAGATTCCTAAGTGATAAAGGATATTTATTTATCAAGATCTACAAAAAATCCTTCATCGTAGTTCTCCTTTCCTCAGCAGGTTCCTCAAGAGTGCTCAATGAACACATGAGTTACTCAAATGAGTCATCTATTTTCTTCATTAAGATGACATTCAGTACTTGCATGTGATCTCACACTGCATGTTTTTCTTTTTTTTTTTTTTTTTTTTTTTTTTTTTTTTTTTTGAATGGTGAGGTTGTACTCTTTTTGTCAGTTACAAGCTCTCATGCCTACCTTGTTTACTAATGACCTGTAGAATTACCAACTTCTGAGTAATGTCTGGATCAATTCTGTTGCACTGGCAGTGATGTGGAACCTGAGTGTGGTAGGTCAGCCCACTCTGTAATGCTGGAGGTGCAAGCATGTTTAGTTTTAACTTGATTTTTCTTGCACTGATTTAAATAGAAATTATACATTTTTCTGCCATGATTTTGAAATTTAGGGATATTTTTAAAGTGTACTTGCAGGGACTTATGTATGCATTAAGTATGGGGATCTTAGTAGTTACTTACTTTGTGCACATCTGCAAGTAAGCATCCTGAAAATGCAGTTTTAAATATAATTGAATTTTACTTAAATATTACAAATATTAGAAACAGATTTTCAGAACTGTTATGCGCATAAACATTTTTGAAAACAATTTGCAGAAGGGTGCCTGCACAGTGTGAAATACTTACTGAACTGGATATGAGAGGAATGTTTGTGTAGTTAGAAGTATAGGATGGAGCCAGCACTACCGTAAGGACACTCTGCCTATATTTACTGTTTAAGGTTTGATGTGAACAAAGGATTTGTTTTTGTTACTGTTAAAAAAAAAATCTTAAATAAATCTTTATTTACAGAAGCTGCAGAAGCCAAACCTGACACTGTTAATGAATGCTTCACAACAGTTCAGGAAAAACAGTAAGTTATTTGCAAAAGGTTGCATGATGGTTGCAAACCCCCCATGGTTTGGGGTTTTTTTTTGTAATACTAAATGAGAAAAGTAGCATTTTGAAAACACAGCACTTAATAATTCAGAATAAAATAAGTCTTTAAAATGAAGATACTAATCCCCTCTTAAGCCTTTTTCCTTCATCAAGTTCTTCCTCCATCCTGCCCAACCTCACCTCTCTCCATTTCCAGACATTCCCAAATGGTTCCTCTCTTGTACATTAATCTGAAAACATGCCTGTTACTGTTTACATAATTCCTTCTGTTCACATACATTTTCCCTTTTTTTGTCCTTTAAGATGATGTTGATGGTTCTAGAATTGAAAGTCCTAAGTCGCCAAAGAAAAGTCTCAAAGAAAGAAGTCCATCAGATGCAAATGTGAACAAAGGAGACAGTGAAGAATTGTTTAATCAAGATGTCTCAGCTGCAAGCAACCTGGATGAAGAGGAATTGGAGGACGACGAGGAGGAGGAAGAAGATGAAAATGGTGATGGAAATGGTGATGAAGATTATGAGGAGGAAGAGGAGGAGGAGGAGGAGGAGAATGAAGATTTTACTGAAGATGAAAAGGATGAGGAAGAGTTGGAAGATGAAGAAACTCAGTCTAATGAAATACTGGAAGAGGAGAAAACAGAACCTAAAGGGGAAATTAATCAGAAATTAGAGTATTTCAGTAAAGCTAAGCATGAAGGGGATGCTCGGTGGGGAACTGGAGCTATCTGTGATAATGATGAAATAAGTAAAGAACATGATGAAAAGGTGGAGGAATCTGGCGATACTCCTGTGTCTTTCATAGCTGGGCCTTGTGAAAGGTTTCAAGAAAATAAAATGGCAGTGTCTCCAAAGATCATGAATAATGAAGTATCTTGCAAGTCAGTACCAAAACAAGCTGTCTTTCAAAATCTGAATAATCTACAAGATATGCAAGAAAGCTGGAACAGGAAAGGCATGATTGAGGAGAAGTTTCACAAAAATGCTGGCTCCTGTTTTGTGGACTCTGAAATGACAGACTGGAGAAAAGAGATACCTCAGCCTCTCTTAGATAGTTGTGGCCTTAAGGAGAAAAAGTCAAACTTCAGTGATGGCTTTAAAAGTGGCAGTAATTCTTGGTTAGCAGAAAAAACCCCAGGACCTGAAAGACCAACATCTGTCATACTTGAACATGCGGATGGAGAAGACACTGAAGAAGATGAATATGAAGGAGTAGATTATAAAGTCTGTAAACCACTGAAACAGGAAAGTGAAAACATGGACTTAAATAAGCAAGAGGAAAATTTGAGAGCAACATTTTATTCAAGCAACAAAGTAAGTATTTAGGGATGATTCAATCACAAGGGTGTTTTCTAAGGGTCGAATAGGTAAGAAACACATGGTAAACTGGATTCTCTTAATACTTATTTTTCACATATATCCATCTTCTGATCATGCATTTGTGATGTTAGATAGTGTCTTACTCGAAGTCAAAACAGTTTCTTTGCTATAATATGGTAATAGATTATAATATGGAAAAAGAATAGGCAGTAGACTCTGGAATCGGTTAGATTTTTCTCAGTTCTGTATTACTGTTTTTAATCTGTGAAGTTCTACTACTATTTAGGAAAATTCATGGTGTGATAGCTGAAAGTGAGGAAACAAAAAGAAATTTGCATAAGATTGAGAGCTAATGGTTTTCCTTATAGCAAAGTAGATGGAAAAAAAGGAATATGATCTGGAATGTTGTAACTTAAACAAAGCTAGAGTTAGACTGACATGAGGAATTGCTTATGGAGGAATAGCAAAGATGATGCTTGTTACTGTTCTTTTCAGCTGTTTTGGTTGATCTCTTTTAGGAAGAATCGTCTGAACACAAAGAAGAGGAGAAGGAAGGCTCTGGCAAAAAGCTACAAACTACAGTTGTTGAGGATGTAAAAAATTCTGTTTGTAATGATAGGCATGAAGTCCACAAAGCTTCAAAAGATAACTCTGGTGAGAGAAATGACTTATTAAATCCTGATCCAAATTCTTCCTCTACAAATATTAGTGCATAGAAAATGAACTGAAATGATGATTGACTCCTGTGATAGCAACATTTTCTCTGCCTGTGAGTCCTGGTGGGCATTGCCAGAGAGATTGTTTTGCTTTTCATTCATTCTTAAAGAACTGAAATTGTGGCATTGTATACCAAACAATGCAATATGAAGCAAGTGCCATTCTTGATTTGTTGCTATGTTCTCCATGAAGTGATCGGAACAAAATCCGCGGATGAAAAAGAGAAGGATGTCTTGAGTGACGATAATATTCCCTTTTATGATGAGTACTGTCACACTGAAAGGCTGTGATTGCTCTTGGCTGAAGCCAGGGAAGGATTTGAGTCAAGCTGTGCCTCACCTTGTCCAGTTTTAAAATGTAGAAGGTCTCTCCAGCACCACATGTGTGTGCTTGAAAACATTACCAGCCTAATCAGAACAGAACACTTTGGTACTTACCTGAGGTTTGACAGTAGGAAGAAAAAGCACCATTTCCATTGTCTGTCTCCAGAGAGTAGCTTTTTGTAGTAGCTGTTACCAGACCATGTGTAGCAGCTGCTGAGATGCTACAGGGGGCCTGCCTGGCAGAACCTGCTGTATTCTAGTGTTGTGCCTATACCTGCTCATCTGTCTGTAAGTGTTTTACTGTAAGTATGCATTTGGCATAGTGTAAGTAGTCAAGGTTCAGGTTGGAATCAGCAGTTGCCTTTTCTGGGGTGGGTGCCTTCACGGGCGCCCAGCTCCTTCCCCCTTCTTTACATTTATGCGTCCACACAATTGAATCCTGAATCAGTTTTTCCTAATGAAGTAGCTTACAATAGAAATACAATAATATAATCTGGCTAGGAACCCCCTAAGACTGAACCTTAAAATCATCTGGTAGAGAAGAGGTTTGAATTTTAACCTCCCTCAAGACAGAAATAGCTTTTGTGTGTTTGGGTTAAGTGTTTGAGGTGTGAGCCTCTATTTTTAAATGGCAATGCTTAGGTGTCTAGCTTCTGGGAAGAGGCCGGGTAACAGCTTTGTCAGGGAAGATCTTTCCTAGTAGCACAATAAAGGGAGCATCGTTTCTTGGTGACTTTTTGGACATTAGTGTGAGGAGGTTTTGGATAGTGTTTCTGTGGTACCCGCTGTACAGTGGAAGGTGATAGTAAATGCCAAATTTTGGAGCTGTAGGCTGGAGAGACCTTAACTCTGTATACAGCAGAACTGCAGGGTACTAGAGTATCTTCCTGAATGTTACCCAAGTGTGTTGGATATTGCCTGCAGCTTTGTAAGCTGTTGTGCATAGCCATCTTTTGATGGAAAGGAAGCAAAAGGAGCTGGAAGTGTAAAGGAGATAACATGATGTGTCTGGGTGGGAAGAAACCCTTGAATAAAACTTGCTTCTTAGTTTGTCCTCATCAATAGAACCTGCATCTTTGGATGCAGGGCTTGACTGATGGGAAAAAGCAGAGTGAAGTACAAACACTCAAGCATCTCACTTCTTACCTTATCTGTAGGTGCCCTTCTAGCAGTGGGAGCAGAGCAAGAGGAAGATGCTGAATCTCCCTGGGATTCCGAGGTACTTTTTTGTGAAGGACACAACGGTTTCCACTGCAGGGAGTAGGAGTAAGATCCAGAATCACTTGGGAGCTTGCCTTTGATTTGGACCCTACTGTTGATAAGGCTTGTTTCCTCTTTTCCTCCTTTTGCCAGATGTTTGTAACTGGGGGCTCTTGAAGTACTTCAGCTCTAGGCCAGCTGCTCAGTTAGGGTTAAGTTAGGTCAAGCTGATGACTTGGGTCTCAGCAATTGGCCCTTGAGTTTGGTTTCTAGTAGAGTACTGAAACAGTGAAGTTCCTTGCTGCTTAAAATATTCTGACCTTTTCACAGAGGCTGGCAGGATTGTTGCTTTTTCACCGTACAGCCCTAGTCTGCTGACCTGGTCAGCCATTGCCCTTGGGGTCTACAGCCGAGATGGCTTGCTGCTTCTGAACAGATCCTCTCTACCTTTTGTAGGTGTACTCTGGCCCACTTTAAAGTCTTGTTCAACAGAGACACTGCAAGTGCTGGCCTTGTTTGCCTTTTTCGTTCTTTCTGTCTGTGGCAACGAGCAGGGTCTGTAGCTAGGTTCCTCTGGTTCTTCTTGTGAGGAAAAACTAGCTCTTCTCGTCTCCTTCTTAAAAATACAAGGGTAAAATGTTGTTAGTTTTAAGGTGGCTCTTGCAATTGTGAGCAGCACTGTGTTCATTCAGCACTGCAGGATGTATGCCTAGGGAGTATCAGTACCAGCTTGAGTGTCAGATACAAGTTCAGTACAAATCCTGGACCACTGCAGACCTGCAGCTGTTGGTTCACAACCTGTAGCTTGAGTTACCGTGTTAATTCTTGTGTGTAGTTGTCCAGTTTGTCAAGGTTTGTCAGTGGGGCAGAACAGTGATGTGAAGTTTTTGTCCAAGATCTGAAAACAAACACAACTGCTGTGATATTCCAGTATACTGTGTCTTGATGCATTCTTGCCAAGGGCCTTAAAAAACGTTTTTGTATCTCTAATATGCTTGATACCATGCTACATGAATTGGTTTAGCAGGAGCTTATTGTATAGAAATGAGTTGAAAATGTATTTGTACCAATTCTCATTCATGTGTTTTAGGTTACGCAGACAGATTCTGAAAGTCCAAGAAAAATATCATGTGGTGTGCTGCTCCCAGCTGCAGAGAGACATGGAGCATGCTCCCAGATTGTTTCAGGGGAAAGTGACAATGGTAACTTCCTAGTGGGCTAATGTTTGTCTGTAAGCATTTATAGGATAAAGTAAACTTTTATCAGTGTCTGTCTTAGAAATGCTGTCATGGTGTGAGTGCAAACCATACCAGTGGTGCTTACTTACATACCATACAGTGCTTACTGTCTGTTATTAAGGCCAGTAATCACAGCACTTGCTGGCCAGTTTGTAAAGAAGTTCTTTGCATTATGTGTGTTCTTCAGACAAGTATCTAGGTTTTTTTGATTCGGGTTCTTGTTTCATAGCAATGACAGTGTATATGTTTTAGGACTGACTTTTCTCAACATTTGAAATTCTTGGATGATAATGCAGCAGCAGACAGCTATGATCTGGCTTAGCATTTTAGTTCCCCCTAGCTTAATATTTGATAGCACTTTGATAGCTTTATGTTGTGCTTTGCCTAGGAGCTAAAATAGGACTGCAAGTACGGGGTTTTTTGCAGAGGATTTCTGCCTGTAGTTTGTGACACTGTCTCTTGAGCATCTTGAGTAAAATTTTACAAGCTTCCAGGAGCTTCAAATGTAGTTGTTAACTGTCATGGAATTCTGCTTAGAGAAGAATTTTACTAAGACAAGTTTAGCATTAGTGTGAAAAGAGGGTAAAAGGTGGTTATGGTAATCTTTCTAAAGTCTTTCTGTACTGCTGGTCCACCAGGTTTACTGAAATTTAATACTGTTTGTTTTTTAATGTTAGTTTGGGGTTTTTTTTAATATAAAATATTTTTTAAATTATTTTAATATAAAATTTTTGCCATGGAGCCATTCTTAATAATTCTAAGTATTCTTTCATATACTTATTTAGTGAGAGGACTCAAACTGTAAGATGACTAAAACAGAAGATTTGAGAAATATAGGTGGGACAGTAGATTGTGTGGGTTTGGAAATGATTTAAAATATAAAAATTAAAAAAAATATTTGGAACTATGCTATAAATGTAGATTAAAACCAAACAACATTTGTTTCTATTGTTCCCCTGCAAGCCAAACCACAACAATCTGATGAACACTGTCTTGATTTCGGTTTTTTAGATGTATATGAGGTTTCTGTGTCTGCACCCATGCTTTCTTAGTCCCATCAATGGAAAGGAAAATGCTCCTCAATATTAAGCACTTGTAGAATAATCACAGTCATAATGCTCTTTTATGATCATTCATTACAGTAGCTTTGGCTTTTGAAATAATCCTTTTAGAAAGCAGGATTCAGCTCCTCAAAAGGATATTTTAATATCCTTTTAAATATTTTGATCTTGTTCAGTTAAAAAGCATGACCTTATTGCTTCACCTAAATTGTCCTAGTTCTGTGATAATAATTTTTAAATCCAAGGTGCATAGTGGGAAATATGCATTGTTCTTTTCTTGTATACTAAGACACATCCTGCATGATGAGGTAAATGGAATGTTCAGTATTGTACTTTTGATGGAATAATACTTGTGACTAATACTTAGTTGTAGAAACTATTGATGTTGAATGGAGTAAAGGGTACCCACAATTAAATAACATTTCCCAAAACATTTTTCACTTCCAGGCTTTTTGGAGAAACCCAACAATTCACGGGTAGGTATTTGTTTGTGTCAGACTGACTACTTATTCTGCTCATTAAATAGTATGTAGTTACTTTGAATTTGGTGTTTTATCATAAAATTGTCTTTCATAGCTGGAGGCTCCCATATCTGCTTTGGAAATGAATGAAACTTCTAAAAACAGGCAGCCGAAATCAGGTAATATTTGCCTTCAGTGGTTCTAGGTTTAGCTTTGTAATCTTTTAGGAGTATTTAATAAGGCATCTGTTTTATGTTTTGCAGATCTATTGCAGGAATTTGATTTAGAAGATGTCGAGGATATTGAAGGTATTCATAACAGTCTCTTTGTAATGTTCTTTCATGGACAGACACATTGTAATTGCAAATATTTTCCTAATTTTAAATTAATGGTTCTAACAAGGTGTTCTGGAAGCAGAAGGACTACTGAAATACGCACCTGTACATGTTTGCACCCTCCAGTAGCTTACCCTTCCATGATGTAAGCTTCCTCCAGCATACGTTGTCATCTCCCCTTTTCAGGCAGTCCTGAAGATGGAAGAACATTGTTGCCTTGTGTCTTTCCTGCCTTTTCCCTTGTTCTGTGCCTGTTACACAGAAGTTTCAAGATTGATTAAACTCTATGTGAAATAAATGTTACGGGCTCCAAAGATCCTAAAATCTTATTTGAAGACTGAGACTTCAAACTCAACATAGCTGCAGTTGAAAACTTCACTAATGGGCAAGACTAAATAGGAGTTTGGGTTGCTTTTGATTACAGCAGTCGTGGTAGTGATAACTTAGGATACTCTCTACAGGAATTTCTGTGGTGCTACCTACAAGTGTTCCTCAACCACCAGCACATCTGTCTGTTTTTACTGCTGGTTGGAGCCTTCATCTGCACCAGCAAACAGCTTGGTATTGGATATGTATAAGCATGAGTAAAGTCTAAAGCTCCTCTTGTTGAAAAACAAGGAAAAGGGAAAAATGTCTGTGTTCCTTGTAGAGCATTATCCTTAGATAATCCCTAATTATTGCTGTTATTATTATCATCTTTAGTATTTATCAGACTATCTGAAATGCATCAGGGTTATTAAGAGGTCCTCGTAACAACCCTGTGAAAGAAGGGCTGTCAACCCACTAATGACTGTTGTGTGTTGTGAAATGCCCTGTGCTGAAATACCCAACAATCAAATCTACAAAAATTTTCAGAAATTTTACCTAGCAGTGAGGTGTAAGGAAAAGGTTGTTACTTGACACTGTTTACCTTGGGGTTAGAACTGACCTCTGGAGACCTTTATGACTGACTGAGGAGCTTGGACTCCCAGTTCAGATATAAAGTTCTAACTCTGAGCTTACATCAAATGTTAAGAACCCTTCAAGAAATGAAGGCTTGCTGAAGTACTCAACTAAAGCAGAAAATGCCAAGAGGTGGGGTTGCGCCTTTTTGTATTTTTATGATGATATCTATCTATTTTTCTCCATCTCGCTCACTTTTCTTGTAGGAAGGATATTGTGTCCCTCTTTAGCAGTGAAACTTTGTGTATAGAAAGGCTATTGTGCAGAATCCATGGCATTATGGAGCAAGGCAGGAGTTGTAGAGTGGTTAAGGTGAAAAGCTTCCATCTCTTGTTTTCAGATTCCACACCTGAGTTGCTAAGACTTGTTTCTTTTTGAATACTTGTCACTTGAAAATGTACAATGTGCCTTTCACAAGAACAATGACAGTGAGTTGCTGCTTCTAGATTGTATCTGGGATTATCTGGAGTCCAGTGCTCTGGTGTAACAGAGGTTCAGGGTAGGCTGCCAGACTGAGTGACTGCATCTGAGATGTTTGTGACCTGCCCATATTATATAGAATTTCTGAGGAAAGGAAGAGTGGAATCCAGTTTTCAACAGTATGAATAAAATGTTCAGATCATGGATTGTTTCTCAACATTACATAAGTGTGTCTTTCAGTTCCCT
Organism: Platysteira castanea; assembly: GCA_013397175.1. Lineage (NCBI taxonomy): Eukaryota > Metazoa > Chordata > Aves > Passeriformes > Platysteira > Platysteira castanea. The sequence goes on along the minus strand of VYXC01003461.1, from coordinate 19,987 downwards.
TGTGTGTCTTCTGCAACAGATGAGGCAGCAGTTTGAAATACTCAGTCCATATCCATCTCTAGAGACAGATTTGTTTCATGCATAGAGAAAAGCTGGGGCCTTAAAATACTTCAAAGCTGTGATTTTTTTTTTCCATTATTTTTTGTGCACTGCAGATATGCACGTAGGGAAATTACAGTTGCTGGAGCCATGTAACTAGTTACTTGTGTCTGGGAAAACGCAGTAAAGGACGCTCTCACACCTGCTAGGTTCAGCAGAAAGGAGGGAAAAGAGCAACTTTATTTACATATGTTATATTTTATAGAATTCTCAGCTCCACAAGGGATTGGAGAACATGTCACTTCCTTCTCAATCCCACTGGAGAAAAAAGATGCTCATCAAAGTTTCTCTTATCACAAAAGGAATGAAAAACAGAATAGACAGTTAAATAAACATCGGCTATTGTTTACATAAAACGGTGTGAGAAAGAATTCTGACTCCAAAGTTGAAACAAAAGGCTTAGCAAAAAACCAGGACAACAGTTACTGTAGGGCACACAGCGTTTTAAAGAGAGAGATCGAGATAACGCACCTTTAAGAAACAGGACTAGTTTATTTGTGACCATTTATAGTGATTTTCATCAAATTTCCTTTAAATGCCCTGGAAGAAAGCAATGTACACAGATGCATCTGTTTTATTGTAATTTTTGTCTCTAAGAGATCACAAATTAGAGGGGATGCATTATTTTGTGTTAAGATTCTTCTCACAAATATGATTCAAGATGCACTCTAAATGTAAATAAGTAATGTCAGGTCATGCTGGTTATCAAAATACAGTTTTCTCACTGTAGGTGAGTACTCAGGATCTACTTTTCATATGTCATCAGCAGCTGAAAAAGAAGATGTTAAGAAGGCCATTGAAAACTGTGGAGTGTGGGTATGTAACACCAAATATTTTGAATTAAGAGTCTGGATCAGTAAATCGTATTATATGCTAAAAAGCAAAGAATTATATATTATGCACATATAAAGTGAAGGAAACTTACCAGTCAATGAATGATTTTGGAGAGTCCTATAGATAAAGGTTGTATAACAACCTGAAGTAAAACGGCATGCAGTCTTCTTCTGGTGGAGAAAAATCCTTATCATTATGTTGGATACTTACTGTTACACTAATTTGTTTCCAGCTGATTTGCTTAAACTTTGTTCAGTGTTTTTTCTTTTGCACAGTGCTGAGAAACAGTGCAGTCAAATTCATTTTTTTCCCTATGCAAAATGCACATTCAAGTAAAGAAGGAAATTGGTCTCTAATATGCTGATCTGTTTGATTACGCATGCCTGGTCTTCCCCTTTGTAAGAGAAGAAGAAACAAAAAAATTAAATGTTGTGATCTTCTCAATGCTTTCCATGCCTCTGCAAAATACACGCTTGTTTGGCCATGTTAATTTTTGAAAAGGTTTTTTTCAGAGGGCATTTTAGAGGGGAATAAGGAAGGCATCCTGTTTGTATTGGGCCTACAACAGGAGAGGGAGAGGGCTGGATAGAGGGGTCTGGAGTCTTCTGTAGCACCTCAAGGGACAGTGGAGCAAATTACTTCTACCACACAACCACGTACAGTAAGAGAGGAACATGCTTAATATTAACAGGCAGACCATGGAACTTAGGCCTGCTGGAAGGTGGTAGTGGTTGGGCAGTGAACTTGGGGAATGGAGAGGCTGATGGGAGCTGGCTGAGGTGCTCCTTCCCCGTTCTGAAAGTAGCAATTTTTGCAGAGAAAGAAGGGTCTGGCTAACAAGAAGAGAGAGAGGAGTTGGGTGGTCTCAGCCCATTGGGACTAAGGCTGCGGACCTGTGTGGAAGGCACTAGGAAGCATATGGGGAAGGAGCATGTTGGGAGAAGAGTGACACAACAGAAGCAGTCAGAGCTGTTGAGCAGGGCATGGGGTGAGGAACATGAGGGGGCTGGGCGGGGTTGAGTGAGGCATGGTATGGGTTTCACACAAGGTTTGGGTTCCTGACTTTTGTGATGAGGGAAGGAATGGACAGGTTTCCCTAATAAATGCTTTTCCTTGGAGCTTGGAATGGAACCTAACGTTTCTGCATCTTGGGTGAAGAAAGAGGCCCAGGTCTCCATGTGGCAGAAAGGAAAAACTTGACATGTTCATTAACAGTGTATTAGCTTAGCTGTCAGGGGATTGTAAAATGCCAGACAGTAGAGAATAACGGAGGAAGATTTGTGAGAAAACACGGGCAGTTCCAAAGAAACATGGTATTAAAGTAATAAAACATGAAAAAATTAATTGCTTTCTAACAAAGGCCACCAGTTAGGAAAAGCAGACAGGCTTAGAGGCAAAACCAACCCTGCTGTCTAGACAACTCCAATCCTAGAAAAACTGTTGTCTCTAGTAAGTCCTAGTAGCTAGTAAGTCCTTTATTTTTAAGAAAAAGGTGAGTCAGTGAACCTTTAATTTAATATTCCTTGATTTGTATTATAAAAATTGCTTTCTAAATATCTTGATGCTTATTTCTGTTATATGTTTTTATATATATGTATGTTTATGTTATATATTTCTGTTGTATGATGAGTTTGCAGCAGAAATTACCTAGATTAACTGTAACTTCTTTTTTCTTGGTAATCTTTTTGTCTGTACCTGTTCACTTAAGGATAAATATATCTTAGAAACTACTAACTTGATAGAAAAAACAGCACATGAAAATCAGACTGACAAAGCAGAAATTTCACATCAGGAAGCCCTAACAGAAAATGAGGAATCGCACAGTGCTGACAAGGAGTTAAATCTAAAACCTTGGGAAGAAAGATATGAAAGAATGTGGGTTGAAAATGAGAAAAGGGAATTGAAAACAAATTTTAAAAACATCACAGCAGAGCTGAAGCAGTTGTTTGGTGAAAATGAAGCTGAGAAAACTGCTTCCCTTGTGGAAGAAATACCAGAAGATGGCTTTGGTGAAGAATTCAAGAGTTCTCACATTATTTCATCTCCTGTTAGAGAATCAATTCGTAAGTTAAAAAGCAAAGGTGAATTTGGAGACGTTAAATTTACGCTAGGTGGAAAAGTACCCAAAATGGAAATTGTATTTCCAAGTCATGGTGTTCTTCCTGATCAAAATAGATTAAAGACAGATGTAGAAGATAGCTGGAATACAGATGAAGAAGCTGGCATTAACAATATAGATAACAGAAAGGTTTCTCTAGCAAAAGGAGAGAAAAAGAAAATGTCTACTGTGGAAACAGAGGAGAATGATAATGGAAATAGTAAAAATGCAGAGGAAGGTCCTGCTTACTCCCTGAGACATAGCTTAAAATCAAGTATTTTGGGTGACATTTCTAATATTCCTCCTAAAATAAGACCTGTTTGTACAAGTGATGAAAATGCATGTTCTGTAACAGAAATGAAACTTAAATACTCTGGATTTAATGATAATGTTCCCAGGGACTGCCTTATCAACAGTAATATAGGAGAAACAGAAATTGAAAGTCTTCTCGCCAATGCTCAGGAATCGTGTGTCATGTTGGAAAGGAGTCTTGATGAAGAGCTAAAACGAGATATGGAAAGATTTAAGAGTAAAGTAGGAATGCTGCAAACAGTATTCCTGGCTTTGGAGAAAGAGAAGGTACAGCTGCAAAAAGAGGTAGTTCACCTGCTACTCCTTATTGTTTAGTCTTTCTCCATATCAATGGTCCTGTTCACTTCAGCTATTCATCATTAAATGGAGATGCTTTGTGTAAATTGGTTGTTGTTTTAATGAAAATACAGTATTATGAATAAAGAGAGCAGAGTGGAGAGTTGCCTTTTCCCCTTTTTCAGAAAACACAGGATGCACTGTTCCAGTTTAGCAGTATGTGGCACTCAGTTCCACATTGACTCAGTTCTTCATTGACATAAAAAGAAGTGCACACAAATCAGTTCTGATTCGGAAACAAAGAATGAAAATAGCTCCTGAACAGGGTCTTGACTGAACTTTTCATTTGCTGTGATTTCTGCATGGTGTGTCTTCATTGCCCTTCACTAAAATTCCTGTTTGCTGTGAGTGGAGCTGTTTCTACTTGTGGGTTTGGAATCTTCTTCCCTGCCACTCTACCTACCCTCCATGGAGGAAGCAGTAACCAAGCACACTTCCACTTGATTTTTTTAATTTCTGCTTTTACAGCTAACATTGCGCAGTCCTTCTATCAGTAATGCTTTTACATTTTTGTTGTTCGTGTTTTAAGATACACTGTTGTTTTCTTTCCAAGAACTGTGTTTCTGTTACATCGTAGAATCATGAGTGAATTTGAAGTACTTTCAATGACAATACACTTTGTAATGTAATTTTTGTGAAAATATTTGTCTATTTTTTTTTCATTTTACACTTTTTCAGAGGTAAACTCTGAATTATTCAATCTTGGATGTTGTGTTTTTCTGTTATGGAAGTACTGATTAATACATGAAACTTACCTTTGTTTTTGTAGGTTGAGAAGGAAAAAAGCAAAGAAAGATGTTTCAATATGCAGACAGTGGCAAAAGAGGAAAATATTGATCAATTAAATACACCACCAGGCAACATTACTTATCAGCAAATAAAAGAAAAGCTTACTCTAAGGAAGAAAGAGTGTTTGAACATGGAGGATGAAAACACTACTGAAGAAAAAGTCAACAAGAGTTTTTCACCTGAGAAGAGGTCAGAAATTATTAAAATGCCAATGAAAGTATAAATTAAAGACATGATTTCTAATTCTTATTTGTAGCATTACTTAAGTATCTTTTAGGTTTTCTAATATTGTAGTAGTTGAAGCAGTTTCTTTAAAGTTTAAAGCCATACTGAGTAGTCCACTGCTTCACAAACATTTAAGAAAAACACATTTTTTTTAGGCAGAGGGAAAAGATATTACCAAATGAATCTCAAAAGTTTGAAGGAGGCATTGATATTTTTATGTAATTCTAAGCAGGAATGTTTTTCTGTCTGTCCTTCAAAGGAATCTCTGCTCTTAATACTTCCTCTAATGTGGATATAAGAACCTAGTTCAGGTTCCACCTTCCCCCCTTATTCCTAGGGAGAGGTTTTTAAAATACTTTTAAATACTCAACAATCCTTGGAGTTAAGTCTGTGTTTTATCAGAGATATATTTCATCTCAGTTGTTTCTGGACATCATCTTAAGTATGTCTGTTTCAAAGAAATATTTTCTGTAAAGTTACTCAGTTGGTGGGTTTTTTTCCCTTTCTCTTTAATGTAGTGAATTTGCCCTGAATCCTGAAGTTGCAAGGAAAAATAAAGGACAGACTTCAAAGCAGAAGGCTAATCAGCAGATGAGTTCTTCCAGTGGGAATAATTTTCGAGTACTGGATAATAGCACTTCCAGTGAAACATCTCAAGAGGAAGGAAGGTACTGAATATAAGGAATGTTGTAAGTAAAACTTACTTAATGATAAAAATTGACATAAAGCTAAAGGTAAGTTTTTTGTAAACCAGATGTGCACAGTGGTTTTTGTTTCTTCGTGTGACAATATGACCTGATGCCTTTTGTGTTCCAAGACACATCTTTTTTGCTTAATGTGCTTTGAACATCTTAGCTAAGTTCGTTATAAAGACAACATGCACAAGTGCTGAAAAATTACCTGAAAGTCAGTGCGTACGTAAACATATATTTTATATTTTTAAAAGGGGAGAGGAGAGACTTATAGAAGAACAAAGTTGCTGTTTCATCAAATGCATCTTAGGGTTTGGGTTTTTTTCTTTTTATTTTTTTTCTTCAGGTTTATGTCCTCCTGACTTCTTGCCTACCTCAAACTTAGCTGTAGGGGGGAAAATGAGAAATAGAAATTGTTGACAGGTTACAAGCACTGTTTAGCAATAGCTAAAGCATTGATGTGTTGTCAACACTGTTTTGGTCAGAAATCTAACACACAGCATTGCGTGGGCTGCTCTGAAGAAAATTAACTCCATCCCAGTCAGCCGAAGTACACTAGAGAATCCATAATTATGGTTCTTTTACCTGTAAGGGAGTCTCAATAATGACGAGAGCTAAACCTCTAGTATTAAACAAGGAATGCACATAACTCTGTACCTGTGTATCTCCATGTCTATAGCTGTATGATTCCTATCACTTTGAGTGAACAATTAATTCAACTATTTGCCTAGTATCTTGTGAAAAAAATAATCTTCCAATAATGATGATAAACAGTTTCTTCCCAGTATTCACCTACATCTAAAAAAATTCTTGTATTACATTTTACTTTAATTCCCTACTGAAATTAGGTTTTCAGAACAACTTCAGATACTGTTCATAATGGAAGATAAACATTCCAGAACTGACATACATTTCTGTTTTCCAGACCTGCAGCAAAAAGAGCGAGTGAAAAGAACAAGGTACTATAAAATTAGTTTCTTGATAAATAGTTTTATCAGCTTTTAATCGCTTAAATCGGATCAGTCAGATACGGATTGTGACTGAGAGAATGAATCATTCATGCATCTGTAATATTACATAGTTGTATACAGAAAATACTGTATTGTTTGTAGGTCGGCATACAAATGAATGTAACTGATGACCTTGATTTAACTCACTCATCTGACACAACTTCAGAGGGTGTCGAATTACCAACATCCACCTACAAAGAGGCTATGTTGCTCTTAGAACAGCTTACTGTGGATCATGCAGGTATGTTCTAAAGTCACTTTTTCCTCAGATGTTACAAGTTTCTCTTTTAAAACATGGTTTCTTTGTAGGCAGTCCTAGGTATCTATTTATATTTAAGATAACACCTCCCCACCACCCCTTCATCACTGACCTGGGCGTATACAGAGCTGGTTTTCATATTTGTTTACTTTTACCTTGCCTAAGTGGTGGTTTTGTCTTCTCCTAAAGGGTATATTTCTGAGGTGCCACCAGAATGGCTGAAAGGCTCAGCTGTGCCCTGCAGTGGGTTCATTGTCTCTGTCTGGCATGGGGCAACCCCTGGCCTCTTCTCACAGAGAACTCCCACTGCCTTCAATCTACCTACTACCAAAACTTTATCACCTACACCAAATCAAATAATTTACACATTAGAAAGTATTTATGCATATGTGCAGCTTTGTCTTTTCTATCTCAAAATAGGTTCTGCTATTTTACTGAAAATTCGAAACATACTTCTTAAATATGAACAAATAATAGAGCATGAAAAAAATCGGTATGCAGCGGTCTGGAGAGAAGTAAGAAAATTGGAAAGTGAAAAGGAGGAATCAAAATTAATAGCAGAAGAGACTCAAGATTTGAAATCCATATTGGCTCATCAAGAAGTGGAATGGAAAAGTGATATCCAAAGCCTTAAGTATGTAATCCTGTGTTCTGATAATGCATTACCTTGTCAGTGTTAATGTACCGGAAGGTGCTGATGATAAATGTGATGGACGAGAAGCTTCTAGTCTTTTGATGTCGTGTATTTTGAATCCCATGGGCAAGTTATGCTATAAAGAAAGCATGTAATGTCAGGGGGAAAAAACCCAAACACCTGGGTATTGATGCCATCTAAAATCATCTGGATGTTGTTTTCACTTTTTTTTAATAGCAAGAGAAGAGAACAAGAGAGTTTGTATGGGAAAATGAAATTTACAAGAGAGATGATCTATATGAGATATGTATGTTTTTGTCCTTGCAGTTTCTGTTGGGGTGTAGTACTAGAAATTCAGGTAACTCCTCAGAGTGCAACTCAGAAGGGTTTAAAGAAGCATAGAATGCTTATTTGCTTGCATGTTTGCTTATTTGAAAGGTCAAATTCAGGCTTGCCCCATTCTCTGTAATCCTGAGCTAGACTTGGATGATGTGAGGTTTTTAACCTCTGTTTACATCACTTCAGACAGGAGTAGCTAATACACACCATAGGAAATTCAGCAAGACCAAATGCAAAGCCTTGCTCTTGGGAAGGAAGACCCTCTTGTGATGATATCCTGGGGATGACCTGGCCAGGGAGCTTGCTGAGAAAGACCTTCGTGGTTTTGCCAGAGAGCAAGATGAACGTGAACCAGTATGAGCTGGCAGCTGAGAAGGCCAATGGTAGCAGATCAGGAGATGGAAGGAAGTGATTATCTGCCCCTACTCAGCACTTCCTGAACCGCATCTAGAGCACTGTGTCCAGGTTTTGGCCTTCTAGTACAAGAGGGATCTTAAGTGATATGTGTGAGTTCAGCAGATGGCTAGCAAGCTGCTCAGGGAGCAGGAACACCAGCCCTGTGAGGAGCGGCTGAGGGAACTGAGCTTTGAGTTGTGCCTCCTGATATGTGGAAGAGGATTAGGAGGAAGACAAAGCCAGTCCCAGCTTTGCCTGAATTGGACTCTAGCAGTTTGTCATGGTTTAAGCCCAGCTGGCAGTTACTCCCCAAGCAGCCGGTCACTCACTTCCCCACCAGTGGGATGGCAAGAAGAGAATCAGAATGGTAATACTGAGAAAGCTCACGGGTTGAGATGAAGACAGTGTAATAGGGAAATTACACTGAAAAAAGCCATGCACATGTGCAGAGCAAAACAAGGAATCCATTCACCAGTACCCGTTGGCAGGCAGGTGTTCATCCGTCCACAGGAGAGCAGGACTGCATCACATGTAACAGTTACTTGGGAAAACAAATGCCATCACTCTGAACATCCCCCCCTTCCTCCTTCATCTGCCTACTATATGTACTGAGCATGATGTCACATGGTTTGGAGTGTCCCTTGTATCAGTTGGGTCACCGTCCCAGCTGTCTCCCCTCCCAACTTCTTGTGCACCCATAGCCCCCTTGCTGGTAGGGTGGTAGGAGAAGCAGAAAATGCCTTGTTGCTGTGCAAATGTTGCTCAGCAATAACAAAACCATCTATATTATCAACTGTTTTCAGCACAAATTCAAAACATGGCCTCATGTGAAGAAAATTAACTTTACCCCAGCCACCATTTTTCAAAATTCTGAAGTATTTATCAATTGTGAATGATTAATATTTTCATTCTTAATAAATTATGAAAGCAATGTTAGCTTTACACTTATAGAAGCTATTTTTTTATGAAATGACCCTAAAAATTATATGTAAAGCTTTCTTCCTTGCAATATAAACCATTGAAATACAAATCTTAGTGTCAATCTCTTGAACGATTGATTAGTGGCTGCTGATACATGTTTTTGCGGAATTTCTAAAGCAGCTTTTCACTTGCCAGCTCTGTCCTTACATTGATACTATTTTTTTAGTCACATTAAAGTTAAACCCTCTGCATTTCTAAATATATTTTTGAAAATTGACCTAATTCCTGAGTAAATAGAAACTGTGTGCTTTTCCTGTGGTCAGCAGTTGTTTAAGACTTACGAAAGCCTTGTTAAAAAATTGGTGGATCTGTCAGAGACATAAGTGATGTGCTGCTTCATCAGCATTACTTGCAGTCACTGAATCCATAATATGCAGGCAATGCTCACCATATTAAGAAAATGCATATTAATCACAGTCAAAAGTTTGTTGCTTTGATTGATAAGACAACAAACTCCTCTTGATTGGAGTGTCTGTAATATGAAGATGACTTCTTTAAAATTAACAGAAAAGAGCATACCTTGGTATATTTACCTAGATAAACTTACTAGTGATAAAACACTCACTGGTTTATTTCTATATATTGTAAAGCTGATACCATGGAAAATGGAATGAGGTTAGAATTCTTTAAAAAGTTAAAAATTTAAGTAGAGCTATAAAATCTGAAAATATTTAACATTTTTATGATTTGAGTTGTTTCTGCAAGTTCATAATGTGGAGTATCTAATTTTTGTATCAGTGACTTATTTTCTCAACTGTTCTGTTAAATCCCAGATTTACTTTGAAACAAGAAGAAGAGAAGAGGCTCAGAGTAGAAACACTATATGAGAAAACAAGAGAAAAACTCAGAAGGAAAGAAGAGCAATACTGTAAGGAGATGGAGGAGAAACAGCAACTTGAGTTACAATCCAGGAATTTAGAAATGGAGTTAGTAACACTGAGAAAGCTTTTCAAACAGGTATATTAAATAATGACTTAAACACTTGTCTTCTTATTTTCTGCTTCTTTTGGTGTTGTATTCCAGCATGCCTAAAGAGGAGGTGCTTCATTCATGGAAGAGGCAAACTATTGACAGATTTAGAGAACAGTCGGTTTCCAAGTAGTCTGTTCTCTTTTTTTTTAATTTGTATTGCAGGCAAAGCCTTTGAGTTATTTTTCTAAATTACTACAAAGCATTCTGCATTTCTTCTTAATTTTTCAGAAGAAAATTAAAATTTATAGATGGATTATCATAACTGTGGGAAAGAAAAATATTTACAAGAATAAAAGGGAGAGTGGGAAGATGTTGCTAGGTTTGATTTTTCTCAAATTGCAAGTAATTTGATTGTATTATTATAGGTTGAAGATGAGCGTGATGAAACACAGAGACAGCTCTCTCAGGAGAAGAGTGCCAGAGCCCTGCAAGAAGGCATTTTGAACAACCACCTTTGGAGACAAAAAGAACTAGAAGAAGAGACAAGAAGAACTATAGGAAAAAGTTCAGATGTAAGCAGATTTTTTTTTCCAAGTAATTAAATTTCACCATGTTTATTCCAAAATCATAATAAAACTTTTTTTTTTTCTGCTTCTTGATGGATTATTTACAGTTTACTAGTGTAATTTTACTGTGCAAATACCTCTTCTGTTTTCCCTTACGTCTTTAAAAGTTCTGGAAAGCAGTATCAGTGCTGTGTGTACTTGAACTGCATGTACAAGTAGAACACTAAAAGAAAACACTGTTTACACCATTTTTTAAACTGTCTTGTTTTTATTTCCTTGACATTTTATCATTGCTTTTTAAGGTTTCTAGCAGTGAAACACCTAGCTGCCTACATCCAGACTGACCAGGAAGGAAGTTGTTTGATACTCATTCTGTGTTCCCATTACTTGGGGGTTTTTGAATTATTTATTCCCTTATCAAACTTCGTTACTTGAGATATGAAGTTCTTTTTCACCTCTACGTATTAAAGTTTTATGAAGGCAGATCAGCAATGAATTAAACTCTCAATACTAGTTAGAATAATTGAAGGAGAGTAAGCAATCATGAACATGATTTAAAAAAAAGTCTTGAAAAGTTTGCTGAATTTACTAAGAATGTGAAATTCTTGGAAGAATTATTTGTTCCTGGCTGTGCTGCCCAATAAATATAGAGTGAATATGTTTACATGGAAAAAAATTCGTGTGATAAACAGGCACTATACAAGACTCTTGCATTCCAGGGATGATTCAGCTATATAGCTAATTTTCAGTAACGCTAAAAAAAAAAGTGCTAAGAAGACATTTAAAAATGAAAATACCCTTTTTAGCCTGATAAACAAAGATTTTACCTGTGGTAAACGTAGATTTTACCAGATCGGTAACACAGCTAAATTAACCTGAAGGGTGAATATTTTAAAGGCATGCACACACAAGAAAGCACTGTCATTTGAAAACCTCTATACCTGAAATATTTTAAATTATATTATTATTTGGTTGCTGGTTTATGGAAAAAGACATTGTATATTTGGCGTGTTTATTTATGGATACATTACACTTTCATTCTGTGCATGGGTTGGACATGTGCACTGGTTCATAGAGTAGCTTATGTCTTATCTGAAATTTCACTCTCATCTTTGAAGTCATGTTGCAATGTTAGAAATGTTAAAATGCAGTTTAATCCAGAACTGGTTTTGTAGATTTATTTCCCACCTGGACATTTATTCGTGTTCTCTGTCATTCAGGAATCCGACACTGAGAGAGAAAAGGATCTGTTGTACAAAAATCAGTTACTGCAAGATGAGATTGCCATGCTAAGACTAGAACTTGATCAAATAAGACTTAGGCACCAGGAGGAAGAAGGAAAATACTTAGAGGAAAATGAGACCTTGAAAGAAAAAAACGAAGATCTCAAAAAGGAACTTAAACTGAATGAGGAAGCTTTAACACAAACAGTTTTTCAGTACAATGGACAGCTGAACTTACTAAAGACAGAATCTGCAATGCTAACTTCCAAACTTGAGCAGACAAAAGAAAGCAAAGACAGACTAGAGACAGAAATCGAATCATTTCGTTCCCGCTTGAACACTACTGTTCAAGAACTTGAACGTCACCAGTCATCAAAAAGTGACATAGAACGAACATTTCAGAGAGAACGTGATGAATGGCTTCGCTTGCAAGACAAGCTCCATCATGACCTCTCAGATGTGCGAGAAGCCAGCAAGAGCTTGTCTCAGCAACTGAGTAAAGCTGAAAGCAAAGCTAATAGTCTAGAAAATGAGCTTCACCAGTTAAGACAAATGCTCAGAGAAAAAACATTGCTTTTAGAAGTGACACAAAAAGAATTAAATCAAACCCAGTGTCAGGCAAAGGAATATGATCATGCTCGACAACTTGAGAAAGACCAAGTAAACAAACTTATAATAAAGCAGGAATCCATGCAGGAACGATTGGCCCAGCTCCAGAGTGAAAACCTTTTGCTTCGTCAGCAACTGGAAGATCTGCAGAACAAGGGGATCATCAAAGAAAAAGTAGTGAATGATGTGCAAGATCGGTTTAATGATATTTTCAACAAACTCAGAGCTGATACTGAAAAGCAAGTTTACCTAGTGGAAGAGAGAAACAAGGAATTAAATGCCAAGTGTATTGATTTAAGAGAACAAGTCTTCAAATATGAGACTGACAAAATAGAGAGAGAGGTAAAATGTAGACTTGGAGCAATTTAAAGTTTTCCAGTTCTTGAAATTATTTTGTGTTTCTAAAGTGTACCAGGTACAAGCTATATGCATGGGACTGGATAATGATGCTTTGTTCTGGTTTGTTGAGTTTCTCTTGAAATTGTGGAAGATTTTGGTAAATGGGATGTTACTGCTCAGGTCCAAACAGAGAGCAGAAAAAAGGTATCCCAAGTCTGCTTTGATCAAGAAAGGTGATTCTTCTTCATCTAGAAGTTTTTTTCATCTCTTTTCCTTAGTTCATTTTTTGCCCTATAGAATCAGTGGAGGTATTTGATGATTTTTTAAAATATTGCACTGAAGACACAAGTAAGAATGATATAAAAGGAAAAATAGTCTGTTCTCTTACAGTTGAGAAATGAAGATGCAGATGAGTGAATTGTGTGAGATGGACTATATTGAGTTCCTACAATACAAAAACATTGCTTCTCCATAAGTTGCTATCAAAACTGAAGAGTGTTAGAGTGTCTAGTTATTAATTGATGTGTATTCTGGGGGCTCTAAGGGGACTGCCTGGAGAATGCATCATTATCTGTGTTCCTAGGAGTAGGTAAGTTACTCTGTAATGATAGAGTATTCTGGCCAGTTTCAGGTAGAGCAGTGACTTAAAAATGGCCTTACCCATTTTGTTTAATCTCCCTTACTTTCTAGAAAATAGGAACTAATGAAAGTCAATATATAGACATGCAGGTGTAAGGTTTGTCTCCTTTAATGATTTGAATAGTGATTTAAAATTACATTTCCTTCTTCCTAACAAGTCCAGAATCTCTGAGTGAGATAAATATAGGCATGTGTGAGATAGCTGCTTTATTCTTCATCTGTCAGTTACTTTAAGGTGGGTGTGGGGAGAGAACTCCAGCGAAACTGTCAGTCATTTTAATCTGTGAATTTCTGTGTATTCTTCATACCAGAACAACAGTTATCCCTCTGAAAATACTACATCTATATAACTGTAAGAACTATACAGATTTTGGTAAACCTGATATGTCAGTGTAAAGGCAGTTGTTACTCTAAAACATACTTATTAAGACAGCTGTAAGAGGATGTGACTCAACATATTCTTAGAGTGTATCTAAAAAGAGCTTTTAGATACATGTATTCATTTAATTAGATTTCTAAAATGTAGGAGTAGAACAAAGAACAATGGGATACTGAGTCCTGCCTTTCGTCAACAAAGTAGTTTCTGCAGTCAGGCTATGGCTCTTGCATCACAACAGATTTCTTTGGATTATGTTAGAAAAATTCCCATGATTGCAGTGTGTGCTTATGCATGGTTTCAAGAAGAACAATACCTGGATCTTTTTTATGTATTAGGAAACAGAAATCCTCATGACCAGCTGCTGAGCGTTTGGGGGTGCCTGGCTGAGAAAGGTGGAGAGGTGATTGTCTGTGCACATGCCTGCTCGTGACAGACAATTTCACTTGAGTTCAATCGAAAGACTGGTCTAATTGTATAATCAAATAAGTCAAAGTAAAGGCATTTTTCATGTTCTTACAACTCTATTTGTGCTCATTAAATTGTTTTGTTAGGGCATGATCAGACAGCTGCAGCAGGAGCTTGCTGATGCTCTTAAAAAGCAATCTATGTCAGAAGCTTCACTCGAAGTTACTACACGCTACCGCAGTGACCTGGAGGAAGACAAGCTGCACTTGCAAAAAGAATTGGAAAAGGCTAGAACTAAGGTACATAATGTCTGTAATTATATGAATAAATCTTGGGGTGGCTGTTTGAAGTAGGATTGGATGTTGTCCTAAAACCCCAGGAAAAAATTCAACAGGATAGATTTAATGATTTGTGAATCAATTGCATTGTTTTATGAACTTGGTGTCCATGTCTTTGACATGTAGACATTATGCCTATACTTGGACAAAATTTTTTATTTGCAAAGGTGCTTTGCACAATAAATTGGTGTGTCTGTAGCTTGTTGCCTTTGGTTTAGCCAAGCTGATTGTCTGATTTTTGAAGAACAGTAGCAGTACTGGACTGCTGTGTTTGGACGTTTCTATGCCATCCTGCTTTCCCCCTGCCCCCACTCCCGCTACCCTGCCCTCAGGTAACATGACAAATTCTGAATGCTTTTTTAACTTAGTCCACATTTTTTCCCCTTCTTTGGCCGTGCTATAATTTGCCATCCTTAAATGTTTTTTCTGCAAGGGAAGTATAAGCTATTTCTGAGTTGGGGACCACCCTTCGCAGTGTTTTTCCAAGAACTGAGGTATAGAGGCCTTGGAGTTCTAAAAGAAAAATCTCTTTAAATCTGATCCTTGTGAGAGACTTGTGAAGTCACTACAGACAGATGAACTTCTTAATTCATGTTTTCATGGAGGAGCAAACAAGTGAATACAAAGAGCATCCTAAGTCACCAAAAGGGTCTGAGGGGCAGTGTCAGTGCTAAGAAAATCTGTGCTCTAGGAAATCCGTGGAGGGATGGGAGGGGCCACTGTAGAAGATGAGAAAGTAAACAGCTTGTGATCATTTGCTAGCAGAAGCAAAGCTTTGAAGGTACTTGAGATGATTACAGTTCTTTGGGCAGAGGGTATGGGCAGGTATCTGCAGCACGTGAATCCTCCGGCAGCAGCTGAGTCCTCTGTACAAAAGCTCACCTGACGACTTTGGATTCTTTCTGTGATTTTACAGTTGCAGGACGTGGAAGAAAAGTATCTTCAGTCAGAGCGTTGTGTTCATGACTTGAAGATTGCCTTGGATGATAAGGCAAGAGAAGCAGCAGCTTCTGCCCAGAAACTGCAGGACCAGCTGTTGGCATCTTCTGAGACTAACACTACTATAAAACAACTGGAAGAACATGTGCAACAGTAAGAGAATAACACAGTGGGGTGAGGTGTCTGTTGCTTGCAGGGATTGGCTGGAAACCACAGGATAGATACATAGCCTTGTTGCATCACAGCAAATCATTATGGTTTTGAATGATGCTCTTGATTTTGAATATTTTGTACTGTTCTTTTTGGAATTGGTGCTCTGGAAGATTTTTGTAATAAGACCTGTATTTCTTTTTAAGCCTTGAAATTGAAAACACCAGATTGGAAGCCACTGTCCAGCAACAAAGCAACAGGATCGAAGCCCTGCAGAGAGATCTGCAAGCCTCTGCCTCAGTAAGCTGGTCGTAAATTTCCCGTTTTGGAGAACCCGGAGCCTTGTTACCTGTTTCTGTGGGAAAATTTTAAGATGAGATTTTCCTGGAAAGCCTAGGGGAGCTCAGTTCCTGCATTTCTCTGAATAGAGGTTGCTCAGAAAGCAGCCTGCTCTACTTCCCAGCCATCTGGTTTTGAAAGTTTTCCCATGCTATAGCAAGTCAAATGTAACACTCTAAAGGGTAAGGATTTGACAGCAGTGCATTGATGTAACTATTATCTGCTTTAGACCCTTCATAACATCAGATGCTTCTTTGGGGACTGCGATGTGTTTCATTTAAGGTATTCATCAAATTAACTTGTGGAAATTCCACAGGGTATATTGATGACAAGCCCTTAGTGCCAGAGACCTGGCTGACACCATCAGACTGAAACAAAAATTACACGTCCCAGAGCTTTTGCTGTGCAGAATTGCTTTTCCTTTGGTTACTTGCTGTGTGTCTGTCCTCATGAAACAGTGAAGAGGACTGCCTGTGGTATCTGCAAAACTCAGTGTCAGCCTTGGAATTTACCACTGCCTCTACACAGTGGTTAGTTTTAGCTCAGATAAGGTGCTAACATCTGTGGTCTGAATTAAGAGATTTTTTGTTTTTGTTGTATTTGTGTTGTAGCCAGTGATTTAGGGTTCTTGTTATGACTGCAGTTGTCAATTATAGCTGAAGGTATTTTGAAAACCACTACATGTGGTAGTTGAACTTTGTGATGTACTGATACTGGCAAGAAAAGTGGGAAGGCAGTCACAAATCCTTCTGCTTTGATTAACAGGGCGTGATTTTCAAGTGTACTGGGGATGAGGAAAGCTACTCCTGCCTTTTTCACTTAAGATTCTTTGTATCCCTAATGGTCTTTTCTCTCTCTCTCTGCACCAAATGATTGCTAACAATTTTATAGTGGCATGAAACTAGGGCCATTTCAATCATTGTTGCTGGGTGTAAATAGCGTAGGAATAAAGAGGTGAAGAGGTTCTTTGTAATACTTATTTTTGTCAGTGAGGCATAACTTCAATCTAGAAAGTCATAGTGTGCCTTCTTGCTTCTTGTAATGCTTCTATAGGTTCATAACCGCCTGGAAGACTTGATAACGAGCTTACAGACAGCACAGGCAGCTGCAGAGGACCACCACAAGCAGGTACATGACAGGCTTCTCTGGATGACTGTTTTAGTCTTTAAATTTTTTGCGTGTAGGTAATTGATGAAAAGATCACGTGGGCTGTGTAAGCACACAGGTTTAAATACCCATCTGGTTTTAGGGAGAGGCACCCTCAAGGGAACAGGCTATAAATTTCCTCATTTCCCTGCTGCTGTGTTTAGTATCCGTGTTGTGGTGTGCAAGATAGTTGTGTTCATCAGCGTGATTCATCATCTGATGAATTCTCTTCCCCATCCCACCTGCAGGGAGTGAGCAAGTGGCTGTGTAATGCTTAGCTGCCTACCAGGCTTAAGCCATAGCAGATGGAGTCGATTTTGTAGACAGCGTGGAGATCTGTGGTTGAAAGCTGAGAAAGGAGATCAGACTTGAGAGATCCGTATTACCTTTGCAGTTTTGTCAGAGCTTGTCTTGAGGCCATGTCAGTTTTTGTCATCAGACTGCATGTTTTACCTCCTCTGTAAGGACACTTGAGAAAGTCGTGCACCCTAAGGATTCTTTGTATCTAAGATGCTGTGCTAAGTGTTCTGTGACTTTCTGTAGCCAGTAGACATCTCTTTTTTTCTTTTTTGCTTTTGTAATTTTCTTTTTTTTTGTCCTTAAAAAATGCCACTAAAAGCATCTAGTCAACTTCCAGTCTTTATACTTGCACTGAACCAGTAAGTTCTGTTCAACTCAAATGCATCTGTTGGGCAAATCTTTGTGCCTTTGGGTAGAACCATCAATACCACTGTCAATTTCAAAACATTTTCTCACTCTCAGGAGATACACAGCTGTTACAGAAGCCATGATGGTAGAGTATTTTCTGTGGGTACTAGAAATTGTTACATTATAAAGTATGTCATGAATTCTGGAGAACCTTTGGAAGAAAGCTATAGGGTAATTTTGTGTGTGTGTTTGTTATTCCCCAAAGTTGCAACCTCATCTCATCACCCCTATAGCGTTCATTGTTTTTACCAGCTTCAATTTCTCTTCTTAGTTATGTTTTCCAAGCTGTGTTTTACATTCCACATTAACATTAACCACAGACCTTGGATGGGGAGAGGAGAGAGTTTCCATTTAAGTTACAGCTATCTATTGCAGTGTTTTCTTTACGGTCACCTTAGTTTCTTCTTCTGCCGCTGTTGCTTTTACAGGTGGAAAAGCAGAATGTGCTGGCTCTGACATCAAAGGACTTGCAGAGCATATGGGAAGAGCAATTTAAGTCAAGATCCAGCCTCGAGGAGCGTGTTGCTCAACTTGACAGGGAAAAGGCAGACCTCTTTGAGCAGGTAAATCTAGAAAATTCTCCAGAGACCTAAGCCAGTACCTGGGAGAACCACATTAATCTTTTGGTCAAGTTCTTACATAAGGAGCATTTTTTATTGCCCCTGCCATTCAGGCTCTGGGTATGCTGTGATTTGTGGATCATCCAGGAAGCAAATGAAAGCTATCTGGATATCTTGCCTAAGTTCTGGAGTGATTCTGTTTGAAAGAGTTCCTGGTATGGTTTGCATCAGTTGAGCACATCAAGCAGGGCTGCAGTTCCCCAGTTCTTTCTTGGATTCCTTCTGGCCATCTTCTGACCCCTTGTCTTCTGGGCAGGGTTGAAGCATTTAATTTTCCCAGTGCAGTGCATGGAGGAGCAGCAGCATGTTTTCAGGATAGTGGATGCTTAAAAGCCTTACAGAAAGACATATTGAAGGAATGCTGAGGAAGTAAACTAGTGCTTGGGCAACAAGAAATAACTGACAGTTTCAAAGGGGCAGTCTTTCCCTCCTCTTCCATTCAGGAATAAAGGAAGTACAAAGCAACTACCGCATAAGTAAATAGCCACAAAGAAGAGGTGGAGGTAATGGCAGAAGGGAATAGGATGTTGAAAAATTCCCAGAGATCAAATTCCTTTGCCTGACAAATTCATCTGTCAATAAAGATCCTGTAAAAGCTTTAGATTGATCTGTATTTTCCCATGATAAGCATACCTACCTAATCCTTGCTATGAGTTGAGAACTCCTGAAAGTAGTCCAGCATCTTTGCCACCTTTGTTGCACTGGAGGCATCTGGTTTTGTTCTTCAGTATTGACCTGTTGGCTGTGAAACTTAAAGTGGAGCTTGGCTAACAGATGGACTGCAGCTTCTCTGTGGAGAACACTAGAGACACATATTGCACCTAGAAATTGTTCTTAAGTTTTAAGTGTGTCATGTGTCTTTTCTGTATTGAAAGTGTGAGAGTGAAAGAAAGAAAGTGAAGAAGCTGGTAGAGCTGAAACGCCCAGTTGAACTCCGTCTGGACCAAGAAATGAGAAGAAACTTAGAATTGCAGAAAGACTTCAAGAGGTATGGCTTTTTGATACGGGGAAGAGATATCCCTGAATAGAAGTCCACTTTTATTGAACTTTAATGTAAGAATAGGTATGTGTACTCTGTGAGCAAATGGAAGTCTCATGTTAGTCC
Organism: Platysteira castanea; assembly: GCA_013397175.1. Taxonomy (NCBI): domain Eukaryota; kingdom Metazoa; phylum Chordata; class Aves; order Passeriformes; genus Platysteira; species Platysteira castanea. The sequence continues at coordinate 566 of VYXC01003461.1, read as the reverse complement.
CTCAAGGTACGTCTGTGCATGAGGCTATACTTGCTTATAGCGGCAAGAGGAATTGCCAATGCAGGTTGCCCTGCAGTTCTCCAGGGCTGTGGAAAGAGGTGTTCTATTCATCTTTTCAGCTGAAATTTGGATGTGCCAGATGATTTGCGGCACAGGAAAAGAGGGTTTTTTCTCAGCAATTCCTGGTACTGTCAAGTATGTTAAAGATGAAGAAAGCTATGTCTGCACTCCTTATTTGAGAGCATATGGAGAAGGTTCCTTATTCCTGTGTTTCATTGTTTTATGAACTGATTTGCTGTTTAGGTTGAAGAGACTTCTCAGTAGAGCTACGAAGAAAATAAAGGTGTATGAGGAGAGAGAAATGGAGTCACAGCTTAATTTGAAGGGAGAAATGAAGAGCAGATATTCTGAAATGGTCAGTGAAGTTGATAGATTGAGAACAAAGGTGAGCTCTGCTTAATTTGGGGTTTGTTTAGTTGTGGTGTTACTCCTTTTGAACCCTGTGCGATGCTTTCCTTGCATTTCTTATCATGTTGAAGATTTTCTTTCCTTGGCTGTATTTTGGA